>JAJMFM010000039.1:0-122385 GCA_030574875.1 Taiozyma peoriensis
TACTTATATAAGAGCAAGAACTCGGGTGAGTTTAAGATCTACGAGAATCCATTTGCAGAGGAGAAAAAGGATCGTGAGATTATCACAGATGCATTGTATTTATACCTCCAATACTTGGAACCTGTTACTGTGGCTGAGGTTAGGAAGAACGGGGTAGACATGGGCGATCTAAAAGCGCAGGCTCTTGAAGACATAAAAGATATGAATCTTAAAGTACGCCATGGAGATATATCCTTGAATAATATGATTATTTCCAAGTCAGCTAATACAGATTTATCTGAGAGTGGGAGAGAGCTTCTCAATGAGTATCGAATATTCTTTCTTGATTTTGGACTGAGTGTGTATATGGGAAAGTCTGATAAAATGAGACTGGCAAATAGTACTGACTCTAATGACTTTGAAAAGGCTTACAAGGACTTGCTTAGAACAGATACATCTAGGCTTGACTAGATTTTAGCACAAAAGAAACATATCAGCCAACCAAACTGATCCGTCTGCAAAGAAATTGCTAATTACACACTCTTCCTATTGCTATACTGATTGCTAAACTGATCGAAGGCAAAGATGCTTCGAATTGGCTTATCTCCTAAATATATTTTATGCCAAAAAAGCCTTCGATTGTAATTCAAGTAAACCCTGCCTGTAATGTAAAGACCTACTTTCAAGAACAGTAGTTTCTTTTATAAACTATTTTAGCGAGAAAGACTGGATTACATAGAAGGCACTATCCTACCATAACTGTTGCCCCAAGCTCTTCATTACCAATGTGTTGAACAGATCGCGAGAGCCAAACTAGCAGATTAGCATTAGATTCCTTGTCAGTTATGCTGAAACATGATATTTCATCTATTTGATGATCATGTGGTTAACATGCCTTGTGAAGACTCTGAGTTTCTAGCCCAGATTAATCTATGATGATTTTGAAATGAGGAAGCTATACGCTTTGATGCTAATACGACTTTTGAGTTGATTTGTTCGTTTTGAGGTAAGCATTGAACAGCTGCTGCCTAATTCGTGGAAAAGGAGATTATTTATTGCCATAGTCAGCCATGAATATATATATATATATATATGTAAATAAATATTTCATATAGCCTTTCAATAATTCATGCTATTCAATTATTAATCCTCTCGGATATTGATCTTCCAGTAACTTTACAGACAACAACACATATACATGGTTTCCTGGATTGAAACCTATGATGAGTTTGAAAAAAAAATCATATAAGAATTCCATTAAATGATGTCCTGGTTAAGATCAAATCACCCTTTCTAAAGTAGTAACAGAACTCGTTGTACTTAAGAGCTTATTAATTGGGAAGATCACTAATGTTCTTTGTCCAGTTTTGCCATTTATATTCAAATATAATTCTAAATTAGATGGATCTGGGATACTATTTTTTGAAATGAATGAGGATAATGGCAAGAAAGTATCGAAACCTTTCCCAGTACTCCATGGCAGGCCTTTCTTTTTAGCTTCATCTTGAAAGTTTCTTGCTGTAAAATCAATAGCTAATGCATAACCTTCAATGGCATCTAAAGCATCTTCATTTGTAGAGGTTTCAGTATCCAATTTTTGTCAAGTTCTATTCAAAATAATAGCCAACTCAATCTCATGATAAACTTTTGTTCCTATTGGAGTCAATACAGGACCTTGGTTTGGTAATCATATTGACGATAATGGTTTTAGAAAGCAAAAAGGTTAAGATGGTTTAGTGTTGTTTAATTCCTTGAAGTGAGCAGCATAGTTACGACCTATATACAAAGATTCTTGTTTGCATTTTGAGTATATGCAAATTGAAATATTTATGAGTACTGATTGATCAACGATATTATAGGAATGTGAGACGAAATGATGATAATTCTTGTCACGAAAGAGAGTCGCTATATAATTATATATATGAACTATGGTTGAGGTCAATTGGACCTCGGAGTGCTCCGGAACTGTATTTTCATTGATCAAATTGATAATTTTATGATGTATTTTTTCGTTCTAGTTACAAAAGATAAATGATACACAACCGGAAAGAGATCACGGGTTTAAATCTAATCCGAGGGTCATATTAGCAAAGAATAAGCCAAGTCAATAACACAAGAGAAGAACCATTCTAATAAAATCTGATAATCTCATAATCTGATGGCAATGTACAGATCCTACATTATCAGCGCATTTTCACAAACATGTAAGATATTAAGCTATACAAAAGATTATCATTTAATACTATTATTAACTAATAAGTATAAATTTATTCAGCTTTACCACCTTTTCTAGCGATTAAAGCCTTTCTGTCTTTATCTAAATGTAATTTAGTAATAACTAATTTTGATGGATGAACGTTAATTTGAACAGAAGCACCATTTGATTTTTCTTTGGTTAATTTGTCAACTTGAACGGCGAATTTTAATCTGTAAACTGATGAAATTTTACCTTCTTGACCTTTTTTAGAACCACGAACAACTAAAACTTGATCTTCTTTTCTGATTGGTAAAGCTTTGATGTTGTATTGTTCACGTAATTCTTTAGATAATGGGGCAGATAAAAGAACACGACGTTCTGATGATGGAGCGTTGAAATAAGCCTTTCTGGATTTGCTTCTTGAGCTTGAAACGTCTAAAATATGTATATGTTAGTATTACTGAAATCAGTTGGAGATATGAAAAACAGAGTCTTAAAAGTTTTAGTCCAGAATAATAGTAGTTTTAAAATGTATTTGTGACTAAAGTATGTGATACTATCTTTCTGAGATGAGTAGTAATGAAATTGTAGTATAAAATTGAGTAGTTGATAGAATTTGATGTAAGGACATAACAGGAGCCTGTTATAAAAAACTAATAAAAGCCTGCATTTGAAGATGTTGGATTAATGATGCGATATTAAATGACTCTATTCTATAACGATTCTTTATGATACATATTAATTTTGATTGTTATTAAGGAGAACAGAATATGTTAATATTTGATCAATAGTTATTGAATAACCCATATTTGTCTTCTTCTTCGTCTTGTGAGTTCCTTATGTATTATTCTCATTTGATTATATCATTACTTCTGAATGAATGTACTTCAATTCTCTTTCATTTTAAAATAATTTGATGATCACAATTTCATTTAAAACACACTACTATTGAATGATAGTATCTCATGATACTCTGTATTAGACTTCTAGTAGAACGTACCTAATGATTGTTTAGCCATCTTGATCTATAGTTACACAGGTATTGTATTAACAATCTCTTCTTCTTATAACTATTAGTACAAATGATAATTTGAAAACTTCAAGTTTTGATAAATTGTACTGGGAAAAGACCAAAGCACCTTACCACATACTACATACAAAAAAAAAAAACACACACACAGTACAAAACTCAGCACACTTTAATTAATTTTCGCGGTGAAAAAAAAAAATGCCTTATGTAATCGACTTTTTTACTATTGATCAATTTTTTTGTTTTGTTTTTTTCCTTTACTTTGAGTCTTTTCGCGAATTATTTTATGAAAGTGGTGTTTGGAGTTTATGAGTTAAACTTAGGGTAGTCAAAAATACATCACGTGAAACCACTGAATTAGGGCTACTGATAATACAAGAAAATGGACCATGGGAATACCTCTTTACATATAGACAAGTATAATGAGTATGAGCTTCTTGATTTTCAATATAAGTCTGAGTGTTTTGTGTTCTTTTTAGTAATTAATTGAAATGTCTCAATATCATCTAAACAAACAATCTGTTCATCAAGAAGGTTATTTGCTATAACCTATACCATTCCAACAAAAAAGAAAAGAGTTAGAGGTAATTGTTAAAAAAGAAGACAGCTAGAAAGCTCTTCTTATCACAAAACCATTAGATACAATATAAAGATAAACATTCAATTACCAAAATAAAAGTTAAAACTTTTTTTAAAGAAAATGGCCCCTCCCGGGGCTCGAACCCGGATCAGATTCTCCGGAAAAAACTATGCTAACCATTGCACTAGAGGGGCAATCTTTGGCCATCTTTAGGTGGAAATTTTTCCATGATGTGGATTGTTGCTGCCCTAACCGCGTCTTCTTTTTTCTATTTTTTTTTGGCGTTTTGGCGTCAGGTTCCACTATGATTTGTTCAGGTGTCAGCTCTTGAAAGGTAATATAATGATATCAACTTGGTCCTGTCTACTTTCTACTCAAGCTTACTCGTTTATCTCCATAGAGGTGTCTGTGTTTCATGAAATTGTAGTATCTCTCATGGTAATGAAGTTAATCATAATCCGTGTGAAGTTGTGATTATATGAGTGGTGATAAAGATCTAAGAATAATTAGCACATAGTCAATCGACAACTATGTAACATGTATAAAACCAGTATAAATTGAACCAAGTCAGTAAAAGCTAGAAAGATAAAGTTGCTTTTAGTAATCGTTTCGTACTAAATATTTCCCCATTAAAGCATTTGAGAGATAATGGATCAAAATCAGCAAGTTACAATTTATAAATGAAGATTATTAATCTTCCTGCTCAACAATTGTTGATGACATAAAAAGTTATATATAGAATTTTGCAACTAATACACATTAAGATCAGGAATCAAAAAAAAACAACATAAAGACAAATATATCAAATCCAATTTAAATAGAGTCAAGTACAAATACAAAAGGACAAAGCATCCAAGTAAAAGAACAGCAACAGATAACCGAAATAGTTGAAACGACTTCAACTTGTAGAAAAAGAGATATAAACAAGAATATTTACAAATAAAAGAAGAAGAAGACCTTTTTATTCCAGAATTTACTTTTTTTGCCGAATTAGGAAATCTAATTGGCTTTGTTTTGACACTTAAATTTTACGTAGAGTTTTTTTTTTTTTTTCTTATATCAAAAATTGACAACGCGTGCTTTTCAAAGCTTTCTTCAGTTTATGTTTTAATCAAAGGGTATTTGTGATTAGTGAATAGCTGATAGATAGACTTGGTTTTATCAAGCACACACTTACAAAAGAATGTCATCTCCTGCTGTTGCCTTTCCGCCATCGTCAATCGCTGGTAATTCTAGTCAACATGGCTCTCAAATTTATAGTGATAATAACGGAATAGATCAATTCAATCCTGCCAATAATCAGTTTGGTGGAGCTGCGAATGCTGCTGAAGCTGGTGGTAATGGTGCCGCTGGTGTTGATGAGGAAGTTAGAAATCCTCAAATTGAAAGAGTTAATAGAAGAAATTTAAATGCTATTAGAAAAGTGGTGGATAATACAGGTGAAAAGGTTAGCGAAGCATTCGAACAATTTTTAGAAGATTTCACTGAAGATTTCGATTCTGATAATGCAACTGCTGAGCAATCCATTTATCATGAAAGATTCCAAGGTAGAACATATCTGATTCAACTAGAACTTATGAAACAAACTGAAAAGAATACCATATACATTGACTATAAACATCTACTTACAAGAGAAGATGGTGTTCTTGCCATTGCCATTAGTGAACAGTACTATAGGTTCTTACCATTCTTAACAAAAGCCTTGAGGAAAGTTATCAAAAGACATGCTCCAGGTTTATTGAAATCAGGCTTTATTGGATTAAATGAAACAGACTACGAAAACTCATCATCATCAAATTCTGGTTCCATATCAAATTCTTCTGAAAGAATTTTCCAAATAAGTTTTTATAATTTACCCTTAGTTCATAAAATTAGAGACATTAGAGCTGATCAAATTGGTTCATTGTTATCAATATCTGGTACCATAACAAGAACTTCAGAAGTTCGTCCAGAGTTATTTAAAGCAACATTCGCCTGTGGTGATTGTGGTGCTATTATAGAAGGTGTTGAACAAGTTTTTAAATACACAGAACCAACACATTGTCCAAATCCTGAATGTCCAAATCAAATTTCATGGATTTTAAAAATTGGTAAATCTCAATTCAATGATTGGCAAAAAGTTAGAATTCAAGAAAATTCAAATGAAATTCCATCGGGTTCAATGCCTAGAACTTTTGATATAGTTTTAAGGGGTGATATCGTTGAAAGGGCAAAACCTGGTGATAAATGTAAATTTACTGGAACTCCAATCGTATTACCAGATTTATCTCAACTTGGTTTACCAGGTGTTAAACCTTCATCAATAAGGGATTCCGGTTCAAGAAATGAAGGCTTGAATTCTGGTGTTTCAGGTTTGAAAGCTCTTGGTGTTAGAGATTTAACATATTCCATTGCATTCTTAGCCTGTCATGTTTCATCTTTAGTTTCTAAAGAAGGAAACATTGGTTATGAAGATGAATCTGATGAATCTTTAGACAGTGATCAAACAAGATTTTTGAGTAGATTAACCGATGCTGAGAAAAATGAGTTAAAAGATATGTTAAACGATTCTCATATCTATTCCAAACTAGTCAGCTCTATTGCTCCTGCAGTTTATGGTCATGAGATTGTTAAAAAAGGTGTATTATTACAGTTATTAGGTGGGGTTCATAAAAAGACAATCGATGGTATTCATCTGAGAGGTGATATTAACGTTTGTATAGTTGGTGATCCATCAACTTCAAAATCTCAATTTTTAAAATATATCACAGGTTTTGCACCAAGAGCTATTTATACATCTGGTAAAGCTTCAACAGCTGCTGGTTTAACAGCGGCTGTTGTTAGAGATGAAGAATCTGGTGAGTTTACAATTGAAGCAGGTGCTCTTATGCTTGCAGATAATGGGGTTTGTTGTATTGATGAATTCGATAAGATGAACATTACCGATCAAGTTGCCATTCATGAAGCTATGGAACAACAAACCATTTCAATTGCCAAAGCAGGTATTCATGCTACATTAAATGCAAGAACTTCAATTCTAGCTGCTGCTAATCCAATTGGTGGTCGTTATAACCGTAAAGTTGGTTTAAGATCCAATCTGGCCATGACAGCTCCTATCATGTCAAGATTTGATTTGTTTTTTGTCATTCTAGACGATTCAAATGAAAGAATAGATACTCAATTGGCAAGTCATATCGTTGATCTACACATGAAACAAGACGATGCTATAAATCCCCCTTATTCAACTTCACAACTGTTAAACTATTTGAAATATGCTCGTACTTTCAAACCTCAAATGTCTAAACGTGCAAGAGATTTATTGATCATCAAATATAAAGAGTTAAGGGCTGATGATGCTCAAGGTTTGGGAAGATCTTCTTATAGAATAACAGTTCGTCAATTAGAATCAATGATTAGACTTTCAGAAGCCATTGCTAGAGCCACTTGTTCCAACATAATAGATGAAGCTATCGTGGGAGAGGCTTATGACTTACTGAGAAGATCGATCATTAGAGTTGATTTTGACGATGTCGATCTCATTGATGATGATATACCAGGTGCGGATGGTGATGATGATGATGATGATTATAGTAACAGTAATGATAAACAAGACGTTCCGGTACTGGATGCAGGAAACAAGACACCAGAGCATCAACAAGATCAAGAACCAAAGAAAAAGAAAAAAATCACGGTTCCTTATGAGAAATTTGTTGAGATTAGAAATGCAATGGCTTACAGGATTTCCGAAGGTAGAAAGAACAAAGAAGGTCTCACTGCTGGTGCTCTAGTTGATGGATATCTAGAAGAAATAATAGAAAGCATGGGAGGTGAAGAAGACTATCAAAGGGAAAGAGAGATTGCCATTAAAGTGTTGAAAAGATTAAAGAAAGATAGAGTCTTTTTAGCGATAAGGGGAGACATAAAAGACCGTAAAACTTCTGAAGAGAGTGAAGAGAGTTTGAAAAAGGGTGAAACATTCTTTGAAATTAATCCAAACAATGCCATTTATGACTTTTATGGTGGAGCTGATAATGAAGTTGTCGACAATGATTAGTCTCTTCACTTATGGTTTGATTCTATTAAGTTTCTTGCTTAGTTATTAATGAGTTTTCGATGTTTGCTTAATGATTTTAGTGTTTAATTTGTTTAGACTTTTCAATTCTATTGATTACGTTTACTTAACATTGTAGAGGCTCTCTCTGGATAGCTGCTGTCTCTTTACAAGTCTCGCTGGGAAGCGATTCAAATTAGTGAGCTCCGTGGGCTTCCCTACCAAACTATCCCAGGCGGAAATCCAAAAAAAAAATTTTCCCCCAATAATTAATTTTAGTACAGAAATTAATGAAAAAAGAATGAAATACATTTGGTAATGACAATATTTTAAGCAGCTTCGATTGAATCTAAATCGTCAAGCAGTTAGTTTTTTAAGCAAGCATGATTAGAAACTCCACCAGACTGGCCATCAAGCCAACTTTTTCCCCAATTGGCTCACCATCATCTCAATCAATAGCTGCTTGCCGTCTATTGAGCCATCGCTTCTCCTCAACAACAAATGACTCCACATCATCATCAGGCACACATACACACAGTCAATCAAGCTCATCCAAAACTAAAGAGCCAAAGATCCCATTATGGGCACGTATAAGAACAGCATCAACGTTTGCAGCAGCTACGGGGTTGGTTGTTGGAGCAACAGGTTTAGCAGGATTAGTTATTTATTTAGTTGTATCTGAACTAGTACTTCCATCTGGAGATACCCAAGTGTTCAACAAAGCAGTCAACCTTATAGAGAAGGATCCAAAGGCTCAAGAGCTATTGCTTCTAGATTCGGGGAAAAGATTGAAGGCTTATGGTGAGTCTAGTGATAACAAATGGACTAGAAATAGACCTATTGCTAGTACTCGTAGAGTTGATAAATCTGGTAAAGAACACTTGTTTATGAGATTCCATGTTGAGAGTAAAGCAAAACACGGTTCCGTTCAATTGGAAACTATACAAGCTGATGTCTTACATCCTGAGTATTCATACATCTATCTTGATGTCCCTGGTGAAAAGAGACATTACATCATTTCTCCTCCAAAACCTAGATTGTTAGGTTCAAGAGATAAAAACACTGGATTCTTGGGAGTTAAATGGGGTCCGAAAACAGAATAAGTTTATACAATCACTTCATTGACATACATACATATCCCACCTGATCATTCAATTACGAAATAATGAATCTTTTTATTACTATTCTATTTAAGCAAAAAAATTGATGTAGTTGGAGTAAAACAAACTCAACTAGTTAAAAATAGTCAATGTCACAACAACGACAATGGCGCATAAAACGATTTGAGTGAGATTATTGTAGAAAAGTGTTTGTGAAGCACGATTTGAGTGCCTTCCACCACGACCATGCTTTTTAGAACTGTTGTTAAAAGTATGATCATTTGTGACATTATCCTTCTGAGCTTTTAGATAATTGTTTTGAACCTTTTTCAAGTTATGAATTTTCAAAACATCAGCACAAGACTTGCCATTTTGTGTGATCAAAGACTCAAGCTCTTCCGTAGGAGCAACTATTGGGATATAAGAAGCCAACCCTTTAAAATCACAATCTTCCTTTTTTGATCCTTGTGTAATAAACACTTCATTAATCACAAAAGAGGCTTTTTGTTTGGCATCACAATCTGAAAAATCACCATATATTCCATTCTTACCATCTCCCGTAATTGCACTACAATCAACAACTCCACAAGCATATTCAAAAATCTGTTTCAACTCTTTGGCTTTGACATATGGACTCAATCTACATTGTAACGAACTCTCCATACAGCCACACTTGATAGAATCTGGAGAGTGTGGTAGAATAGCAGATGCTTCCCAAACTTTGGTACTAACTGGACAGCTTTTAGCCTTTTGAACTATGGCTGTCTTTTGAAACTCACTTAAAGTTACACCCTTTGGATCAACCTTGTTAAACTCTGTCTGTAAATTTGCAAAATCATCCAATTCTTTGATTTGACCATTTACAAGTTCAACCACACCATATTCATTAGGTTCTTCAAAGAACATATAAGCAATACCACCAGACCAAACATCAGTCATTAAACGACTATAAAGTGCTTCAACCTCAGTAAATGGGCGTGGTCTTTTGATATTACAACCAAACTCTGAGAAAAACACTGGAACTGGATAGCTTTTGAACTCTTCAGTTCTCTCCTTATAACCACTAGCCCAATAACTCGAATAGCCGCACCATTCATACATGTTTATACCGTAAAAATCAGCAAACACATCGCCACAGACAAAATAATCTGCAATACTGCTCCTAGTATCAGCATCATCATTTGAAGAGTATCCCACTGGGATACTTCTATAGTTCTTCTTTTTGATATAATTCTTAACATCTCTAATTGATGACTTTACAAACGGTGAAGCATCTGTATTAGTTTTATCGTTGGTAACTTCATTTCCTGCAAAGAACCCCAATAAGTTGTCATATTTATGTAAAGCATCAACCACCTTAACATATCGGTTCTGAACAGCAACGTCCCATGCTGGTGATTCTCTAACAACACTGTAATCAGGCTCACTTAAATCTGAAAGGACATATATACCAGCATCTGCAAATGCTTTGAAACATTCATCATGATCTCTTTCTGTGTCAATAGAATACACTCTAACTGTATTAATTCCCAATTTGATTAGATATGGCAAGTCTCTTAAGCATATTTGAGGTTCTGCTAAAGGATCTATGAACTTTACATTGTTCAACTCAGCGAATTTGCCATCACCTGCAATTCTACTGGGTTGATATGCAATACCTTTGATGAAGAATTGCTCCTCAGTTTCTGAATTGAAAAACTTGTTACCATGGACCACAATAGGAGCTAACCCAACATCTGAACCTTTAGTCTTTGTAGCATTAAGACTTAGCTGATAGGGGGAAGTTGCATTAACTTCAGTTCCCAATATACCAAATGTCTTTGTCAAATTCTGCTGGCCAATCTCTGTAGGAGCCGCTGATGTCAATGAAGTGTTTGAAATCAATGCAAGAGAACAGAGTAAAATCTTTGTTAATGACATCCTTTCCGATGATTATCGATTCAAATTCTAGCGATCATAAGAAAGGTGACAACAATAAAGTCATCATGCTAACTATCATTACATTTGAACTCAAGAGTAAACCACATAATTTTTTACCAGCACATTATTGAGGATTAGAACAGTGCATTAACTTGTTTGATATTTGGGAATTCACCACAAATGATTAAAGTTTTTGACACAAAATCAAATTTTCAGTTTTTTTAGTGGAACAAATAAATTTCCACAAAGAAATATGGGACAAAATATATTATAGCTCCGCAAAAAGAATGACAAAATAGTCAAGAGAAACATCGCTTCAACTACGGCAGATAAAATGTTATTTAATTTAGAAAGTCCAAATAACGGATGTGTATCATACAGTAAAAAAAAAAGTATATAAAATCAAAAAGGATGTAAAAGAATGATGATAATAATAGTATTGTTTAAAAAAATTGTTTGCGATCTTCGGATCGGTTTCAAAGAGCTTAAATCTCAATGTAACAAGACCAAGATACATTGACTGTAATGGGAATATATACGAAACAAATCATATTTGTAGCGATATAATTTTTCTATTTTATAATAACCATGGGATATTATAAGTAATGATTCAAAGATTCATTTTTGACCGAATTGAGATTCTGTAATGTACATGTAACAAAAAATAGTTTCAGAGTATGAAATATTCTCTTGTCTAAAGGTTTGAAAGTCAAAGCCTAAGCTTTAGTAGACCATGTTGATAATGATGGAGTCTTGGTATAGAAACGTGACATACTTGAGAAACTTGGACCAGTATCGTTGTTATCTTGACTATTTGGTTGAATAATGTTGGCAAGTAAACCATCGAGATCCTCAGTTTGCTTTAGAAGCTCATCTAGGATATACTTTTTACCTGCAACAGCTGGAGCAACAACAACAGCAACAAATATCACCAAGATCAAGATGAACAAAGCCATGTACTTTCTAACCATACGTTTACGTAGTTTAGCTTGTTTGATGGAGTAAATTGGTGGACGGATCTGTCTGGATGGTTTTAACCAGAACAACATGACTGAATGCCATCTGTCGATTAAAGGAATCAAAACTAATGGGAATTGTAAGAATAAGATGGCATGACCCAAGATAAAATCAGCGGCAAATTCAGAAGATTCAATAGTTTTAGCAATGAACTCTCTACCAGGTTGGGATACAGCAGCCCAACCCATACCTTTACCGTACCATTTACCAGTCCAGAATGCTGTGTTGGCATTGTCACTCTTGAATTCTCTAGTTAAGAACAGAGTAGCCATTAATTTGAAAATGAATCTTTGACAATAAATAACACATGAAACACCAATCAACATTCTAGCGAAACTGAAACCTTCAGCAGCCCACATAACGATGAAGAAAACAATGTGGACAACGACGGAAACACCATGTGCGATACCAGCCATAACCGAACCAGTCTTTTTACAACACATACCAAGCAATGGACCTGCACAACATGACAAACCTAGACAGAAACCTAGAACACCCATGTTGACAGCAATTGGAGCTGCAGTACAGATAACAACACGTAAAGCAGAGTTGACTGGTTCGACATCACGGACACCGGTTTGAGCATTGATGAAAGTGAAGGCAATAAATGTACCAGCAGCATAAAGAGTAGTTGGAATGATATCAGCAAAGAATAAATTCGAACGATGAGCTCTAGTAGCATCACCGGCAGATTTTTCAGATTCAACACCGTAAACTTTACTCTTGAAACCAGTAACACGAGATCTTGACATACGGACATATCCGATCCAAGAATTTCTGTGCCATTGGTTGTTACCTCTGGATAACCATCTAATGAAATCTCTGTAATCAATGAAGAAATCTTCCCAAGCAAATTGATGTGGGTTGAAGATGAATGGGGAGAAGACTAAAGCTGATAATGAAGCCCAGAACCATAATAAGGCTGGTTGCCAATGAGCAACAGTACCAAACAAAATCATTAACAAACATCTTGCACCCATGTAGATAGCTGAACCAGCAAATCTTGAATACAACACTGAAAATGGAATACGAGCGGTAGCAAAACCACGACCAGTTGAGATATAACGAGCACCACCAACAACCAAATCATTGGTTAATGATGATGAATAGATTTGACCAACAAAAACTTCAAACATTGGAGATAGTGATAACAAATGACGGAAGAATCTTTGAGTGGCTTTCCAGACACCACGTTCAATCAATTCTTGGACAACAATAGGAATGAAAGAAATGAAGAAAACGATGAAAATGGACAAAGTATAACGTCTAATCCAATCAATAGCTGGAGCTAAATTGTAACAACCAATTGGATACAAGATATCAGTAACAGGTTTGTTTTTATCATAAGAACAAATGATAGATTCATGAGCCAAAGCATTTAAGTTAACCAAGGTTAAAATAAAGACTTGTAGAGACAATTGAATGAACAAGTTATTGATATGGAAACCAGCGTGCGCATAGTAAAAAGACAAAAATCTATCAATTGGTAGTTGAGTACCCAAGTAGTAGTATTCACGAGATAACATTTGCTCACCCATACCAGCACCGATTTTGGTAGTGAAATTCAAAATAGAACCAAAACCTAAATCTCTACCTTTACCACATTGGAAATATTCAGAATGCTTAATACGACCACCACGACATAGAGCTGTCATACCAGCATAAATATCTTCATTCAAATGTAAACCTTTTTGAGCTTTCGATAGACCACCTCTAGTGGTCATATAAGTAGCATTGACGAAATCAGGATGACCATAATGTAATTTACCACCAATTTGTGACAAGGTTCTTGCGAAAAGGGTACCGAATGTTTGTTCTTTACCAGCAGCAACATCACCTAAGACACCAGAGTTTTCTGAGAAGATATATTCTCTAGCACCTAAGATGGCAACTGGATGGTTTTTGATTTGTTCTTCGAATTTCAAGTTTGGAGCATATGGATTGACTTGTTCAACGTTCATTTCTTCGAATTCAGCCAAGACAGATCTAATCTTTAAACATTCTTCCAAATAGTTATCTTGATTAGCATCGATCAATTGAATATATTCACCACGGTAGAAAATCAATGCATGATTTTGGTTATCAGATTTACCATCACCTAAGATTGGATTACCAGATAATTGAACTCTGAATTTTGGACGACGACGACCATTTTCTAAAATTTCAGAATGACCATCAATTAAAGCAGAATAGATTCTTGGTTCTTCACCTTCATTTAATGGAGGTTCTTCATCCAAGTAAGCAATTTGTAAATCAGGATAAGCTCTTAATAAAAATTCAGCATTTTCTAATTCTTCAGGTTTGAATTTAGTTAGTCTTTGCATAGAAACGACAAATTTGAATTTTCTTCTGGCCATTTTCTCCAACTCTCTTTCTAAACCTTCAGCGTTACCACCAAACATTTGAACGATTTCAGGGTTTTCAACTCTGTATAATAGTTTAATAGCTCTAGCGTAATTCATGAAACCAGAAACAGTACGGTATAAAGTTTGAGATCTTAAAGAAGCCCAGATACGGGTTCTTAAAGTATATTCAGGAGCAGCAGATTTGAAACCAATGAAGTAGAATGGTAAATCATCAATTTTAGATTTCAAACCATTTTCATTCTTTTCATCATCACCATTGCTTTCATAAGCAGCAGTTTCTTCAGCCAAGATCTTTGTATCTTTAACGAAACAATCCCATTCGACTGGATGCAATTGTTTCAAGTATTCTAACAATGTAACACGAGAGAATTGATCATCTTCTTTGATAATTTCTTTCAAAGAAAGTAAGATCTTTTCAGAATAATGAGGAACTAAAACGGTGAAAGTTGGCATGTTATCAACTGGTAATGGTTCTGGGATTGGAGTAGCCAAGGATTGAGCAAAGAAGGAAATACGACGTTCAGCTTCAGAGTTACTTGGGAAGAATTCAGTCTCAAAATTGTTATCATCTTGAGAAACGAAGAAAGTTGGAGCTCTTAGAGTTCTCTTACCTTCAACTTCAGATGGAACTTGATGGTATAACAATTTCTGAACATGATCAATGGCTAACAAATGTTCTCTGTACATAGAGATAACAATAGCGTTCCAAACTTGTGAGATTAAGACCTTTGGTTTATATTTGATTTCCATATCAGTGGTGGCTAGAATTTTAGAGTAAATTCTTTTTGGCAATCTAGTGAAGATGTTTCTCCATGGAGTTAAAATGGAGATACCCAAATAGAAAGAACGACCAACTGAAAAAACACAGTTACAAACAATGTACCACATATAGGTATCCAAGAAGAATAAGATCAAATCAGTCAAGTACATCAAACCCAAGGTAATTCTTGCCTGTTGTTTACACAAAACGTTACCCCACCAGTAGTCACCAATACATCTAACATCAGTGGTTGACAAGTTTCTAATAGGATCTCTTAAGGATAAGATCATAAAGAAATAGGATTCGACAAGTTTAGCTAAGAAGACAAGGAACCATAAGAAGTAAGACATCCACATATCTAGGCCATGTAATGGAGCAAATGAAGCAGTGAAAGTTTGAGAAGCAACATATTTTCTGGTACCACCTTTCATGTAAGATGTGAATAAACCACCTAGAGGCATGATGGAGAAAAAGAAAACAGTAACAAGACCAACAAAGAACATAATGATAGCAATGATTAAAGCAGCCTTTGAGTAGACATCAATTGGTTGGTAGACAAAGATAAAGATGATTGGACCTAAATTGACAGCCAAGACTAACATTAGAATCCAGAAACGACGAGATAAATGTTGAGCACCGGCCCAATCTCTTGGAACGAAGAACCATTCACAAATAGTAGCAAAAAGTTGAATTATAGTAGCAACTGTACCACCCAAGGCAGCAGTTGCCCATCTATAAGAAGGAACGGGTTGGTTATTTACCAATTGTTGATAATTTTTGGTATATAGAGTTGGAGAGTTATAAGCCATATACATCCAGAAGACAGAGCCATGAATAACCCAAATACGATTGAAATTGGTGACCAAATGTAACCAAGTTCTAATTTCTTTATAGGTCTTAAAGAAAACTAAGTCCCAGGCAACTTCACCTAATTTAACGTAACGTTCTTCTGGAGCTAATTCAACCAATCTTGAACCATCTTCAAACACAATTCTTGAAATACCTTCTGGGTACCAGAATAATTGATTGACATCATCATAACCAATAACCTTATTATGATCACGTTCACGTTTGACATAACGACCTTCAACAACTTCATAGACTTGAGATCTAATGAAACGATATAGAGGAGTGATAACTCTATTCAAATAATCACCTTCTGGAACTGGTTCAGTTCTTTGTTGACAAGCTGGTGAATCAAGATAGTCTAAAGCACACTTATAAATAAAACATAGACATTCTCCAGTGAATCTAACTTGATTGGCTTCACCCCAACATAATAAATATAGGGCAATTTGACGGACACGTTCTAATGGGGTCATATTGTTCATTTTATTCTTCCATCTATAATCGGCAGCTTCTAATGAGTTATCACCTTCTAAAGCGTTTAAAGCTTCTTCTGGATTTTCAGCATTATCCTCAACGGCTTGTCTAGCCTTTTTGGATTTTTTCTTTGCCTTTCTAACTTTTCTTGATAATTTACCTAAACTCATATTTCTAAATCCAACATCATCATCAAGATCCAATTGAGCAGCAAAGTACCATTTTTTATAATTGGCAGTATCACCACCAATATAATCTGCATGTAAAGATAATAAAGCTTGAGCTGGTGACATTCTTGAAGCTCTTGAATCTAATAGAGTCATGAAATGATCAAACATATTTCTCATTGAATCTCTTTGGAAACCAAATCTGTTGGCCAAATCGATAAAGATATCTTCAATTTGTTCAATGGAAACAGGAGCTTGTTGATCAGCGGTCCAAGCAGGATATGGCTCATTTGGTAAAGCAACAGCGATTTGAGATGGATCAAATGCACCATTAGAACCATAGATTGGAGTGGAAGCACCCGATGATCTTTGACCACCATAACTCATTTGAGATGGTGTATATTGGGTGTTATAATCATAACCAGGGGTTCCTGGAGCACCACCACCGTAGCTAAAGTCAGAAAAGGCTTCGTTGTTATCATGATTACCTCTTGGTTGATCATAATAACCTTCTTGACCATAGTTACCAGCACCACCGGCACCACTTTGAGGATAATTTGGATCTTGAGCATAACCTTGAGAGTAGTATGAAGCGTCATTCTGAGGATCATAGTACTCGTTTTGATTCAAACCTTCTTGAGAGGCATGGTAACCTTCTTGTTGATAGTACTGATCCTGAGGAGCTTGAGCATCGTAGTGTTGGTTATATTGATCATCTGTGTATTGATCATACTGTTGTGGAGCATCACCGACACGAGCAGCTTGCTGCTGTTGATTCGGATCGTAATACTCTTGATTGTTGTGAGACATGACCTAGAAGGACCACTGAGTTAGTATAACCAGATATCAAATAGATAAATACACAAAAAAGGAGCACCCAAAGTAATCAGATCAAAAGATCAAGTTGACTTTGTAAAAGCAAAAGATAAATCAAGTCAAAGCTTAATTTTTTTTTTCTTTTGCTCTATGTCTAGTCTCGTTGTCGGATTTTCCTGAGAAGAAAAAATCCCAAAAAAAAAAAATCCAGGCACAGCGCGGTTGAAATTTTCAAAAAAAAAAAAAAAAAAAAAAAGACAAATTTGACGGTAAATATCAAGGGTAAGCTTAGCTTAAGCTTAGCTAGGATCACAGAGGGCGCTATGTGTAAAAAAGTGTAGATGAATACTCACTGTTTAAAGGTCTTGTGCTTGCACTCTCTTAGTAGCTTATCTCTCGTTTAAATTCTGTAAAAGAAGGAATACTTCTTGAGTATTTGAAATAAAGTTGATTGGATTGGAAAATAAACAAAAAAGACACTAAGAAACTAACGAAAAAAAAAAATCAAAGAATGGGAGTTGGAATTGAATTAAACGAAAGGTATAGGTTTCCGCAAAATCCTATGAAAGAATGGAATAAGGAATAGATGTGATGAGTGTTGGAGCTCACGATTGTATTGATAGTTTGAAAACCTTTCTCTTTCTTTTAAAAATAGATTCTAAAAAAAAAAAACGGGATCAGATCAAAAATCAAAATTAAGAAAACCTTGTTTACACGTCAAAATTTTAGCACTATTGATAGAGGGAAAAAAAAGAAAGTAATGTGATAGCAGCCAGAAATTGAAACTGGATCTCTTCCTTTAATACCAAACAAATTAACAAAAAAAAAATGTCACTTGATTGAACTAAATTCCTTTCTTTAAACTGTTGAATGGATAAAGCTATAGATTTTTATATAAAACTAATTTTAACAGAAATAATTATAAATTTAGGAAAACACAAGTTGAATAAAAATATTTGAAAACGAATTTTTTAGTTAGCGCAGCAGCAGACTTGTACTTTTTTTTTTTTTAATATAAAAAAGAAAGAAATTTTTAACAAAAAAAAAATAAGCGAGTTTTGATTACTGAAAATTTTTCAAATTATGTCCTTCGGACATTTACTAGTTTTTGTTCCCCTTAATTGTTTAGTTTTATGTACGGTCTGATCTGAATTCTGAAAATTTCGGGACTTATTTTACACAGAGACTATCAATCTGATATACGTATGAATGAAATTTAACATGAAACAGAGAAGTTTAGTATTTTTTAGTCCATTAGTATTTACTCTATATAGTAAAGAATAGATCGAAGGTTACAATAGAATCATAAAGACACAAAAAAAGTTTTAAAGTAATACCTGATGTGATATTCAGATGCTTCAGTGTTTGAATGTAAGATATGAGCAAATGGTTTCTTTCAACCAAGAGGACGTTTTATGTGTTTTCAGCTATAGGGGCCCAGACCCCTGTCCCTTTCTCTATCTTTCTCGTCAACCTATACGTATCTCGCTTCTTAACCTATTTATCATTAGCTATCTAGAGATCCCACCAAGTTATATATATATTACGGAATCAAATTCAAATCTAAAGTCCCGAAAGGTTTTTTGTTTTGTTTTTAAAAAAAAGCATTTTTGTCCCTTGTCTTAATTTCATAAATTTTATTTTCGCGTTTTATGATCCGGGACAACACGCGAAATTTTTATTTTGCTTTTTTGTAATTATCTACTAACAAAGGAGTTATTTTTAGGAACTTTTTCTCTTTGGCAGTTATTGAATAGATATTTAAATTTGCGAAAAATTATTGTAGTTGTTAGTGCTGCTCTCAAATAGTAAAAAAATTGTGAAATTAGATTCTAGAACGTATGAGGTATATAAATCTATCTAAATTTATTTTGTTGGACACAGTATAATTTATTCACATTTGGTTAAAACTTTGCTTAATCGGGTTGTGACAAATTTGTCAAGATACTTGGAACTTTCAAGACTTTTATTGTATAACTTTAACTGTCAAATTACAGTTAGTTCAACATATGATTATTTATTGTTGCATATACTAAGTTGACAAAGCTTTTTTTTTTACCTTTATTGACCTTACACAAGCCTTTTACCGTATCAACAAGTCAAATAAGAGATAATGTATCAATAAAAACCTTGTCTTAGATCCTTACTGTAGATATAATAGCTTTTTTTTTTCTCCTGATCTTAATGTGTGATAGACTTTTATGTTCCAGATCTTAGTTAACTCAAAAGTCTATCAAAGTGGACGCCCACCAAGTGGTAAAGGACATTATTATATCATGAGATTTCCTCAAAAACCTCCTTAAGTTGTGCTCCAGGTTGGATTTAGTTGCTTGAAGGCAAACTGGACTGCTGATAACCATTGGAATTTAGTTTTAACACCATATATTTTATATAGAAACTTTTATATTGAAACTTCTATAGACACTTTAAGATCAAGCAAAAAAATATAGGGTAATTCAATTTAAATTAATCAACCTTTTAAACTATAAACAAATTTCGAAAAACAGCTCACAAAAACCGAATGCCATGATCCCTATTTTAGATCTACAGGTTAGACAACACCACCCAAATGAACCTCGTAATCATCAGTCTTATAAACTGCTAAATTCAACCCAAATCCTTATCTAATCTTTGATTACGTAATCCTAATATATTGCTGACGTAATCAATAAAGATAGCTAGTATTCGTTACATCCAAACACCACACATTTCCCATTAATTTTTTTTTTTTTTTGGTGTTTTTTTTTTTTTGCCCGTGGTTTTGTAGCTCTTTTTTTTTTTCTTCTTAATTAGCTTTTACGAAATGGCGAAACTTGGAAGAATCAACAAAAATTGAATTTAAGCCATTGGAATTATTCAACAAGTATAGACAAGATTTTGTCGGTTTCTTTTAATTTCATTGCTGTGGTTTGTTTTTTCAACTTGCTTGAGTTTCTTTGCCTATAGAATTATCTTCTTGCTCTTAACTTGACAATTTGTGCACTGGTTCATCCCCATATACATTACCTATAAGTGGATAACATAATCATCATCATCAATCCCACATACAAGAGTTTTCATATCAACCAGATTCAATCACAGGCAGCAATCGTAAACACATAACCATATTGAAGCATAGATCACACGCTTTATCATATCCTTCACACGCATATAACCAAGAATCTCCATTAATATTACAAATCATGTCATCAGCATTAACTCAAATCTTTACAAGAGCGCCAAAATCAGTTGGTCTTATAAGAGGGTCACCTAGTTATGAGTCCATTGAGACTGAACTACCGGAAAGGCTCGAAGACGTTAGAGTTGCTCTTTATTCTCCAAATGGTCAATATTTTGCATTTACCCAACCAAGTCATGTAACCATATTGAACCCTGATGATGGTTCACTAATTACGAAAATTGAACTCAATGACGTTTTCGATATACACTTTTCACCAAATGGCTCATATTTAACAACATGGGAAAAACCATTAAAATTAGAAAATGGTAATTTCCATAATAACGTTAAAATTTTTGATATTGCAAATAACAAGACAATTGGTGAATTTAGTTCTAAAGACCAAAGTGGTTGGAAACCAGATTTTACAAGTGATGAAAAAGTTATTGCAAGAATTTTTAAAAATGAAATTAAATTCTATGAAGTTAACGATCAGTTAAATTTCAATAAACATTGGTCAGTTTTAAAGTTAAACGATGTTCAAAATTTTAAACTATCACCAGGTAAAAAACCAATAATTGCAACGTTTGTACCTGAAAAAAATGGTAAACCTGCAAATGTCTCAGTTTGGAACATTTCTTCATCAATTGGTCAACAAGTTTCAACAAAATCATTTTTCAAAGCTGAAAGATGTCAGTTGAAATGGAATTCTTTAGGTACTGCTCTATTAGCCTTAGCTTCAACCGACGTTGATACTTCAAACAAATCCTATTATGGTGAAACTACTCTATATCTATTAGGTATAGCAGGTTCATACGATTCGAGAATTACATTAGATAAAGAAGGTCCAATTCATGATATCACATGGTCACCTTCAGCAAGAGAATTTGGTGTTGTTTATGGTTATATGCCAGCTCAAACTACATTTTTCGATGCAAGAGGTAATTCCATTTATTCATTACCACCAGCTCCCAAAAATACAATTCTATTCTCACCTCATGCTAGATATGTATTAGTTGCAGGTTTTGGTAATTTACAAGGTACTGTTGATGTCTATGATCGTCAACAAAAATTCGCCAAAGTTTCATCTTTTGAAGCTTCAAACACTTCAGTTTGTCAATGGTCCCCTGATGGTCGATATGTATTGACCGCAACAACATCACCAAGATTAAGAGTTGATAACGGTGTAAAGATTTGGTATGCTACAGGGAAATTAATCTATAACAAGGATTTCAAAGAACTATTTTCAGTTAGTTGGAGACCACGTCCATTGGAATTATTCCCACCAATTAAAGGTTTAGACGATGATCCATCACCGCATCAAAGTGGTATTGATTACGTTTTAAGTCACCCTAAATCAAACTCAACTGGTGGTGTTTCAACAAAGCCAAAAGGTGCATATAGACCACCTCATGCAAGAAATGGTAATGCCACAGCTCCGCAATCTTTATACCAAAAGGAATTAAGTTCAAATATCTCTGGTGCAAATAACGGTAATAACATCACACCGTTTAAACCTTCTGCATCAAGACAGAGAACAATTCCAGGTGTAACACCTCCAGTGGAGAAAGAGTCCAAAACAGCAGCTAAGAATCGTAAGAAGAGAGAGAATAAAAAAGTCGATTCAGCATCATCCACACCAGAACCAGAATCCTCAACATCAACAGCACCACTTGTGACAAAGAATGAAGAACCGTTGATTGCAGGTGGGGTTCAATCTTTAGAAGAGAAGAAGATCAGAGGTTTGTTGAAAAAATTAAGAGCAATAGAACAACTAAAGATGAAACAAGCAAATGGTGAAGCCTTAGAAGAAACACAGATTTTAAAGATTCAAACAGAGGATAAGATAAGATCTGAGTTGAGTTCATTGGGTTGGAATGAATAGTCATAAAAATTAGCTTTGAATAAGATATGCATCTAGATAAATACACCTGTAGTTTGAAGTAGATCTACTTGTCTCTGTAGAAGATGATGATGTATCTGTATATTGGTTAAAACCTAGAATGCGGATAATGGGTTACTTTCTCAAATCAATACGTTCAAAAGGTAAACCTTTTCTAAGGACAACATGACCACCATACGACTTATCACATTTCTTATAGATATTACCTTCATCATGAGGATGAAATCCAGTTCTGGTACATTTTGTTATTATACCAATCCCCGGGGGATCCGTTAATCTGAAAAAGCCAATTTTGTCATCTGGATAACGAGGTGAACAAACAATTGCCATTGCTTCAGGTAACATAATCTGATATGAGTTATGCGTGTGAAGATCGACTGAACTAAGAAAGCAAGTTTGAGTTGGATGAGTGTGGATCCACCCCAATACGAACAGATCGTTTGTATCGATATATTCAAAGATTGATTCTTCATCCTTTGTTTGACATGTATTTGATGTAGATTCTTGATTTGGTATTAGTAAAGTAGTTATGAAAAATGCATTTAATGAAAGTTTCCCACATAGGATACCACAAGTTTCTAGTTTTTTATTAGTATTTGGTTGTGCGATTTGCAAAAATTGTGATTCAAGTTCTGATGGGATATAGACAGTTTTAAGTGGTTTCCCACCTTCTGTTAATGATAACGCTTTATGTTCGATACTCTTGGTTGTAGTGGTGTCACTTGTCGTTTGTGCCGTTGACTCGGTGTACTTCTGAGGAAGTGGTGGTGGATTTATATGCTGTTGTTCGAATGGCTCTAGTTTTGGTGGTAATGCTGGGTGTAATGTGGTATTGGATGAATCGTATTTATAATGTCTATGATTAGGATGGGATAATACAGGGTATGCAGAAGGAGTGGAAGATGACAATGAAGAAGGTGATGACGATGATTGCTTTGGGTCTCTCGGCGCTCTGAAGTTCAAAAGATGTTGGTTGAATTTCTCCTCATCGAACTCATAATTATGATCTTCATTGTTATTATTGTTTTGGTTAGTATGTCCATTAGATTTATCCTTTTCTCTTTGCTCTTCGTACAATGCCTTATACCTCTGATAAGAGTCAATCTCAACTTCTAATGATTTTCTTATCCTCTCAGCATTCCCCAATGCAACTGGTGCTTTAACTCTCACTAGTTCTTGATATGTTTTATAGTCTTTTGGGATTTTCTTCAACTGTGGAGATTTTGATATCTTGTTCATAACTAAATCCAAAAATCGTAGATATAGCTTATATGCATCTTCGTAAGCACCACCATCTCTGAACAAATCGGCCTGAGTTGAAAATGATTAGCTCTTCAAATTTCCTTTAAAATAGATTATCATATAGACTTATATACTCACATGTTTCTTCATAGTATCAGCTGTTCTTAGGTATGTTTTAATGGGCACATTACTAAAGAATTCATAGTCATAGGCATCTTTAGCAATCTCTTTAATAGACCTTGGTTGCTTCATAATTTACCACAGAAAGCTTAGCCCTTTGACATATTGACAAATGTAACAAAGGTGTGTACACAATGGTTACCCACGGGAGTACTAATATGGTTATTTTGATGAGGTAATAGTAATTTGAAAAAAATCGATATTCAAAAATCCGGTTGTGTCAAACCATCATAGTCACGTGTGATAAGAGGCTCGCCAGTCGTAATTTAATGAAATCTTCTTGTCACCAAAAAGATTTGTAACATGAACTTGAACGAGTACTTTAATTGCCATTGAAAGCATATCGATAAGGAGCGATAAATAAGTATGAGACTCAAGGTTAACAGTCAGGGTAAAGACCATATTATCAGTGTTGAAGACAACTCTTCCCTGTCTAATCTATTACATAGGCTTAAAGATGAAAAGATAATTGAAAATGATGGAATTAAGATCAAATCAGGGTTTCCTCCTAAACCTGTTGATCTAAGTGATTTAGATGTCAAACTATTGGATATAGGAGTGAGAGCAGGTGATAAGCTGATAGTTGAGAGTAATGTAGCCACGAGGACTATAACAGAGAGTGTAAAGGAGGCTAAGGCTATTGTTAACCCAATATCCAAGATACCTCATGTTAAAGTTGGTGAAGGTTACGTTGTTCTACGAAAGATCCCTGATGATAACTCATGTTTATTCAGGTCTATATCGTACTGCTTATTTCACAACTTGGAAGAAGGTTCACAACTACGTTCTATTGTATCGGATAACATCATAAATGATAAAGAAGGCGTATATAACGAAGCCATATTAGGTAAACCTGTCAAAGAGTATATTAGTTGGATACAAAAGCCAACAAGTTGGGGAGGTGCAATTGAATTACAAATATTGAGCAAGCATTTTAACATTGGGATTAGATCAATTGATGTTGAAAACAATAGAGTTGATGAGTTTAACTCATCAAACTCAAAAAATTTCATTGTAATCTTTTATAGTGGGATTCATTACGATTCTATTGTATTCACTCCACTGGTTGATATTGATAACAAGGAGTTTGATACAAGCGTTTTCAACGTCAGTGATAAAGAACTGAGTAATGATGTTTTGAATGGAGTTGAAGCGTTAAGCAAACAGTTGAATAACAAGAACTATGTTACAAATACTTCAACTTTTAAGATCAAATGTAAAATATGTCAAAAGGTATTAGATGGTGAAAAGAAAGCTAGTCAACATGCATCAGAAACAGGACATTTAGAATTTGGTGAAGTTTAATTACTACTGTTAGATAATGGTATCGATATTTAGAAGCAAGGGAAAAAAAATTGATATAACATGATATAAAAATGACCAACGCATACCCAGATAGAAAAAGTAAAACAGTAATTATAATATGATAAAGGATAAAACGAACTAAAGATGGATGCAATAACATGATAGAAGAGTGTAGATTAATGGTATTTATTGTTCCATTACAACTTCAGATTCATCTAATCTTTCTTCTATTACTAGTGATTCGGTTGATGCAGATTCAGATGCTGCTTCCTCTGCTTCTTTCTCTGCTTCCTCTGCTTCTTTCTCTTCTCTCAACTTGATCTCTTCAATCCCCAACAACTTTGGATGATCTGTCTTTATCAGCAACGCCAACTCTTTTTGGTTTTTCAACTCTTCAGCTTTTCTTAGTTTGTGATCTTCAACACTTTTTAAAAATTTATTTATATTTAATCCTGATGCAGCTTCACTTTCCAATCCGGTATATGGTCTATCTTCGATCAGCTTCACTCTTCTCTTATGAATCTTACTCTTGTAATGAGTCTCTATAGCCGTTGCATTTTCAAAATATTTAGCACAATGAATACAATAGTATTGTCCCATACCTGGTTTATATTCATCTAAAGGTTGATCTTTTAGTTTTAAAATTGATTCTTTTGATTTTAAATCATCATAGATTTGATCTAGATCACGAACTCTTCTTTTAGTTTTGTAACGTTTAACGGAGTATCTGCCCATTTTTGGATTTTTTATCTATTATATCTTTATCTCTATTCTAATACTGTACACTTAGAATATTATAGTATAGATTAAACTTGTATTAAATTTTTTTTTTTTTTCCCTCTTTAATCTTTAGACAGATGACTTACCAAATTGGGATTGACTTCCCAATGTGGTAACTATAAATGAGAACAGCCAAAATGCAACCCGAAACAAAATAAAAGGGTTAGGAACCATGGAATATAACAAAATCCTGCCAATTTGAAACGTGTCAAGGGGAAGTTCTTATTTACCTGTGTGTTGCGCGTGACCGAATGTCAAAATTTAGACACTAAAAAAAAGACAGATAAATCACAACCCACACACCATATGTAACAGGCAACAGAAAATATATATAAAAACAAAAAAACAGTCACTTAACAGAAATGAGAAAATTTGGGAAAAGGCCAATTTTTCCCGCACAAGCAGATCCGAGGTCACTGATTAATAAACTGTAATAGTCTTGTTATCACTGGTCCCTCGGAAGTTGCCACCCAATAATTAATAATTAGACTTGTGCTTACATAAGTTTTTTATTCTTTTTCGCCCACACAAACAAAAATTTGCCTCTTTTTTTTTTTTTTTTTGGATTTCTAATCAAGGAAAAGGTTTGAGCTTTTTATAAAAAAAGGTTGAATCTTTCACTTTTACCTATTAAACCAGTATTTAAAATAGTTAAATTCTATATCAAAACTAGACATAAAATTCATTTTACAAAATGGCTCGTCGTCCAGCTAGATGTTACAGATACCAAAAGAACAAACCATTTCCAAAAACCAGATACAATAGATCTGTTCCAGATTCTAAAATTCGTATCTATGATTTAGGTAGAAAAAAAGCTTCAGTTGATGATTTCCCATTATGTATTCATTTAGTTTCAAATGAATTAGAACAACTATCATCCGAAGCTTTAGAAGCTGCTCGTATTTGTGCTAATAAATATATCACCAAGGTTTCTGGTAGAGATTCCTTCCATTTAAGAGTCCGTGTTCATCCATTCCACGTTTTAAGAATTAACAAAATGTTGTCATGTGCCGGTGCTGATAGATTACAACAAGGTATGAGAGGTGCTTGGGGTAAACCACATGGTTTAGCTGCTCGTGTCTCCATTGGTCAAATCATCTTTTCCGTTAGAACAAGAGATTCAAACAAGGAAGTTGCCATTGAAGGTTTAAGAAGAGCCAGATATAAATTCCCAGGTCAACAAAAAATTATCTTATCTAAAAAATGGGGGTTCACCAATTTAGATAGAGATGAATACGTTAGAAGAAAAGCTTTAGGTGAAGTTAAAGATGATGGTGCTTATGTTAAATTTTTATCAAGAAAAGGTCCATTAGAAGAAAATTTGAAACAATTCCCAGATTTCCAATATGAAGCTAGTGCTTAAACTTTTAAGTCATAATGAATAAAATATCTTGACAATTTATTTGTAGTTTATACCATTTTTTATAAATATATATAAAATTTATTGTAAATTTCACGTTCAAACGCGATATTTTAATTGCCAAAAATGAAGATATAAATATTAGAAAAATTCGTCCATTTTGTTGACGTTTCATTTTTACTACCCATAAAACAACTGTTTAATTTCAACAACAACATAATGTCATTTTCAGATAGAGAACAACCTAAAACTGTCGTACTTTTCGATGTCGATGGTACTTTAACTCCAGCAAGATTAACAATATCACCAGAGATTAAACAACTATTAGCTGAATTAAGAAAAAAAGTTGTAATTGGATTTGTTGGTGGTTCTGATTTTTCTAAACAATTAGAACAACTTGGTCCAAATATTTTACAAGAATTTGATTATTGCTTTTCAGAAAATGGATTAACAGCTTATAAATTAGGTGAAAAATTAGCATCTCAATCTTTTATTGATTGGATTGGTGAAGAAAAATATAATGAATTGGCTAAATTTATTTTAGGTTATTTAGCTAAAATTGATTTACCAAAAAGACGTGGTACTTTTATTGAATTTAGAAATGGTATGATTAACGTTTCACCAATTGGTAGAAATGCATCAACTGAAGAAAGAAATGAATATGAAAAATTTGATAAATCTAATAAAGTTAGAGAAAATTTTGTTAATGCTTTAAAAGAAAAATTTTCTGATTTAGGTTTAACCTATTCAATTGGTGGTCAAATTTCATTTGACGTTTTCCCAACTGGTTGGGATAAAACTTATGCTTTACAACATATTGAAGATGAAGGTTTTGAACAAATTCATTTCTTTGGTGATAAATCTTATAAAGGTGGTAATGATTATGAAATTTTTGAAGATTCAAGAACAATTGGTCATGCCGTTAAATCTCCAGAAGATACTGCTAGAATCTTAAAAGAACTATTCTTTTAATACAAATTTAGACTAATTTGATAAACTATGTAAGTAGTCTAACGTATGCCAATACCAGGGCAAAAGTACCAGTACAAACACCAATTAACCATTGCATAACTTGAGTCTTAACACCATCAATTTGCATCTTCATATTGGCAACCTCTTGATCAATTCTTGTATCAATTTCACTTATGTTCAACTCATGTTGTGAACCTTCTTCTCTAATTCTTCCCTTTTCCAAATTTAAATCTAATCTAACACCAGCATTTGATTTAGTAATCTCTTCTCTTATCTTAGTTTTCAATTTTTCTAAATCAGTTCTTAACCGTTCGTTTTCATTGGCTATTGTTTGAAATTCATTACGATCAATAGTTTGTAATTCTCCACGTAGTTTAGTAAAATCAACTTTTTGTTGGTACGTTAGCTTGGATAACGTCTCTTTGGTCACCAGTTGAGAGTTTATCGTTTGAATCCCTTCGTTTAATGAATTGTGTATAATTTCAACTATACCTTCTGATTGTGCCTGACTGAAACCATTCTTGGAGAGTTCAACAACAAATTTACGTGTATCAAATGGAATCTGCTCTTGTGCCTTGTGGCATTGATGAAATGACCGTGCTATAATTGGCTTGCACCATACTGTCTTTCTGAGCATCGTCAATATATCTATTTATTTATATAGAATATATCTATTTATTTATATAGAATATATATTGTATGAATGTGACAAATAGTATGTTTTTCATTGCTTATTTTAAATGCTTAATTTTAAAGGGCTAAAAAAAGTAGAAAAAAATTTATAAGCTCATCGGTGATAGCATTCAGCATCAGTTGATTAGTGGGGAAAAAACATTGTAGCTGTTGATTTTGAACGATGTTTAAGGTATCGACTACAACAAGAGTGCTGCGTGGGTGTGCTAGGCCTGATGCTAGAGTTCGTCTTTTCTCAAGTTCAAAGGCATCATTACAATCCAAATACAGTGATAATTTCATACAGAAGAAACCAACGTCATCAAATCAAGTGGATGAAGCTGAACTAATGTCGCATAAACTCAACAGTGAACCATATTTCGCCAAACGTTCCGAAGAAGAGACCTATGAACACTACAAACAACTATACGGTGAGAACACCGAGGATCCTCCTGCACCAAGAGCTACACCTGCCGAGTTGAAACGATTTGAAAGACAAGAATCAATAAAGGGTGTATTGACTGGTGCATTCGGGTTGATTGCATTGATCGGTGGGTTTATCTTATATCAGAAATACCCAGTGTTGAAGAGTAAATGGTATAACATTGGTCTTGAAGATGAATTTAAACCAATAATCCCCAAAAAGAGGAAACCAATAGTGGCCCCAATTATATCAAACCCAAAGACTTCAGATGAAGTTGGTGTATATCTATGGGGTGACAACACGTATAAAGTTGTCAATCCTAGCGATGTAGGTGAGCAGAAGTTTGGTATAAGGTACGATTGGTTTGACGGTAAAGTTTTGAAATGGTTGGAATTAGGTGAAAGATCTGGTGTTGCAATTGATTCCAAAGGTGATTTAATTCAATGGGGGTTAGGATTCGATGGTGTTGGTAAATCACCAAAATATACCATAAGGGGAGAAGATTTAATCAAAGTTAAATTTTCAAATGGGTTAATTTATGGTTTGACTTCCAAAGGTGATATTTTAATCATTCCAGAATCTCAATCATTAAAATTGGAAACCTATGTTAAAAGGAGAAATTGGTTTGGAATTTTAAAACCCAAATCATTTGATAAATTTGATACTAAATCCATTTTATCCAAAGGTGAACAAATTATTGACATTGATACTGGTAAGTCTCATTTAATAGCTTTATCATCATATAATAAGGCATATTCTTCATCCACTGGTGTATCAACCCCCATGGGGAAATCAAAGGGACAATACGGTCTACCAGAATTTTCACAATTTCAATCACCTCCTACACCAAATAAGTTACATGATATAACACTCTTGAACAACAATATAGATAAATCTCCTAAAGGTGAAATTCTCTCCATTACACCACGTATAATCACCAAGATAGCTTCTGGTTGGTATCATACACTTGCTTTGGATTCTAATGGTGAAGTTTATTCATTTGGTACCAATACATATGGTCAATTGGGTCATATGGTTAGTTATGATTCTGAAATCATTTCATATCCGAAAAAGATCAATTTGATCAACAAACATGTCAAAAGGGATATGTTCCCCAAGGCTGTTGATATCAAGGCATCTGGTGAGACAAGTTTCATAACTGTTAATCCAGTATCTATCGACAAGTTGATTAAGACAAAACCTACAACTAGCGATGATGAAAGTGAAGATGAGAATTTTGTAGTTGGGTTTGGGAATAATTTAAAGGGACAAATAGGTTCAGGTCATTACGTTCATGCTCAATTTGATCCAATTAAAGTGAAAGAGTTGAACAAGTTTCAAGAGTTTAACGAATCAACGAAAAGAATGAAATTAACAGGAATAAGACAATGGTCTCAAGGTCCTGAGCATAGTTATTTGATATTGAAGAATAATGATGTTTTGTATTGGGGTGCCAATGATCATTGTCAATTGGGTAATGGTAAGAAGAATAGAATACCAAAACCAACAGTGGCTCCAAAGCTTTTAGAACCATCTACTAAAGAGAAATCAAATTCTGGTGAGCAAAAGATTAAGTATAAAGGAGAGATTGGTGGGGCCATTGGTGTTGATAGATTACAATTGACCAAAGATAAAAAAATTGTTGCAGGTGAAAAAAGTAGTGGTATTTATTTCACAAAATGATTGAGCATTGTATATAGAGTTATCTTAACCATTTTAATAAATAGTAAAAAGTTATAAACAGTATAATAGCAGCACCATAAAAAATCCATTTATCTTGAAATGCTCTTTTTTCAACCAATCTTATAGTTTCATGACTTACACCAAGTGTATCCAACGTCCCGACCAATTTCCCTTGAAATGATCTCAACAGTTCATTTGATGAAACTAACTCTTCATATGCCTCTCTACCCATTTCCAATATATCATCTAGTTGTTGATTACCTTTACTTAGTATATTCTTCTCCTTGGTCAAACCTTGGGTATAGGGTATCCTTCTCTTTTCAGCTTCTTCCTCTTCTGCAGTGACATTGGCATATGGGTTATCACTGTGCTGTTGTTGTTGTTGCTGATGATGACGATTCTTCAATAGCTGTTGTCTATTCTCATCTTGGGTTAAAGTATCACGAGATTGCTTCATCTGTTGAAATTTGGATCTAAGTTCGTTGATATCCGTCACAAAGTTTTCATATTTGACTTGAGCTTTTTGTCTTTTCACATCATCATCTGGCGGTAGTGATATTATAGCTTGGTTATAATCTTGTAATGTTTTGGTTAAAATTGATAAATTTGCAGCTATTGAACCCTGAAGTGATAATGCCTTTGTTGAAGTTAGATTTGTTTCAAATTCTGTTAAATCTCTTTTAATCGATGTCGTTTGCTTGAGAAGATGGTTGTGTATTGAGTTCATTCTTCTCAGATGTGGCTTGGTTGATTGGGATATGATCAATTGAATTAAACAACACGAGAATCAACATCATCATGGACTTGATCTGATCAATTTTAAATGCGCTGTTGTTTCATTAGCAAGAAAAAAAAAAAAAAAACTGATCCGAGGAAATCAAGTCATGTGCTAAACCTTTATTTCCGGGGATTTTGTGACACTTTTTTTTTTTCCTTTTTCTTTAAAGCCAAATACGGTAATAATTACTGACACTTTTAACTGCCTTTCGTTAATTTTAGTGTAATTAAATGAATTTATAATTAATGACATATTTGTTTGAGTATCCATGACTAAAAATTAATGAGTTTTTATCAAATTATTCTTTGGTTTCTGGATGATTGATGATGGATCACTTTTGTGAAGAATCTTCCAGTCTATGAACAATAGCACTGTGTTTGAACTGTTTAAAGTATGAATTAAGCACACGATGATGTAAATGAAAAAAAAAAAGAAAAGAATAAGAAAAAAAAAAAAAAAAATTTACTCGAATGATGAGTTGGATTTTAACACCAACTGTCTATTGCAACCTGTGATTGAGAGTACAATAATACAAGCCAATAGGAATGTTTGACGACGAAGAAGAATTAACACTCTCCGCTGACACATTAGCAGCTCTTTTGGAGTTCAAAAAGGAAGAAGATGAGCGTGTGAAAATCTTTAACAAACTATCAACAGATGCAGAAGACGAATATCAAGAAGCCCAAGAAAAGGAAAGACTTATTAAGGAAAAGGGTATGGACTTGTTCAAAGAAGATTGGCAATTATCACAGTTTTGGTATGCTGATGAAACAGCAGACTTACTTGCCGAGGAACTATTAAAAGATGCTGATGAAACAACTGTCATATGTATTGTTAGTGCACCATCGGTATATGCAGCTATTAAGAAGAAAAATTTAGAAACATTACCAACAAGGGAAATCTATCTTTTAGAATTTGATAAAAGATTTAAATATCTAGCCGATGATAAATTTATATTCTACGATTATAACAAACCGGAAGACATTATGATTCCACAATTAAAGGGTAAAGTAGATCGTTTGTTAATTGATCCACCATTCATAGAAGAACAATGTCAAGTTAAAACTTCTAAAACTGCCCTATTACTATTGAATCAAACTGAGAGAAAGACCAAAAATGGTTCAAATCAGCGTCGTTTGATCTCTTGTACCGGTGAAAGGGTTAAAGACGTACTACATAAAGCTTATAACGGTCAAATTAAACCAACAACTTTCCTCCCTCAACATGCCAATGGATTAAGTAATGAATTTTTTTGTTATGCTGATTATGAAGGTGACAACTGGAAATTTTTATGAAACAAGCCCAAAAAGACCAAAATAATTAATGTGTAAATACTTATAAATTGCATAACCTAATAATATCTCTTTGCTGTAATTTTTTTAGTGATCACTCAGTTGCTCCAGTTGCTCCAGATGACATCGGACAACACCTATACACCCAGACACCATATATGCCAATCTCTATTTTTTTTTTTTTCAATGTTTTTAAACTGGCCTATAAAGAAGAAGTTCAAGAGTGTTACAACTGATATCATTGGTTGCGACTTGTTAATAAAGAGTATTGAATTGTTAGCCATGTCCAACAACAGAAGAGTCTATAGACACACCAGTCATGATCATTTAAACTCTCCGTATTCGAGACCTGGAAGGAAGTTCCCATCTCAACCTGGAACTCCATTGAATAAACAGCAACAACAACAGAGAGAACATCCAAATACTCCAAGCAGTATATTCAGCAAGGTTAAACAGATGTTTTCACCAAGTGCTTGGTTATCGGAGAATGCAAGAGATAGTTCACCAGATATTTCAAGATTAACTGATGATGAAGATAACGATGATTCTAATGCTAGTATACTATCAACCTCTCAAATCCCTTCAAGATTCAACAATAATAGTAGACAAGTTTCACAGTCTAGTACACATACCCCACTCAAACATAGACAGACTGATCATAGGACACCATCCAATCCATTTGATGAGTTTAAAAGATTGACCAATGAAGATTTAACAGAATCTCCAAATGTTAAACTAGCCAAATTTTTCCAACAAAAAGGATCAGCTCCTTTGACTGAAATTGAATTAGAAGGTGTTAAGGCATTGTTAGCTAAAAATTCCTCATCAATCCCACAATCAGCATCATTAGTAGATGCTTCAATAGCAGAAAAGGATGAGGAAGATTCAAGTGACTCTATCAACGAATCAGGACTACTAAGTTCTAAGACTGGTTCGTTGAGTAATACTCCATCTTTCAAACCTACTTACAACACCACAGTTGACGCTGACAATTCCATTATAGATTCAGATAACAAATCCCACCCGGTGAAACAATCCACGTTTGTAAAGAAGCGAGTATTCGATTTCAATGGCTTCCCATCGCCTTATAGAGCATCACGTTTGAAAAGTTCGTTTTCATTGGCTGATCTTCACGAGCGTGCTAAGCAACAGCCCAACTCCAACTCTACCGACAAATCAACAGTCATTGTCGAACCAAAACAAGAGAAGAAGTTGAGTAGTACTGCATCTGCTCTGTTGTCATTCATTGAGAATGATTCAGAATCAAGTAAAGAGATTTCTCATGACACAACAATTGGTGAATTGAGTAATGGGAAGAAAATGACAGATTTCAGTAATCCTTATGCCTCACAGAGAAAGATTAAGAAGAGTACAAGTCATAAAGCTTTCAAGAAACTAAGTGCTGTTGAACAACTAGAAAAGACCTTTTCCGAAGAGGAATCCAAGAAAACAGAAGAACAATCTCAATCTCAACCACAACCACACTCACTCGCTCCACATCAACAGCACCCACAACCACCTATAGACAAATATAGACCAACAAAATCATCATCTTTAAGAGAATCAATTACACTAAATGATGAAGGCGACGATTCAAAGATCGAAGAAGATAACAGTGTTGATGAGACCCAAGAAGATAACATTCCTACAGTTTCAATAACTCAATCAACACCTGGAACAAATGCCCCTCCGGCATCAAAAGAGACTACTAAACCATCGACTTTTGCATTTGGAAAACTATCACAACCATCATTCTCCCCATCGACATCAACAGCAGCAGCAGCATCATCATCATCATCGTCGTCGTCGACATCATCTTCGGCCAATACATTTCAATTTGGTTCAAATAACAATAATAAGCCAGTAACTACACTATTCAACGATAAAGAAGAAGACTTCAAAGCGTCTAAATCTCTATTCTCTTTGAATGACCAAAGCAGCAAGACTATTGAAAACAAATCTTTAGCAGTCAACAAACCACAACAGTACGTTGCCCCACAACTTTCACAGTTTTCGTTCACTTTCCCATTCCCAAATTCTGAAAGATTAGGTTATGTTGTGGATGATTTGAACTTGGATAGAGTTGGTCATTTTAAGAGGGTCTTTACCTTTTAAACTTGTATAACGAATATCAATTAACATAGCAGCTAATAAGGCCTTTAGTCTGTAATTTTTGCCTTTCCTTTGTAGTATCTTTGGACATTTGATGGTTAATAGTACTGCCATTTCTAATAGTGTATTTCTGGTAAAATGTCAAGACATATATATATATATATTTTCGTTTACCGAAATCAGCTTTTTTCAAATGTAAAATTCCGAGAATTGAAGTAATTAAACGATGATTGATAACAGTACTAGTTATAAATGATGAATGGACAAGCAGTTTATATTCTTTGATAGCTATATATTTTTCAACAATTGTAAAAATGTCTTTAGATTCCGTTCTTTTGATCGGTGGTTCAGGGTTTCTTGGTCTTCATTTGATTCAACAATTCTACGAATCCTCACCACGTCCACAGATTCATATATTCGATATAAGACCATTACCTGAATCTTTACCATCTGCTTTCACTTTCAATCCATCTGAAATCGTGTTTCATAAAGGTGATATAACGTCAGCAGCTGATGTTCAATCTGCGATTGAAAAAAGTCAAGCTAACGTGATTGTTCATTCAGCTTCTCCAATTCATGGGTTAGGTCAAGAAATATATGAAAAAGTTAACGTTCAAGGTACTCAAAACGTTATTGAAGTTGGTAAAAAGTTGAAAGTCCCCGCATTAGTCTATACCTCAAGTGCTGGGGTTATCTTTAATGGTCAAGATGTTTATAATGCTGATGAATCATGGCCAATTCCAGAAATTCCAATGGATGGATATAACGATACAAAGGCAAGAGCTGAAGAAATGGTTTTGAAAGCTAATGATCCACAAAATGGATTTTTAACAATAGCTCTACGTCCTGCTGGGATCTTTGGGCCTGGAGATCGTCAATTGATCCCAGGTTTGTTAGAAGCTGCTAAAAAGGGACAATCTAAATTTCAAATTGGTGATAATGAAAATCTATTCGATTATACCTATGTTGGTAATATTGCAGATGCTCATGTATTAGCTGCGCAAAAAATTTTAGATCCTAAATTGAGAGACTCAATTGGTGGTGAAGCCTTTTTCATTACAAATGATGCCCCGGTTTACTTTTGGGATTTTGCTAGAACAGTTTGGAAATTGGTTGACCACGTTGACGCTAAGAATATTAAACTACCTAAAAGCTTTGCCTTGGTTATAGGTTATATTGGTGAATTTATTGGCAAGTTCACTGGTAAGAGTCCTCATCTAACACCATTCAGAGTTAAAGTTATCACAGCTACACGTTATCATAATATTGGAAAAGCCAAGAAACTATTAGGATATGAACCAAAAGTTGATCTAACTGAAGGTATTAAAAAGACAATTGTTTGGATGAAAGAGGTTAACAACTACTAGATATATACACAACCCAATTATTATAGCTATAATTGTAATATATAAACTGTCTAAGCTTCTCCAAATGTAAACAACATGACAAAGAGTAAAGAACAAGCAGCGATAAAACTCAACCCATATCGTTGATACCCAATACTTTTATCGGCACCACTATCAGCAATACTACTGATTGTCAAACTTGAGTTGAATAAACTAGTTGAATTTGAAACATTGGCACCACCTACATCATTCATCTCTTGAATATATTGAACTTCTTCATCATATGAAGAATTACCTTTTCGAATTGAATAACTGTTATTAGTTGTTAAATCGTCAAAATGACTTATAATGGTTGTGTTTTCCAAAACAGACTTAATAACAAAATCAGGTTCTTTATCTTCAACTGGTATTCTTGCATTTGGTCTTAAAAATTTAGCCACATGGGCATCATGTTTTTTAAATGGTAAATTACAAGCATTAACATCATTCATAGTTTCACAATCATCGTATAAAACAGCTAAGAAATTACCGCTAGCTGTGTTTGGACATAATCCATAACAATCACGTTTCATACTTTGTAATGCACAACATTCACAGGCTAAATCATCAGGTTTACATTCATCTAACTTGGCAAGTACTTCACTAGCACATACGGTTAACGTTTCTAATTCTTCACCTTCACAGATATTCTTAGGGTTTGGATTGACATAAACACCGAATTCTGTGGACTCTGTACTTGATGAAACATAATCTTTAGCTGATTTGACAAGTGTAGGGAGGAAGAAGATGAACGTTGATAGGATTAACGGAGTTCGAAATAACATTGGTGTCTTTATTATTGTTGGAAATATATCCCTATAGAGTGATTGATTTTATCATGATGAATATAGAATTCAAACCAAACAAGAAGAGAACTGATTCATTTTATTGAATAATTCATTTCATCATGACAATGACCACAATTTGAGAGTAAGCAACTTTTGACACAAAAAGAATATCAAATCTATTAATTGTTCAAAGCTTTGACACAAAAAAAAATGTAAACCCCATGAAAAATAAAGTGTATTTCTATTTCTAAACTACTACAAGAAAAACACCTTAGTCGTCCTTGAATATTTTCCTAAATACTTTCTTATCAATGGTTGAAAATCACTACTTGTGACTCTCACAAAGAACACACTTATACTCATCTCTATTCCCGAGGCTCTTCAAACAAGACTCATGATAACAATGGCGACAGTTGAAAGTCACCAAATCGTAGTAACTGAAATCCCGGACTTTGATCAATGAAGAGCCTTCATCAACAACCATTGTTGAAGTATTCCCATTCTCTTTCTTGTACTCATCATGATTATTATCTTCGTCTCCATCTCCACTTTGATTGTTAGAGCGTTGTTTTTCCTCCCATGAACAATAAGCATCACTATGTAACCCACGTCCCCAAATAATCTTACCACAAGCATCACACTCAAAGCTCTTCACAGACCAACCTGCTAGGTTAATATTAGCCAGCTTTTGGGCATTTCCAAATATTCCTTCGTTTATTAGTCTCGATGTTATAGTCAATATATTTCTTTCATAGGAAAATGCTAAATATATCTCTTTGGTAACGGATCTAACATCCCCCAGTACAGTGACAGTTATCGATGAAGAGCTCAAAAATTCCGTAAAGATTTTCAGAAATGAACTGGTATGTTTGTTAATCCCAGAATCATCAGTCGATTGTTGGAAACTGCTGATCTGGGACCTTGTGTTGATCAATGTCGAAAACAAATCCTGAATCAATCTTTTGATTATATCAATTGTCTTGTTAGAACCATTATCTGAATCAAACTGTTTCAAGAGAGATACATGGAAGTTGATAAGTTTAACCCACATCTGTTCACTCTTTGATAATCCTTCGTTGTACTTTGTAGACGAAACCTTATCGTTACAAAGATCAATAGCATGTTGTAAATACCTCCAAATTTCAGATTCAACAGCTTGAACTTCAACTCTGTTCGACTTAATCACTGAAGAACTGAGTCTCTCTATTAACCTCTGCAAGTACTCAATCACTTCATTCAATGACTCCTCTTGATGGTTTGACTTGCCCAGCAAGTATATCAAAGTATCAATACATCCGTTCTTCTTCAAAGTGGAATGGACTTGGTCCAATTGAAAATCGGCCTCTTGCAAAGTCTTAACAAATATCAATAAGGCAGAAGGTTCATACTCACTCAACGTTTTGATATATTCGTTTCTCTCAACAACCTTAAGTTTATAGTCACCATCACTTTCCAGTTGCTTCAATGCTTTGAGATATAAATGTTTCAACTGGCCATCTTCCAAAGTCAATGCATTTTTGTGAAGCGCTGGAGAATAGGTGTTCAAAACTTTGACAATCTTGTAGGTATCAATTTCAATAACATCATGAAAGTATTGTTCAACAACATTTTCCACCTTGATCCTTTCTTTGGACCCCTTTGTGGTGGATTTGTAGCATCTGGTTAATATACTATCTGTGGTATCTATGGAATTAGTCTTGATTAGATGCAACCAGCTTTCCAACACTTTGGAGTATTTACCGTCATTCAAGTAAAGATTGATCAAAAGTTCATAGAATCCAGCAGATTCGAAAACTCCAATCAATTCATTCTTATTTGGTGGTTGATAAACGGATAACAAGCTTTGTAAACTTAGCTTACAGTCTTCTTTCAACTCCTTATCCACATCAGTTGGATATGTGCATAGTTTTCGAATGGCATCATCTAATACTCTTTCTGAGAGACGTATGAACTGCTGGAATTTTGGATAAATTCTTGCAATGAAAATTGCAAAATTTAAATGATCGATATCATCGAATGGATTTTGATTGAAGACCTCGATTAAAATCTCCAAAACAAACTGACGATTAACTTTTAGTTTATTCTCCTCGTGTATGATCTCATCATCGTTGAATATTGAATCTTCAAGGCATTCATTCATTGCAGATAAAAATGATTTTGAATCATTCTTCAACAAAAGATAGAGATATGGAAATGCGCATTCTATTTCCAAACTATCATCAATGGATATCACACCATTTTCATACATTATAGACATACCGTTAAATAGAACGAAGTATAATGTTAGCTTGACATCATAGGCCTCAGGTTCTGGGATCAAGTCTTCAGTTGGATATTGCCTACCGGTCAATATGTAAGCTAGATAGCTATAGACTTTAAAAGAGTCTTCTTGGTGTAACTTGACGTCTCGTATATATTCAACAAAAGGCGTGATGTAATCATGTAGTAATTTGTTCCAAATGTAAATATAACTGTCTCGTAAGTTATTTTTTTTCAACAGGGCAATTGTGGAATCGATGTCTAAACTTTCAATGTCAAGTAAGCAAATGCTTTGTTCTAAAGTCTCCACTTGGTGAGTGGAAATGTAATATTGCACCATCTCTTTGAGAATAATCGGTGTCAACGTTCTTATTTTGCCATTCAAAATGAAGGGTTCCAAGGACGTAAAGAATAGATCCGCGTGGTTGGAGTCATTGAAAATATCAAATAACTCTTCAAATACAGCAGACTTGGCATCAATTGAGACCAGTGCGTTTATCGAAGCATATAGATACTCGCTAGTTACTTCTTCATCAATTGAAGAATTGTCCAATACATGGGTAGCTGATGCCTTTATGGTATTACCAAGATATTTCAAAACCAATGAGTGCCTTATGGTTGGATCAATCGGTAACCCAACAGACTCCAAATCTTCTTCACCTAGATAGTATTTTCTAGCCGTTTCAATGGCCAAAATGTATCTCCCTTGACTAACAAGATCTAGTAAGATACTGATCCAGTTTGGTGGTGATCCTATGTGGATATCATACTTGCCAATGAAAAATAACTTCCCTTTATAGACCCTAAAAGATTGTGAATAGTTGTTTGAAAATTTGGAATGAGATGGGGACGATTTCAAATATATCTCAGGTCTATAAAGATGGTGTGATAATAAATCGATGGTATTTGTGATTTTCATTGAGCTTTCACTAAGGAAATGAAGTTGTTGAGTGGGTGTTATTAGAGCAATTTGAGATGGATTCACCCATTGGATCCCCAATATCAACTCATCACCAGCCCAACGTTTTTTGGAATCAAATTGTAAAGTCTCGCCAACGCTTGTAACTTCTATTATCGTCAGTACATTAGCAAAACTATAGGCTAACTTAGCTGGGATTTTAGTTCCATCCTTTAACACAATGGCAGGAAACCATGCTAATGCACCTGATTCTCCTAATGCTTGATTTAAGATTTTAGGGCGACCAGTTCTAAACTGTGTTCTTATTGAGTTTGTTGTAGATACGATGATTAAGCCTCCTGAACTTAGAATCGCCACCAAACCTTGGGTATCTGTATATTCTATAGATGATCCCAATGGTAAAGAAGCACATCCAAATACCGTTGTTGACTTTTTCAACGTAACGTCTTCATACTTGCCAACTATTCTCTTTGTTGAAACGTTGAAACCTAACACACCTCTATTGCACTGATGATAAAAGCACATACCATATAAGTTTGAGCTCACCAATACAGTGTGTCTTTTCCCAACAAATGTTATATCTGTTATCGATGCACCTTTGATATGACCGTCGGAGACGGTATTGGCATCATTCTGAGGTGGGATGTGAGCTAAAGGTTTAGAAACAGAGGCTAAATTCCATAGAAAGATATCACCATTTGTGAAACCAACAGCAACATGTGTCGAGTCCTGTGATATAGATAGAGTCAATACCGATCCACTTGTTAGAGCTTTGGTGTTTTGACCTAATGTGTGTAATAAAGTCTGACGATAGTCAAAGATCAGTACATAGCCCTTAGTAGTGCCTATTGCAACGATATCACCCGCCACTATGCTTGTTGGTTCACCGTAGATGGCCTTGGAATGACCAGAATACAGTAAATTGTTTAAGGACTCCAGATTAACCCATTTCAGAGACGATGATTGGTACGAGGGCAATGATGATAGTGATGCCGATGATGTATTGTTCTTCTGTTCAAGCAGCTGTGTTGAGCTCAACTTTTTCAAGCCGCTGAAGTTACTCTTGAGTCTTTCATCGAACCTTCTCCCTATGGACTTCCCAGGGGAGTTTATTGATGATGCAGTTGATGAGAAGCCTGGACTTCCAAAGTCTAAAGGCAGAGGAGCACCAGACCTTTGATTCCTCAGTGGATAAGGTCTCGTTGGAGTATTCGGCAGTGTTGAATCACTGTGGAAAGATGCAGTTTCCAGATTTTCGTTGACCACAATGCTCTTAGAAGGAGTAGCATCGGGTGACACCAGTGACATTGTTGCCATTTGAAGTACTTGAGTGCTTGTGATTAAGTGTTGAGGTGTAATTGATTATATTTAAATTTTCCAATGGACCTTACCGCTCTTTAAATGGGGAAGGGAAAAATACATATATAGAAAAAATTGAATCTTTTTTAAAGATCAACAACAGAGAGAATATGTTTGAAAGTTATAAACAGATATATAACTCAGAACAAACTAAAGAGCTATGCTTAGAAGACTCACACGCATAAGGCACGGTAGAAGACTTTATGCCACGGTTAATAGCACCAATAATGCTGAGGAGATTGACAAGTTAAATATACTGATTAAACAAAAGCTAGTGGAACTTGAAGATTTTGAAAGAAAGAAGAAAATCAATGAACAGGTGAGTAAAGCATCAATTTTCAATCAATCATTACAATTACTAACTGGTCCATCTAGAAACCAAAAATATCAGATTTTAAAAGACCTTTGCTACAGACCTTGGTGATAGGATCCACTGCATATTTGACACTTCATCTTCTATGGTGGAATTTGGAGTATAACGAAAAAGAGAGTGAACTAAAGAGTAAGTATCTTAAAAGTAGGGACAAAAGTTGAACTTGTTACTAACAAATAAAAAGAACAATTACAAGTAAAGGAAGATGAACTACAATTGGCCATTAAGACCAATCCTAATGGAGTTGTAAAGTTACAAACTAAGAATGGAAATACAAGCTGGTGGACTAAACTCGCTTTTTGGAGATCAAAGTAAAGCTCAGAAAGATAGCAGTTTTCAACTCACACCAACCTTGACCATATTCTTGTATATATTTATATCCATAAAATGCTTAAAGCATGTCATTTGACATTTGCGTAAAATATGTACTATGAGAATAGGAGTAATCGAATCATGCCTATTTTGATGTTGAGATTATCAGTCTCCTCCCAGCTACTGCTCAAATTATCGAATATTGCCATGGAATATTTGAACAATCTCCGTGGATACCAGTATTCACCCTTCTCAGCACCGCTTATTACCGTCCACCATCGTATATTATGGCTAAAGAGCTTCGCGAATTTTTATAATTATATATATATATAAATATATAATCTACACCATTTAACTTCATTAAACTATGGTTTGGACATCTAACTTTGTCTTTTACTGTTTCTCTTCTTTACATAGCTTTTGGTTCCAATTGAATGAATAAATTTTTAAAATGTTAAGCTTTAGACCATTGTTGAGACATCAACAAAAACTGGCAACACAGACACTCTACGCTCAACGGAGATGGGCAACCTCGTCAAATGATACTTCATTTGCCACGGTCATTGGAATTGATCTTGGAACGACGAATTCTGCAGTGGCTGTGATGCAAGGTAATGAACCTAGAATAATTGAGAACGATGAAGGGGCCAGAACTACACCTTCAGTGGTTGCCTTTGATAAATCTGGAGAGTTGTTAGTTGGTGCTGCTGCTAAAAGACAAGCAATCTTAAACACCGAAAATACCTTTTATGCTACAAAAAGATTAATTGGTAGAAGATTTGATGATGAAGAGATAAAATATGATATGGATCATGTTCCATATAAGATTATCGAGAACGATAATGGTGATGCTTGGGTTGAAAGTTTTGGTCAAAAATATTCTCCAAGTCAAATTGGTGGGTTTGTATTAAACAAGATGAAAGAAACCGCTGAAATTGGTTTACAACAAAAGATTAAAAATGCTGTGGTGACAGTCCCTGCTTATTTCAACGATTCTCAAAGACAAGCAACCAAAAACGCTGGTCACATTGTTGGATTGAACATTTTGAGAGTCGTTAATGAACCAACTGCAGCTGCTTTGGCTTATGGATTGGATAAGACTAAAGATGGGATTGTAGCGGTTTATGATTTGGGTGGGGGAACTTTTGATATAAGTATTTTGGATATAGAAGATGGTGTGTTTGAAGTTAGGGCAACTAATGGTGATACGCATCTTGGTGGTGAAGATTTCGATATTTTATTAGTTCAACATATTTTAAACGATTTTAAAACGAAAACAGGTATTGATCTTTCAAACGATAGATCTAGAATTCAAAGAATTAGAGAAGCTGCTGAAAGGGCAAAAATTGATCTATCACATGTGAAAGAAACTACAATAGATTTACCATTTATAATTGATTCTCATCATATTTCTTTGAAACTAACAGAAGATGAACTAGATGAGATGAGTTTACACTTGATAAATGAAACTATAGAACCTGTTAAGCGAGCTTTAAGTGATTCTGATTTATCGATTGATGAAATTGATGAGATTATCCTCGTTGGTGGTATGACAAGAATGCCAAAGATTAAATCAACTGTTGAAAAAATTTTCAATAAGAAACCAAGTACAGCTGTTAATCCAGATGAAGCAGTTGCATTGGGTGCGGCAATTCAAGGTGGGGTGTTAAGCGGTGCTATAAAAGATGTGCTGCTATTAGACGTTACACCATTGACCCTGGGCATTGAAACCTATGGTGGTGTATTCTCACCTTTAATTGCAAGAAATTCAGTTGTTCCTGTGAAGAAAACTGAGACGTATTCAACGGGTGTTGATAATCAAACAGGTGTGGAAATTAGAGTGTTTCAAGGTGAGAGAGGATTAGTTCAGGATAATAAACTGATTGGTAATTTTAAACTTAGTGGGATCCCACCTTTACCTAAAGGTACACCACAAGTTGAAGTTTCATTTGATATTGATGCAGATGGGATTATCAATGTTAGTGCTTTGGAAAAAACATCCGGTTTGGAGACTTCAATTACCGTGATTGGAAATTCAGGATTAACAGAGGATGAAATATCAAAGATGATTAAAGATGGTGAAAAATTCAAAGATCAGGATAAGATTAAAAGGCAAAAAGTTGAAGCTGCAACAAATACTGAATTAGTGGTGAAGGATACAGAAAACGGTTTAGAAGCTTTCAAAGATTTTGTTCAACATGATCAAGATTATCAAGTTTTAATCGATAAGATCAAGAGTATAAAAGAATCCATACAAACGGCAAGGGATGATGGAAATATCACGGTCTCTGATTTAAGACAGTTATCCCAAGAATTGCAAGATATATCAATCGGTGTATTCCAAAGAGTGGCTAAAAAGCAGCTCGAGTCTCAAAAAAAACAGGCTTGAGTTTTGATGATTAATGATTTAATTGTATATAGAGAATATATATTTAAGTATATTACATCAAGGCGTAAAAAGAACTATGCAAATATTTTCATTAAATCGTTAATCTTTGGAAAGTTATGATGTGTAATCATAGCCTCTTCCAATTTCTTGGAAGAAACTCACTTCCAATAACTGGTTCTAAAGCAATTGGCAACAATCTTGATGCATCTCCAACAAATCCCCAACCACCATCTTTCTTTATCTGTTCCTTGTTTTCAATTTCAGTGTTGAAAATAGCAACTTTCCCACCATTCCTCTGAACCCTCTCAACGTATCCCATTGCAGGCCAAACAGCACCACTTGTGCCTATCACAAGCACTAGATCTATTTTATTATTCATTAGAAATTCATCAGCAGTATCAATAACTTTTAGAGGTAACGATTCACCAAACCATACAACGCCAGGTCTTAGTAAACCTTCTTTGCATTTTGGACAGTGAGGTAGATCCTTTTCAGGTATCGATTGTACAGGTTTAAACTCTGGTGATGATGTATTTGAAGAGTTATTTGATGATATTAAACCTTTAGAAGAAAATCCCATTGGCTCTTCTAACTTACGTTTCTTAGAAGATTTTGGAGAAAATTCAATGTCATCATCCAATTTATTTGTGGGAATTCTTTTCTTAGATGGGTATTCGTCCTCTGAACCTTGTAAAGCATGGGTTAAAGGATGTTTTGTATTATTATGCTCAACATAATTACAAAAAAACTCAGTACATTTCAAAGTGAACAAACTACCATGGATCTCTAGTAAATTGTTTGGATCATGACCAGCTCTCTTACTCAACCCATCAACATTTTGTGTCAGGGTTAAAAATTCAGAACCTTTCCGCCTACTCAACTCAGCAAGAGCAAAATGACCTTTGTTAGGTTTAGCCTTTATAGCTTGATATCTTCTTGATGTATAAAATTGCCATACTAAACCAGGGTCTATTTGAAAGGCATCTGGAGTTGCAAGATCAATGGGGGAATAATTACGCCACAGTCCACCTGTGCCTCTGAATGTGGCCAGCCCTGATCCAGCAGATAGCCCAGCACCTACTACAGCAAGAATGTTTTTAGATTGAAGTAGATAGTCTTGGAACGATTCAAGATCTGTTGACTCTTCTTTATTACCGTCATCTTCAGACATAATTGGTTTATACCTTGCCAGAAGAAAGTCAAGTTATATAGTAATTCGCAATAGTCTAAAGCACTGGTAGTTCCAGTCAACCAGCTTTGGAATATCTCTTTAGATTTCGATCAACAAATAGCAAATTTGAGTCCACATCAATAGTAAAAAATAGCTTCTTAAGAGTAACAATAGCTACTATAAATGTATCGCATTTTGATTATATAATATCTCATGTGCAAATTCGCGAACTTGTTTTAAATTCGTACTTTTTGTTGATAAGTTTTTTTTTTTGTTTTTCTTAATTTTTATTCCAACTTTTAAAAAGGCGAATTACTTTAAAAAAAAAAAACAATACAAGAGCGAATTACGCCAGATCAATCAACTAAGAAAAACACAACAACAGAGAGTTGATAGAAATTCTGTACACGGCGGTTAAAGCTATCTCTTAAAATTAAAAAACAGAAAAGATGTCCAAACCGGAGCTTTCAGGACTCGCTAAAAAGATCAAAGGTTTCTACGACCAAGTGTTTCAATTGAAAGACAAAACAAATGGAGAGTTTATATTTCATATATTTCATGTTGTACCAGACAAGAAACAATATCCAGACTATTTTGATATAATTGCAGCTCCAACCTCGTTGAACTCCATTAAGAAACGTTATCCTCATTACCCTTCTCCAAATGAGTTTATTAGAGATTTGGTTCAAATTGTATGGAATGCAAAGACTTATAATGAACCTGGTTCCTTTGTATTTAACTATGCTGACGTATTGGATGATTTTATCAAAGATATAATAATTCCAACCTTTTCCAGACAAGGCTACGATGTTGGTTATCCAGATTTGTCCCCTATTTCCTCAAATAAAGCTGGTGCTTTAGTTCCATATGGTACTCCTTTACCTCCACCTCAACCTACACCTACACCTCCAGTGATATCACAATCACCAGCAGCTAATGTGATCCCCCCTTTAAGACGTGAACGTGAACATGATGATCTTGATATTGATCATGGTTCAATTGCATCTCCTTTACCAAAAAGAAGATTGACATTGACAACAAATTCAAATGCTGCTGCATATAACAAAGATCTCTCATATAAAAGAGGTAGACCACCAGTTATTGATAAACCATTTGAACAGCGTATTAAAAACGTCATGAGACTTGTTAAAAAGGAAAGAGGTCCAGATAATGAATTTTTAAGTCTACCATTTGAGAGATTACCAGATATCAGAGAATATCCAGATTACTTTAATGCAATTTCTGAACCAATATCTTTAGACGATATTAGAAAGAAAATTAAACAACGTAAATATAAAAATGTTCAGCAATTTGCTGAAGATATGCATCTAATGTTTGCCAATGCCAAATATTATAATGAAAAAGAATCTCAAGTTTATCAGCAAACTTTAATAATGGAAGATTTTTTCAGACGTAATTTAGAAATTGAGTTGAAAAGACCCGATGCTGATTTTATACCAACAGATTCTCTTAGAGTTCCATTGGATCAACTAGAACTGCATGGTAATCTTTATAAAATTGGTGATTGGATCTTAATAAACAATCCAAATGATGCTACAAAACCAATTGTTGCTCAACTATTCAGAATATGGCAAACTCAAGATGGGAAACGTTGGATTAATGTTTGTTGGTACTTAAGAGCTGAACAAACCGTTCATAGAGTTGATAGACTATTTTACGAAAATGAAGTTGTTAAATCTGGTCAATATAGAGATCATCTTGCGGATGACATTTTAGGGAAATGTTATGTTGCATATTTCACTCGTTATCAAAGAGGTGATCCAATAAAAATTGAAGGCCCATTATTCATTTGTGAATATAGATATAATGATAATGATAAAAATTTCAATAAGATTAGAACTTGGAAAGCTTGTTTGCCTGATGAAGTCCGTGACATTGAAGATCCAATAAATCCATTACCAAGTTTACGTCGTTTCAAGAAATATGAATCACCTTTAAAGCATCTACTACCTGCTAATGCAACTATTGATATGCCAATTCCAGAACCAACAATCGCTGCACCAAATGCTCCGCCTTTACATGGTGCTGTATATCTAAGAGGGATTGATCATACAGATGATTTAGGTCAATACTCTACAAGTCCTTCGTGTCCAAGATATATCATTAGACCTAATGATCCACCTCCATCAAATTCGCCAATAACATCAAATACTCCAATCTCCAACTATACAAGAAACACTGCACCACCTCCACCACAACCTACCAACATATACCATGCTACTCCAACGTATATTCCAACTACTTCAGCAACATCTTTCACATTACCAATTGGTATTGATGATACGCTTAATCAAGGTTTGTTGAAAATGGACTATTCAAACAATAGAAGAAGGTTAGCGGGTATAACATCTGATGTTCCAAATGAAGGTCCAATTATATGGTTTAGAGCTCCAGGTGTTAATATCTCATCAAGAACTGCGCCAAGTCCTTCATACACTTCTTTCAATAAGATAACTAAAAGATCAAAAAATTCTACTGAGAACGAAGATGATGTTAACAATGAAGATGATTATGTTAAAGTTCCAGGTGGAGGATCTGCGGGGACCTTAAGATTAGGACATAGTGCCAAGTATCTTGCCTACAAATTGGCCAAGCTTGAAAGTGCTGTTTGAATTGTGGAATGGCTATGAAATCACTAGTATAAAGAATTGCAATGTGGACATATAGACATAACTGTGTAATAATACTTTAATGATCATTGTAATATATATACACTCAGACAAAGTAGATCAAATTTACAGTTGATGTTGAAAAGCAAGTACAATTTTGATATAATATTCTATATACTAATGAGGAAAACAATAAACAATAAGCTGAACGGAAGTTAACAATGGAGAAGATGTGGAAGGACATGAATGGGTATGAGTATAGGTATTGGTATGAATGTGAGGAATGAGTATTTAAACCTAGTTATGGAAGATACCCCAATATTGTTCAACACCATAAGAACCACCATCTTTCCAATAATCGTTATAAGTCGTAAACAACAAAACTTGATCACCAACAGAACTAATGATAGATTCAACAGCGGTTTTTTGATTAGCAATTGAAGGAACACAAGAACCATAAGTACTTCCAACAGTTGGCCAACCAGTTTCAGTGATAAAGACTTCTTTTTTACCTCCACAAGTTGCTTTAACGTTGGCAATTTGAGTTTTCAAGAATGAACCAGCATCAGATGGATCAACAGAACCATCCCAGAATGGATGAGAGTTAACGGCAATGAAATCAGAGTATTCGCATAGTTCTGGATTGTTTTGAACTGCAACCAAAGTATCGACAGAAACAACATCACCTGAATAACCAGCAGACTTTAAAGCAGATCTTGCTTCACTGATAGCAGATCCAATCTCTGATGGGGTATTAGTACCAAAGTTAACCAGTTCATTACCAACTGAAACGGCATAAATGTTATCCCAACCACCATCAACGTTATTAACTGCATTTTTCAAGATTGAAACAGAGCTTGAAATAGCATCCAAATAATAGATACCTGCAAAGATCTTTTGAGATGAAGATTTAGCAGCAAGAACAGATTCCACACCTGAACAATCAGTATCATAAAGACGAATGATATCAAATTGACCTAATTTAGCAATATCGGACTTAATGGTGGATGAATCTTTACATGAACCAGAATCGGTGTATGGAGAATAAGAAATACCCTTGGCTCCTTTAGCAAAGGCAATTGAACCATCTGAAGAACCAGTTGATGAAGCAGTTGATGAAGATTTAGTTGAAGATCCACTTGAAGAGATTGAGGCTGAAGCAGTGACAGAATCAGATTGTTGATAATCTTCAGAAGACGATTCAGCACTTGCAGTATTTGACAAAATGGTAGTGGAGAAAGTTGAATCTGAATTAATTGGAGTTGCAGTTGAAGAGATTGCCAAAGTTGTTGATTCACCATAGGCTTGAGTGACCACTTCAGTTACAACAACGGTAACAACACCAGCTTCACGTTTATGAACGTGGTGTTCATGGATTGGAGTAGCTGAGGTTAAAGTGGAAGAAGCTGCTAATAAAGAGACCAACGATAAAGGAGTGGAGAATCTCATCTTGTGATAGTTATTGTGTGTATAAATAAAAAGGAATGAAAAAATAACAATAATGAGTGTGAGGATAGCAGCTGCTTAATCTATCTTGTATAATGATAAAAGTTTGTACGAATCAAGACGAATTGATCGAATTAGGGATATGAAACATATTTATACAATTACATATATTTCTATACACTAATTTATACACCTCCTTGTGTTGTATAACAAAATTTGGAACCTTAATAAGTTTGAAACAGTACCTTTTTATTTTTGTTAGAAATGAAAATAAAATAGGAAAAAAGCCCTCCTAAGCATCTTTTACTAAAGGTCTATATACCTATTAAGTTCAAATCTAGAAACGAGCGAAAGGCAAGTAACCGTTGTAGTATTGAAAACGCGACGGAAATTTGTTCATGCAAGACAACACATTAAATATGCTTTAGGAAAAATAACCAAATAATCGAGATTTAATAAGAGCCATGTGCGGGAAAGTGATATGGTGTATGGGAAGGAGTGTTCAAGGTACTTATTGATCATGTTTAGGAAATGTACTCATTTTTACCTTTCGTTGCAGAGACAGGTTCAAAATTCTGTTTGAAGTGCCTTGAAAGTTTTCATGGCATCTTTTGGAAATAATTTTTCAAGAAGTTTTTCGCGTTTTCACGTAACTATTTAAGGTTTGAAATATTTGAAAAACCAAGATTGACGCGCTTTTTTCATACAATTTTTCATGCACTGAAGAAAGCATAATTTGTCACTTGTATTTTTTTTTTTTGATTTTGTGGGTTGATTCATTCGTGAAGCCTTGGGAAACGGATGGGGCTTCTAGGGGGCTGGCGGAGGGCCGCTTGCTTAAAGAGTAGGGAAGGGGATGAATGCTAAGGCACACATATTTTATAGTCAACTACATATAGCACAGATCTATAGTTTTGAGTTTTACAAAAGCTAAGATTATATCGGATCTGTTTGTTTAAGGTTTCATAGGTTAAGGTTGATGTTTCAGATTTTGTAATACTGAGCAGGATTGGAAAGAGATAATAAAAGGTAGAGAGATATTCAAATCTAGAATTGTTTCATGATTGGTACCAGACACAAATTGCCAACTTTCATGGTTTATTTAATTCTTGTATACGACTGTATTACTATTACGAAATCAACATTCTTAACTAGAAAGAAATAGTTAAACTATAGTGGTTGAAGCAAAATCTTCTAGAAGTCACGCAGGAGTTCGCTCATGATTTACTTTTGACTTTATGATTCATCTATCTGTTTGATGTTTTTTCAGCCATCTACTAGATTCACTAGTACTAGCATTGTAATATTAAAACATGTTAATATATCTAGAATATCGCCAAAAGAAGTTCTAGACTTATTGAATTGATCCTGGTGCTGGGGAAATAGTAACTTGATCAAATAAATTAGATCATCCTGTTGAACTTTTTCATCCTGTTCAACTTATTTTTCATGTAACTATGTGTCACTATATGCTTTATAATCTTAAATGTTAAATGTTAATTTGCCTTGAAAACCCATATGAAAATGTGTCTTTTACCGAACGGGGTAAAAACCGTTAGAAATTTTTAATGATAACTCTATCTTCGTATCATCATTTAGTTGAATTGATATTTATGGTTGTTCCATCAAATACTTTCATTAAAAAGCACACAAACGAAGAGTTAAGTGAGGTTAATACAAAATTGATAGAAGTAGTTGAATGCGGTGTGGATATGTTATATCATTCAACATTGGGTCATGAGCTAGTTTAGAGAGGAGCTATGTCTCGGTGATGTTAAAATTTGAGAAAGATAAAGGTTGTTTATTCTACACAATAGTAGATGGGCTCTTTCTTGAGATATACGTTGTTTGAAAAAATGTTATTTGTTGGTGTTTTTGGAGCATATTGATTCTAGATAAGTTCCGGGACGTTACCGGTATATCATGAAAAAGTGTCACAGAATACTATATATAACAGATATTACTATTTGATCTACGTAACAGTAATCTCAGAGAAGTGTGGTCAGTATGTTCATATAAAAATCAAAATATACTCTATACTGTAAGTAAAAATAACTGGCGTATGAGCCATTAGTTCTATGATTGCCGATAGCGATTTGATGACCTCATTTATAGGATTTTTTCAAAAAACTGTTAATATAGACTTATAAACCCACCGCTAGGTGGCCACAACATCCTCCGATACTGCCGAACAACCCGTTAAATAGTACTTTTTCAAGAAATAGGCGGAAAAGCTTAGGCAAGGACTTAGCGAGGGCCCGAGCCTTTTTTTTTTTTTTTTTTCAATTGTCAGAGATAAGGATTATTAGCAATCGTTAAGCAGCAACACTGGGCTAAAATGATCTACTCCTGCGCAACCACCTTTCGAAAAATTAGGTCATTTACTTGGAAGGATCATCTTCTACTATTACAATTAACATTAAAAATTTTCTCACTTTATTCTTTTTATACTTAATTATAACAATTAATTATAACAATCAATAATTAATCATGAAATAATGTATAGAATTTATCTTTATCATAAATGATTATAGCCTACTTTTTGGTGACTAATCTCTTTCTAATTTATTTATTCATTTCCTGTTTGTCATCTCTTTTTTTTTTTTTTTTATTCCTTAAATTTCTTTACTTTTCTAGCTTATCAATAAAAATTACACATTAATAAGTTTTGAAAAGATGATCATTTTATGCACGTAATTTAGTGCGTTATTTTAAACGTCATAAAAAAGATTTTGATAAGTTTTTGTAAAACCACAAAAAATGACTCTCTTTATTTTAAATGGCGGCTATAAAAAGAATCTTTGATCCTGATTTTAATTTGATATAAATCAGTTGTTATTTATTTTGAACAAATAACTACAAACAAGAACTACAAACACATACATAGATATACAATGGCCGCTTTAAGAATAAATACCGATTTAACTACCCCAGTTGAACTAACAAGTTCAGAAGGTTATACTGAATTCATTAATTCACCAGAAGTTGGAAGTAACGAGTATTCAACTGTTTTCCCAGAAAATGGATCTACAGGTTATGTTTTGATAAATGATGAAATTGTTGCAACGATATCAGATATAGCTAAAGATTCGTTGTTTGAAAAATTTAAACCGCTTCATCAATGATTTAGCCCCCGATCTATTATTTTCATTTTTATTACATTCTACCATAGAAAGAGGTTAAATATAATCTCCTTGTGCTATACTAAACGTTGATTTGATATACTCACACCATACTTCCAAGTGTTACTCATCTCAACTCATTTACAATTTTGTTTACGTTTTTATCCAACCCACTGCATATCACAATCGCTTGTTTATTCCAATTCATGTTAATCATTCAAATAAATCATTAATTTACTGTTTAAATTTTAATTTTTTCAAAAGATCTATTTCGACTTTTGAATGAACAGATTATACCTTTATATATATAACCTTTTACGAAATTTACGTCACATTCATTTGCACTTAAAAATTATATGTAAATTTACATCATGATCTTATCAAGACTGATTATGTATTTGTCTGTAAAGATTGATTTTTCATGCAAATCACATCTTTATTGATTCTCTATTTTAATTTAAAAATTCATCAATGATTTGGCTAATATGTGTTGATGGACTAGCTTTGAAAGAACATTTACTTTATTTGAACTACTTTTGGGTGGATCAATGCCATTCAAAATAAGACCTTATAGTCTACCCTCGGCTCTTTAATTACGTCGGAATATATAGTATGTTATTTCCCGATTTATATTTGCATTAGCAAAGTATATGTCACCTGTCTAATTTATTTCATCCATTCATTCACTATATTAAAGAAAGAACTGTATTACTCATTTATATTTCAAGATATTATGTCCAATCAAGAACCAATTTTAACATACACAGATGTTAAAGATATTCCATCAAAAGTTTCAAAACTAAGATCAACTTTTAGATTGGGTAAACTTTTATCAATTGATTATAGATTAGATCAACTACGTAATCTTTACTATGCTATTAAGGACAATGAAGATGAGTTGAAATTTGCAATTAAATTAGATTTAAATAAATCTGAAGGTGAATTTCAATTACAAGAGTTGAACGTTTTCTATTCAGATTTATTGAATATAATTGCTAATTTAAGAAAATGGGTTAAACCAAAATCTCCATCAAATGTTCCATTGTTATTCAAAGCAAGTTCTCCAAAAATTTATAAGATACCAATTGGTGTTGTTTTGGTGATTGGTGCATTTAACTATCCATTAATTTTAAATTTAAGTCCATTAGTTGCTTCAATAAGTTCAGGTAATCCAACTTTATTAAAACAATCTGAATTAACTCCTAATTTCACAAGTACACTATCGCAAATCTTGACAAAAGCATTGGATCCAGATATTTTCCAAATTGTCAATGGTGGTGTTGAAGAGACAACTAAATTATTAAATGAAAAATTTGATAAGATTATGTATACAGGGAATGGTATCGTTGGTAAAATAATTGCTCAAAAGGCTGCTGAAACTTTAACTCCAACTGTATTAGAATTAGGTGGTAAATCTCCAGCTTTCATTACATCAAATGCTGAAAATATAGATTTAATTGCTAAAAGAATTGCATTGGCAAAATTTACCAATGCTGGACAAATTTGTGTTACTGTTGATTATGTATTGGTTCATGAATCTAGAATTGATGAATTTATTAAAAGTGTCATCAAATATACAAAAAGGTATTTTAGTAATAAAGATCAATATGGTAAAATTGTTCATAAACGTTCTTTGGAAAGATTGGAAAAAATTATTAATGACACTCAAGGTGATGTTGTTTTGAAAATAGGTGAAATTGATTTTAAGAAAAGATATTTCCCACCAACAATTGTCCAAAATGTAACTTTCCAAGATTCATTATTAAAAGATGAAATCTTTGGTCCAATCTTACCAATTGTTAAATATTCAGATTTAAATAATGCCATTGATTTAGTCTTGGATAATCATGATACACCATTAGCTCTATACATCTTCTCCAATAACAACAAGGATGAATTAAACATATCTTCCAAAATTAGATCAGGCTCATTAGTTGTAAACGAAGCTTTGATTCAAACTGGGTTATCTCAACTACCATTTGGTGGAGTTGGTCAATCCGGTTATGGGAATTATCATGGAGAATCAGGTTTTAAAACGTTTAGTCATCATCGTTCATATTTAAAACAACCAAATTGGATTGAACCATTATTTGAAGCAAAATATCCTCCAATTGGTAAAATTGATCTATTCTTAGCTTCAAATTTTATGATACCACGTTTAAATTTACCAAGAAGAGGTAAAATATCAAATTGGAATTGGAAACTTATAAGAGCTTCAATTTTAATTGGATTAATTGGATTATATTTAGGTTTTATTCGTGATGAAAGATTTGATATCATTAAAGCTTATCATCATTAATGATTAGTTTATCAATGTTTGTTAATTGTTCTTTTAATTTTTCTTCACCAGCCCATGTAGCCTTTTTATTTATATTAATTGGTAAAATTGTAATACCATTTGAATCAGTTTTACCAATTCTATCATCTAAAGTTTTAATCTCTTTTTTCAAATTAATAGTGGCAAACTCTAAATCTTTGAAAAATTTATTAAAATCTTTCTCTAATTCCAATTTAACTAATTTTAATTCATCAATATTTGATGATTGTCTTTTTAAATTAATTAAATTTGATAAAGCTGATGATGAATGATTTAATACCGATACCAGTTTATTATCAATCTCATGAAGTGATTCTAATCGTTCTTGTACAAATGGATGCTGTTGCTGTCTTTCTTCGCTCATAACTAACCCTATATCCAATCAGTATATTATATATAGATTTATATATCTATTATATATATATATATTGTCTAGACACAAACAATAATATAACTTTCAGGTTCCCGAGAGATATAGAGAAACCTTAGAATCGTCAAAAAAATGACAGATAAGATTATATAAGCCTTTCAGGCTCCTTTTTCTCAGGTGTTTGGATTTATTCGATTTTCTCAAATTTTAGAAACAAAAAAATTTAAAAATTCAAGCAGTCACCAAGTATCACGTGACTGGTCTGTTTTTTACATAGAGCCTCATACTAACTCTTGTGTAAAGTTGGTACCTAAGTAAAAAAAAATTCTAATTCTAGTGGTTGAGACACGCATAAGAAAGAAATGAAAAAAATTGTTGTAAAACAAGTTCGCGTTTGAAGATTTACTCAAAATTTTTCACAAGGCAAAGGCATTTTGTCAAGTTTAAAGTGTCAGTAAAAAGTAAAAGCATCAACACCGAAAGTTAATGTATGAATTTGTCTCTAAATCAAAACTTTTTTTTTTTTGCATACTTTTCCATTCATTCTCAGATTCAATTGAAAGAAGTTTAGTTGTTTAAGTTAACTAACTAGAAAACATATAAAACAATGTCCGGTAAAGAAGTTTTAGTCTTAAGAGGTACCTTAGAAGGTCACAATGGTTGGGTTACTGCCTTAGCCACCACCCCAGCTCAACCAGATTTATTATTATCTGCTTCTCGTGATAAAACTTTAATCACCTGGCAATTAACTCGTGATGATCAACAATATGGTATTCCAAAAAAATCATTAAAAGGTCATTCACATATTGTTCAAGATGCCGTTATCTCTCCAGATGGTTTATACGCTTTATCCGGTTCATGGGATAAAACTTTAAGATTATGGAATTTAGAAACTGGTGAAACTGCTCAAAGATTTGTTGGTCACACTGGTGATGTTTTATCCGTTTCAATTGCTAAAAACTCTAGACAAATCGTCTCTGCTTCAAGAGATAAAACCGTCAAAGTTTGGAACACCATTGGTAAAAACATGTCCACTTTACAAGGTCACTCTGACTGGGTCTCATCCGTTAGATTCTCTCCAGGTGATGCTCCAACTGTTATCTCTGCTGGTTGGGATAAATTGGTCAAAGTAAGTTTATCTTTTTTCACTATTACTAAAAACACAATAGGATTGCACAAAAAAAGAGATTGTTTGTCGATGGACTTTTTCGTTGAAAAAAAGTATTCTTTCTAACTAAATGATGCTAAACTATATTTGCTACTTCAGACGGGGCCTATCTGCCTCGAATGAGACATATTTAATCACCAAGATCTCTGATAATTAAAAAAAAAATTAGAAAGTTTACTTTTAGAAAGTCTTAATTGAACCACTCACTGTCTCTTTTGCTCGCATTTTTTCCTGTTGCTGGAATTTCGTTTCGATTTTAAATACTAACAAGCTTTTCTTTTGCTTTATAGTCATGGGATTTATCCAACTACCAATTGACTGCTGATTACGCTGGTCACACTGGTTACGTTTCCACCATCACCATCTCCCCAGATGGAACTTTAGTCGCCTCTGCTGGTAAAGATGGTTCCATCATCTTGTGGGATTTGAACCAACAAATTGCTTTATACACCTTATCTGCTGGTGATGAAGTTCACTCTTTAGCCTTCTCTCCAAACAGATACTGGTTAACTGCTGCCACTGCCACTTCAATCAAAATCTTCAACTTACAAGAAAGAGATTTAGTTGATGAACTAAAACCAGAATTCGCCACTTCTGGTAAAGCTAGAGACCCAGAAGCTATCTCTTTAGCTTGGTCCGCTGATGGTCAAAACTTATTCGCTGGTTACACCGATTCTATTATCCGTGTCTGGCAAGTTATGACCAGTAGTTAGATTACCTTCTCTATCTAGTTACTAGTCGTATCTAAATTAAAATAGTGTTATAGTTAACCTTTTGTAGTCTACGGATTCTATTAATATTGATATGATATATGGTATATATGACTAATAAATAATGTTGGTGAAGTTTACAACTCAGTCTCACCAATTAAAGCCATAGCTTTGGAATCTCCTTTGGCTATTAATGGTTGATCCAATGCATCAGAAACACATAACCATGGATTTCTTGATCCACCCCATTTTAAAACAGAATTCTTAAATTTTTCACCTTTGGTTCTATCTAATGGATTTTCTGCAAATAAATGTTCCCAAACTTTTGATGCAATTGCTCGATCTAATAAATATGAATAATACGATGCACCATAACCAAACAGATGACCGAATTTACCTTGCCAATTGGAATTTATATCTGCAAAGATACGTAGTTTGTTCTCTAAGCCATGGTATAAAGTCGTCGAATCGAACTTGTCAGTTAAAACAACATCTGAATGTAATAGTTGATCTAATAATGCCATTTTAATCTGTGAATACGATTCTGAATTCTTGAGAAAGTTATTCTCATTTTGGAAGTTTTGTAATAGTTGTAATGGGATTGGTTCATCGGTTAAATAATGCCTTGCAAAAGTTTGAATTACTCTTGAATCTTTGGCAAAATGTTCCATCAACACACTTGGTAATTCAACAAAATCAGTTGCACATCTAGTACCACTGATATTATGTAATGAAGTTCTTCCTAACATTGAATGCATAGCATGACCCATTTCATGAAATATAGTTTCAACGTCATTTAAAGTTAATAAGCATTTCCCAATGCTTTTGTTCTTATCAAAATTACAAACTAAAGATATAACAGGTAGTTGAAATTCTTCATTTGTCGTTGGTGACATTCCAGTTTGTATCAATCTTAATTCATCTTCACCTTCATCTGGATAAATCTTTCTTGAACAACATACTGTGAAATGTGCAGGATTTGGAGTTTTACCTTGTCTTTGAAACAAATCACAATAAACAACACCAATCAACCCTTCTCTCTCACTGACAACTTCAAGTTTCCTAACATCATCACTCCAAGTTTCTCCAATCTGTACTTTGGATGGTATCAGTTGAATTCCATAAATCTTGTTGAATAGATTGGATAAACCTTGCATGACAGTTCCTAAAGAGAAAAATGAGCTAATCTGTTCAGTGTTTGAAGATCTTTGATTTATTGTATAGATATTCGAATAATAATCACGATCCCATGGTTTTAAAAATTCTGCAACTTCTTCATTAGATAAAACCCTTTCCTGTTTCAATTCCTTTTGCTTTAAATCTGCTAAAATTCTTAATTCTTCAATTGCATGAACTTTAGTCTCTGATGCAAGTTTTGATAAAAAATTCATTACATGTTCTGGTCTTTTAGCCATTTTTTCATCGAGTTGATATGCAGCGAAACTCTCTTTCCCTAAAATATGAGCTAAAATCCCTCTATATTTCAACATAGTTTCCAATAGTTCAACCTGTTGATCATTTGTACTATGTAATTCAATCCAAATCTTCTTACGAACAGCTTCGTTTTTGGAAACTCGTAGTATAGCATGTGGTAAATATCCCCAAGTTGGAACTTTATAATTTTGTCTTGTAATGTCTAATTTCAAATTGTTCAAGATGGAGTTTTCTAAACTTTTCAAATCTTCAATTGGTATCAAAACATAATCTGATTTTGATTCACCTAAACCATTGGTGAAATGTTGACCATAAACAGCAATCTGTTGGGAGAACTCAATGAAATCCTTTCTTGTTGCTGGATCCATATTGATTCCGGATTTTTCAAAATCTGCTAAGAGAATCTGTCCAACTTGAACTTCTTCATTTGATAACTGTTTAAAGATAATTTCATTAGTCAAGACTTTCTTCAAAATCTTATAAAGCTCAACGTTTGTATTTAGCACATTCATGAATTCAAACATCTCCTCATGACACTCTTGAGCTGCCGTTATGAAAGATTTGCTTGGATGTGCAACTCTGATAAACTCTGCAAGATCAATCACACGACATAATATATCACTCAATCGATCCAAATTTGTTATATAATTCCTCAACCCTTCTTCCGACTGGTCAGTCACCATTTTTTCAACGAGTAACTGTGCTTTTTGTAACGAGTCTTTACTAAACTTCTTTAAACCCGATGGTGATGTCAAATAAGGATTTTGAAACAGTCCAGTCTCTTTAGTCAGTCTGTTAAAGAATGAAGTAGTTGTGGAGATGTTGGAAGACTTGTTAAAGTTTTGCCAGTACGTCTCATCGTCAAACACTTTCCTTATCGTTTCATTATCGTAGTTTATTGGGTTTAGCAGATCAAGGTGGTGATCATGATTCTTTTCATTACTGGGTATGTTTAAATTATGTGCATTGTTTGTTGATAGAGGTAATCTAGATGATGGATCTGAAAGGTAGTTAAATTTGGAAGTTAGTGTGGAAAAAGACCGCAGACAAGACGAGCTTGTATTTATTAAGCTCCTATTTAACAAACGGGTCACCTTCATCATTTGTTGACTATAAATGCTTGATATGGGCTATAAAAATTGTTGGTATTAACGTTGTTTCAATTGGTTCGTTTTTGCATTTCAAGAAACCTTTTTCCCTTTAAAGTTCATTTTAAAAGAGGGTCCCAATTTTTTACGTAATCGCCGGGCATTTAATGCCGGAGGTGCTCCAGTTGATGCTGTTGATGTCGGACAATCTCAATATGGATTTTTGATGAAGAAGATCGTGGAGGGGAACTTGATCCTTGGAAGGCTGATGTCTACATTAGTGTTACTGAATCTCCTCTATGAAGTTTATTCAATGGTGTCATTACTTATATATTTATGTACAAAGGTTTATTTCTGTTTAACCAGTTGAACATCCAATTCGATATCTGGTTGATTCTGTGCCTGTGCTAGCAGCTGTTTGATTCTATCAGTTTCATATTCCGAACCTTGTTGCTGTGCTTTATTGGCCTCTTGCTGTAGTCTATTCAACTCTCTTTCAGCTTCACTGACCAGATCACTAAAACCACTACCTTTAGCTCGTAATCTTGACTCTCTTAGCAGATTCTTAGCAGTGTCAAACTCTCCTAGATGTAATTTTATAACACCTAATCCATAAGTGGCTAAAGCTATAGATTCTTCAACGTTGTTCTCACGACGTAAATTGGCAGGAAGCTTTTTAGAGAAACCTAACACGGATTCATAGCACTGTGATGCTAGTTGAATACATCTCTCCTTACCTGCTTTATTCAATTCAATCTCGCTGTTTGTTGTACCATTGTTAATTTGAGTTGCGCGAGACTCTTTGACTTCGAATTCTTCAGCTTGTAAATAAAGAATTGAACCAAGATTAGTCTGTGACATTAAAATCTCTCCTGGATTTGAATCTGCATTCAACATCCATGATGTTGTAGCAATTTTAGTACGAACTGCTGATGCCAAGTCTCCAGTGGCTAGACAAATGGCCACATATAAATCTCTTGCGTTGAAAAGTTCATCACGGAATGGTTCCCAAGCTTCTCTATTCTTTTGTAGAATTGTACTTGGTTGAGTGTTATCAATATCTATTGATTTTTGATTTTGGAAATCAAACGAACTGGATTTTTCACCACCACTAACGTCTTGTAAGATCTGATGTGTCTCTTCTTCAATCAATTCACTTGCAACTCTACTTCTCCTTGAAACTTCCTCTTGAGCAACTAAAAAATGTGTTAATAACAACATTTTGGAAGTATGTGCATCACTTTTATTCAACTCAACCATTTTGATCACCACTCTCAAATCCTTTTGAACAATATGTGGTCTAAGACTATTGTCAATCTTATCTTTAGAAGTTAAAGCGTCTAAATATGCAGAGGCAATTTCAGAGTAAACCATTAAAGCATCACGATTCATATTCAACCTTTCATACATTTCACCAATTTTCAGTTGTATTCCAGTATACTCATCACTCAAAGGATCCAACTTCTCTTTATCAGCCAAGGTCAAGGCTTCCAAATAATACTTCAAGGCTGTTTGATAGTCGTTATTATATTTATCAGATTCAGCCCATAGGGCCTTTCTCAAAATTTTAGCAACAGAGGTGGTAAAAGTATGATGAGGCCAATAAAACCACCATAGAGTAAACCCAGTCGCACCTAATCCAGTTAATGAGTAGAATAAAATCTTAGGCCAGTCTCTCCCTCTTGAAGGATAACCGTAGTTATGACTAGTACTATTACCTCTGCCATAATGAGAGGCTGATCTTCTAGAAAGAAGTGTAGGTGTGATCTGTTCGCTTCTTGTTACTGCTGTTTCAGTAACCGGTGTTAATGTGATAACTCGTCTCGTTGATGAGCGTCCCAGATTCCTCAGCATGCTGTTTTGTCAATAGCTTCCTAGTTTTATAGTGTCCTTTAGTTGTCTTTGAGCCAGTTAGGATCTTTGGGATTCTAAAGGTTATTATTGTTCTCGGAAGAGGGAAAATTTCGTATATCACAGATTCGTATCACGTGACGTGAAGTTGTCAATCTGATGAGCGAAGAAGAGTTCAATTTGGCGATATTAAGACTAGTATAAGGACTCCTAATGAGTTCAAGCTATGGACTAATCCCTGTGGAAGTCATATTCTACTTTTCAAAGAGCTTTTCTATGGACACCTTTTAGCAATATTTGGTACTATTTGAGTTAAAACTTTCTATCGAGAGAGACCTGTTTCCCGATGAGCTTTTGACACATAAATTTCCGATAGCAACTTTAGATACTTTCCTTATCCAAATAATAGGCTCAATTCAAATAGTAAGTGAATAGTAAGCAATGTGTGGGAGATATTCTATGTCAATGGTTAGTGAATGTGTCTTGTTTTTAGGGTTGGCTTTTCTATTTTGTATTCTAACTAAATTTTTCATTTAGGACTCTGGACAAGTTCAAAGAGCAATTGAGGCACATCATTTACCAGTTCAATCGGTACAAAACGCCACTAATCAAAGACCTTCTTATAACATCGCACCAACGAAGACTGCTCCAGTGTTGTACAGAGATTCTCTTAACAAGAATGAGCTTGTCTTACAATACATGAGTTGGGGGTTGATTCCATTTTTTTTAAAGAAAAGGGGTCAAGGTAATCAGTACACTACTTTTAACGCTAGAGCTGAATCTGTAATATCAGGTCAAAAGATATGGAAACCGATTCGTAAACATAACCGTTGTGTAATTCCCATTGAAGGTTATTATGAATGGCAACATCAGTCGGTTGGACAGAGTAAGAAAATTGACAAGTTTCCTCATTATATCAAGAGGAAAGATGATGATATAACTTTTTTAGCAGGATTGTATGATTACGTTCAATTTGATGATGCAAATGGTGAAAAGTTTTACACCTTCACTATAATCACGGGTCCTGCACCTCATAACATGATGTGGTTGCATAATAGAATGCCAATTGTTTTGGAGCCTGGTACTGATAAATGGGATAAATGGTTGAACAATGAAAAAGAATGGAATGATAATTTAGATGAATGTTTAGATCAATATGGTAAGGATGATTTATTATGGTATGAGGTATCGAAAGACGTTGGGAAATCTACAAATGAAGGAGAACGTTTGAACAAACCTTTGAAGAAAGGTTCTGCAGTTGGAGATTTCTTTGGTAAGGATAAAAATGATCAGAAAAGGGGTTATACAACAGAGATTTTCGATGATGTTGAGATTAAAGAAGAAGCAGATAAGGTGAAGCTGGAGAAGAGTCCCAGTGCCAATGACGAAAGTCCAAAGAAGACAACACCAAGGAAGAGAGGCTTGGATATCACTGATTTGTTGAAGAGTCCTAGAGTTAAGAAGGAAAAACACTAGTACAGATTTTATATCAAGAAACAAAGACATTTTCATCACTTGTTTTCGTTATGTAGTTTCAACACTTCGCCAACTAGATACAAACTTCCACATACAATTACCTTTTCATCTTCTTCAACTAATTCAAAAGTTTTTGGAATGGAATGTTCAACGACAACATTCTTTGTAAAGTTTAACAACTCATTTGCAAGCGCTTCAGGTTCATTTGATTGAATCCATGGCATACCTTCAACCGAACCAAACTTTGTAACAATCACTTTATCAATAGGTCTTATGATCTTTCGTAATACTTGATCTAATGCCTTACCCTTTGTTACAGCTATTATGAAGGTTAAGGGCTGTGTTTCACCATATGTTGAAGTCAAGTACTTGTGCAATTCCTCAGCTGCTTGAACATTATGTGCACCATCTAACAAGATGGGTATCGTTGATGGGCTACTTTTAGAGTATTTAAAGTCTAAGGATTGTAATCTTCCAGGCCATTGTGTTTCTTGTACACCTTTTATTATATTTCCCAATGAAAGAGGTTGTTTGAAAGGGTATAGCTTTTGTAAAGATGGGAATAGCAAGTCTATTATCTTCAAAGACACTGATAAGTTTTGTAATTGATAATCACCTTTCAATGGAGAATGTGATCGATTTACAATACCAAATGATGTCTGAATGTCATTTGACATTGAAATAACTTCAACATTTTCAGAAGATTCTTCCTTCGCCCTCCTTTGAACCACTTCTAACACATCTTTATTATTCGTACCATCAATGACATTGGGTACCCCATGTTTAACGATCCCAGCTTTTTCAAAGGCTATTTCTTTCAAAGTTGAACCTAATAAATTCTCATGATCCATACCGATCTTAGCTATACCTGTCACCAGTACTCCCTTTAATCCATCTTTCCCAGCGGCATCAATAACATTTGTAGCATCTAATCTCCCACCTAGCCCAACCTCAAGGACTGCAATATCCACTTTTGCCCTGTGGAATATTTGAAAGGCAATTATTGTTAGGAGTTCAAACTCTGTACAACCAATATCATACTGTTTATTCAATCCAATAACCTCTTGTTCAACTTTCAAAAACGCTTGTGGCTCTACAGGCGTATTGTTCAAAGTGATGGAATCATATCTGTTTATCAGATGAGGTGATGTGAATTTCCCCACGTTGTAATGATTAGAATGTAATATTGATGTTAGATAAGAACATATTGAACCTTTACCATTTGTACCAGCAATATGAATGAAATGGGTATGATGGTGTGGATTGCCTAACTTGGCTAGAAGCCTGGTAATTCTGGCAAGTCCAAGATCAATTGGCATAATTACTCCCCTTCCTGTTAACACTCAGCAACAAAACTTAGCTTTTAGTCTAAACCTCATCAGATTATCAGACAATTTAAATAACACGGGCAAGCTGATTTAGGAAACTTCGCGAAAAGCTTGATCTAAGAAAATCTAAATTTGGGAATTTACCTTTTGTTTAAAATCAAAGAAAGAAATTGGTCAAAAAGAAGACAGCGGCTAATTAAATCAAATATCTTTCGTAATCAATCTTCAAGTTTAAATTTGATAGGTTGTTGTTTTGAAGTTTGCCATCTGTGTGTTTTGTTTTGCCTTGAGTCCTACTTCACTCCTGTTTTTTTGAGACTAATTGACTGAAAAGTTACATCAACGACACGAACATCAACATGTCTTTGGAGAAGAAGTTGAAGAAGATCTTCCAGGCACCGCGCAAGGGTGAAACCTACGAGTTGAGGGAAGGGTTGGTTTCGCAGTATGCTAACGAGAGAAAAGATACCATCAAGCAAGTGATCGCTGCCATGACTGTGGGGAAAGATGTATCGTCGTTATTCCCAGACGTGTTGAAGAACATAGCAACACATGATTTGAAACAAAAGAAGTTGGTCTATCTATATTTGATGAACTATGCTAAAACACATCCTGAACTATGTATCTTAGCTGTTAATACTTTTGTCAAAGACACTGAAGATCCAAATCCTTTGGTTAGGGCTTTGGCTATTAGAACCATGGGTTGTATCAGGGTTGATAAGATGGTTGATTATATGGAGATTCCATTGAACAGAACTCTTGTTGATGAGAACCCTTATGTTAGAAAGACTGCAGCAATCTGTGTTGCTAAGTTGTTCGAATTGAATAAAGAAATTTGCATTGAAAATGATTTCTTGGAGAAGTTAAAGAAATTAGTTGAAGATTCAAATCCAATGGTTGTTGCTAATGCTATTAGTGCACTTGCTGAGATTCATGAAACTGATCCAACTTTACAAGTATTAACAATCACACCAGAATTGTTGAAAAAATTCTTATTGGCTTTGAATGAATGTGCAGAATGGGGGAGAATCACCATCTTGACTGCATTAGCAGATTATGATGCAAAACCAGGTTCTGATGAGGCAAACCATATAATAGAAAGAGTTGTACCTCAATTGCAACATTCAAATCCTTCAGTGGTGTTGGCTTCCATTAAAGTCATTATTTTAAACATTGAGAAAATTGCTGATAAATCTGAATATAAAACTACATTGAAAAAACTGAGTGCACCTCTTGTTTCATTGGTCGCAACTCCTCCAGAAGTTCAATATGTTACACTAAGAAACATAAGAATCATCATGGAGAAATACCCAACCATTTTAACCAATTATTATAAAGTGTTTTTCGTTAAATATAATGATCCATTATATTTGAAATTGGAGAAGATTGAAATTATTGTTAGGTTAGCTACTGAATCAAATGGTCATCTAATACTAAGTGAGTTGAAAGAGTACGGTTATGAGTTTGAAATTGAGTTTGTTAAAAGAGCAGTGAAGGCTATTGGGCAAGTTGGTATTAAACTATCGAAATATAACGAAAGATCTATTGAATATTTAATTGGATTATTAAACGAAAGGGAACTATACAATGAAGTCATCGTGGCACTAAGAGATATCTTAAGAGCCTATCCAAAAACTTCATCATTAATTGTTCCAACTATTGTACAACATCAAGATAAATTAATAGATTCAGATGCTATTGCTAGTTTTATTTGGATAATTGGTGAATTTGATGTTACCAATTACAAATCCAAATTGAACGAATACGTTGATACGTTCTTAGAACTGGATACCACTATTCAATTTTCATTGGTGACAACTTTGGTTAAATTAAACGTTAAACAAAATGGATCTTTAAAAGAGCTTTTGGCCAAGATTTTCAACAATGTTGACTCGGTTGAAAATGTTGAAGTTAGAGATCAAATCTATCTATATTGGAGAATTTTGTCTCTTGATAATGATCAAACAACTACTCAATTGATCTTGACAAGATTAAATAAGATTGAAACTACCATACCAAAATTTCAGCCAGAATTACTGGAAAATTTGTTGAAAGAAATTTCAACATTAAATTCAATATTTTTTGAAACTGGTGGTTCTAAGAAATTGAAAAGTGCACATATCACCAAGATCAAAGATATACATATATCTGTGCAAAATGAAGAAAATCTATTGGATTTTGATGACGATAACAACGATCAAGACTTTGATAACGATAACAACAGCCAATCTATCAATATCTTGGATGAATTGAACGATTTGTTTACTTCGACTACAATTCAACCATCTAGTAATAACACATCTGCTCCTTCAAGCAGCACGCTGTTTGATCTATCAAGTTTGCAACCTACAAATACAGCTAACAACAATAACCACAACAATAGGAACAGTGAGAACAACAAAGGGAACAGTGCTTCTAACGATTTAATAGGCCTATTTTAAAGTTTATAGATGGATTTAATTTAAGATCCGGAACTAACAGAGACTTGAATAAACGAGTTAGAGTTACATGAACATGAACATCTGATTCGCTTCAATGCTGTAGATTATCGGTTCACTGAAGGACAATGTAGGGATTAGAGACTGTAGATCTACGGCCAAGGAATTAATACGATAACCAATTATTCAATCTGATGTAATGATAACTCGAGTACGAGAGCATGCTTCCAATCAGAATCTAAAACATAAGATAGAAGTTCCAAATAGAAGATTCCTTATCTTCTTTTGTTTTTCTTTTTTTTTTCAATAGACCATGGTAGCCATGGTTACAAAAGTTTTTTTCAGCTAACTGTATTCAGAGTTTTCCTAGGCTTTATTGTTGTTTTTACAGCTGCTGGTCTAATTTTATTTCTTATGCGCACTCTTTCACGTTTCTTTTTCTAGGCTTTAGATTTTATCTCTCAACGGGCCAAATAAACCAGAACCAAGAATTTAACTTTTAATGCCGTACGGAAAAAAAATTATTTAGATAAAAAGTTCTTGCTTGTCCATAGGCCTTAATAAAATGTTCAAGACCTGAAAAAAAGAACAAGAAATAAATGGAGAAGGTTGGTCATTCTTTATCTCTCATTTTAATCAACTTGAAATCCATACTGCTGCAAATTTCTTGGTTAAAGTTACTCAGGCGATACGAGGAGAACATCTCAACGTTTTCTAAGGCGATCGGGCTAAATTTACTCTTTCAGTAAGTATGCTTCATTTCTTTCAATTTTTGTAGATTAACATATTCCCCAATCTACTGGCCTTTAAGCACTCTCAAGAGGTGGGGCAGAGGTTAGGCTCTTTTACCGCTATTCAGTTATCAAGCATCAAGATCCCCCAGCTGTGTTCAAAAAAATCACATTGGAGAAAATATAGGAAGATCAAATTTGCTTGGTCTATTCATTTCGTAGGGCATCAACTTTTTACGGCTGTTAGCAATCGCGGGACATTCAATACTTAGACACACACACACATAACTGATACATGTTGATGCCCTATTCGAGTGGCACAAGAATAGCATTGTAGCATAGCCAACAATGGTCAAGAGATTATTAATGTGGAGTACATCTACTATATGGTCATACCTATCATCATTTAATAACCTTAGCGAAATGAAATATAACAACCTTGAAATTAGGTTCAATCAATAAAATAATTAAACATGTCAATTGGGAAATCTGAGCCTGGGAAAAACTCAGGGCCAAGTGAAGGGACGCTGAAAAAATAAAAATGTTACATCTTTAAAAAAAAATTGAGGGAAAAAAAGAAACGATCAATTCTGCTTAACTTGTCAACTTCAATTCCAGAAAAAAAGTAAGATATCAAAAAGGAGTTAGACTATAATAGAATTCGGGACTATTGTATTGCTTAAATGGACTAAAGTCAAAGTGAAATTGTCTACTGTGCTGTATATGGAATCACAAAAGATTAAATCGAAGATCTTTGTGTGAACTCAATAGAGCAAAAAGACCGCCGCAGGTATCAGCTTTTAGGCTGTAGGCCGCTACTGGTTTTCATGTTTTGCATACAGGGTCCTAGCTTTTTTTTTTGCCCGAGTTTTAACGGCATTTTTCTTGGAGTCCACCAAGCAAAACAAAAAAAAAAAAGAAATAAAAAAAAGGGAAATTTTGATATTTTTTAGTATAACTTATTTTTTTCTTGTTTGAAGCGAGCGCTGAATCTGTGCTGTGCTTGTTTTCCCAAATCTCATGCAAGAGTTTTTCCTTATCAGTATCTGCAGCATTCCTAACAGTTGAGCCAGTGATATCTTGTTATTTTGAAATGAGGAGAGATGAGATGAGTTTCAACGACTTTATCATAGATTGATGGGGCCCACATTTTAATTTATCTCCTTGTTAGAAGGAAAGTATAAATACTGCCTATTGTCTTCAAATTGTTCTTACCCAATTGTAAATCAGTTATACAATCCAAAGAAGTCTCTAGTTTGTACTTTATCAAGGTCAAGATGAGTAGAAGTAACGATATCGAACTCAAAAAGTCTTCAGATGTTGGAGCAAGCTCCTTCAGCAACGACTATGATGTTGAAAAGCTATCTCCAGAATATGGTAACCCATTACAAACAGTTGATGAATCTGAAATTTTAGCCACTCAACAAGGTTACAGATTGAAACAAAGTTTAGAAGCAAGACATATCAGTATGATTGCCATTGGTGGTTCTTTAGGTACTGGTTTACTTATTGGTTCAGGTGCTGCTTTAAGTTCTTCTGGTCCAGCTCCTCTATTCATTGGTTATGCTTTCATTGGTATGATTGTTTATATGGTTATGTGTTGTTTGGGTACTTTAGCTACTTATATCCCATTAGCTGGTGGTTTTTCTGACTATGCTCATAGATACTGTGATCCAGCTTTAGGTTTCGCCGTTGGTTATTGTTATTTGTTCAAATATTTAATTGTTACTCCAAATCAAATCACAGCTGGTGCTCTGGTTTTACAATATTGGGTTTCAAGGGATAAAGTTAATCCAGGTGTTTGGATTACAGTTTTTATCATTGTTATTTTGTTAATTAATATCTTTGGTGTTAGATTGTTTGGTGAGTTTGAATTTTGGTTATCAGCTCTTAAAGTTATAATTGTTGTTGCTCTAATCTTGTTATTATTCGTGATCATGCTTGGTGGAGGTCCATCTCATGATAGATTAGGCTTCAGATACTGGAAAGATCCAGGTGCATTCAAAGCTTATAGTGGTATTGCCAATCCTTCAAAGGGTAAATTCGTTTCATTTGTTAACGTTTTAGTGACAGCCGTTTTCGCTTATTCAGGTACTGAATTAGTTGGTATTACTGTTGCTGAAGCCCAAAACCCACGTCGTAACGTTCCAAGAGCTATTAAATTAACATTTTACAGAATTTTAGTTTTTTACGTTGTTTCTGTCTTCTTATTAGGTTTATGTGTTCCATACAATGATCCATTATTAATCAGTGCTACCAAGGCTAAAACTTCTGCTAATGCTTCACCATTCGTTGTTGCTATTAAGAATGCTCATATTGATAAATTAGATCATGTCATTAATGGTTGTATTTTGGTTTTCATCTTCTCTGCTGCTAACTCGGATTTATACATTGGTTCAAGAACTCTATATGGTTTAGCTGTAAATGGTAATGCTCCAAAACTTTTCGCTAAGACTAACAAATATGGTATTCCATACAATGCTTTAGCTGTTTGTACTGCATTCTGTGCTTTAGCTTATATGAGTTGTGCATCTTCATCACAACAAGTATTTACCTATTTTGTTAACTGTGTTTCCATCTTTGGTTTATTGACTTGGATTTCTATCCTTATTACTTACATTTACTTCATGAAAGCATTGAAGGCTCAAAACATTGATAAAAAATCATTGACCTATTATGCTCCTTTCGATCCATATGGACCATACATTGCCTTGGTTATGTGTATCCTTGTTGCTTTCATCAAGAATTTCACAGTTTTCATCAACGGGTTTGCTTACAAAACTTTCATCACTGGTTACATTGGTCTGCCAGTTTATGTCATTGGTTATTTTGGTTATAAAATAATTAAAAAGACAAAGATTAGAAAACCAGAAGAAGTCGATTTAATTACTTTGAAACATTTCATTGATGAAGAGGAAGAACAAGGTAAGATTGATGAATTAGAAAGAAAAGAACAAATGAAGCATGGTAAGAAAGATTCTAAATGGTATTATGATACCTTTATCGGTTGGTTGTTTTGATCTCTGTTGCATATTCTTATATATTAGTTTGATGGTTTATAAATTTTGTCATTGTTTATAGTGATTCTAATTGTAGTTCATAGTCATTTTCACCTTCCCAATTGTAATAAACTAACTTATTTCCAACTGGAAATTGGGCTAGCTTTGTTTAATTTTCCTGATCTTCTTTGGCTATGAAGAGGTTCCGAATATTTGACTAAAAAAAGGCTAATAATTCGTTAATCGCAAAGTGAGTGTCCAACAAATGATAAGTAGCCCCCAAGTTGAACCAAGGTGCTTACCAATAAATTTGGGGCTACTTGAAGAGAGTTTTTAGAAGGTTTCTGGAGATAAAATCTCCATTCCTTCGCTTGACAATTTTTTTTTTTTTTGATCTTACTGTGTATTAGTTCGAAAATTCTAGACAAACTATGTAATGTAAGACCAATTTCCCATGAATCTTTGAGATACCAGTTGATCTTAAACTCGTAGTATAGACCATAAAAGCAAGAAGTGTATTTCCAGACGGTTTCTTCTCTTTTGAAAACCTACAATTAAGGGTGAACTTTTGAAGTAGAGGATTCAATATTCAGATTCATAAAAAGAACATGCAAATAAACTAAAAAGCCGCACTCCGATGGTATATCCGACTGGATTACATAACTGGGTTGATAAAAGCAAGCAAGCTGTAGACAACATTAAGGTCTATTGTTATTTCTGTAAGCTTTTCAGTATACCTTCATTCATGTAATTGGAGACGATGTGTTTGAGATCAATTCAGGTTTAGCACACAAGTTCTATATAGTACTTTTTGGAAGCTGCCAACTAGTGTGTGGTAAAAACTGTCTCATATCAAATTCTGAAGATAGGTCTTATGCAATTCATGCCTTATCAAACTACATATGACTTGTATCAAATTGTGTCAATCCAAGTGGTAAAGCAGGACCTCAATAGTCTAAAAGATTATGATGTATGGGCAAAATTGTTCAAATAGGCCTACTGAATCCGCACTACACGCAATTCCGGATGTCACCTTCCTTGAGCCCTACACTAATTTTTTATGCCAAAAAGAACAAGAGAGTTTTTTTAAAACAAAAACTTTTGCAGCTTGAGGAGTCGTGCAAATGATCATTGTTTTGACTCAACCGTTGACCAGATACGTGCATATTCTAAAGAGTCATAGTTTACGATTTCAACGTATTGTGTAATTCTATGATTGTCTTTATCTATTGAATTAGGGTGTTAAGAACATTTTTAGCTCCCTTTTCGATCATTCCATTTTGACATCATTTGACGTTTCATGAAATTTAATGTTTAAAACTATAACAACCTAGCTATAAATAACAAGAGGATATTGAAAAATAGACAGACTACTTCAATAGTATTATACACAGATACATAATATCTTATATCACCCACAAATCTCCACTCCTATTTACCATACACCGCCGGGCTAAGAATGGCAAAGTTGCCTTATGCTTTTTGGTGCCTTTTATGTAAAAAAAAAAAATAAAAAAAAAAAAAGTAGATAAATTTAACTTGTTTCATTTCCTTCCGCAAGTTTCTCAAAGCTTCTTGCGCTATTATACAGTTAGTCTCATCTTCTCATGTTGTGTTTCTCAACCAATTTCTCAAAGCTTAATAATTTTCATTAGTCTCTCCCCGATAGGTCTTGTTAAAGTTGCAGGTCTTCCGATGATACCCTGGTATTGCATTTAGGATGACCTTAGAGCTGTCGATCGGTAATTTAGACTTGCTTTCTCCATAATGACTAACGTATAAATTTTTCTTTTCTTTTTAATCTACTGTATATGCGATGTGGTACACCAGAGGAAGTGCTGTTGATATAAATATGAATGGAAAGTATGCCAAAATTGTAGACTCGATTAAACTAGATACTTGAAGTTGAATCTTGACCTTGATATCAGGGCTTTTCTTATTTGCATACAGTTATGACAATAACAAATGACAACCAATCTTCGTTAACTACAAAGACAGCTTATAACAACAGCAGCGATGCTGAAAAAAATCTCTCTCCATCAGAATCAAAGCAAAATTTCCCAGTTGATGGGTATATGTCCCCAATACAAGATGAATCTGAACTTTTGGTGAATCAAGAGGGTTATAGATTAAAACAAAGTTTAAAAGCTAGACATATCAGTATGATTGCCATTGGTGGTTCTTTAGGTACTGGGTTACTTATTGGTTCTGGTTCCGCATTAAGTTCTTCAGGCCCAGCTTCCTTATTTATCGGTTATAGTTTTATTGGATTTATCGTTTATATGGTTATGTGTTGTCTTGGTGAATTAGCAACTTATATTCCATTACAAGGGTTTAGTGATTATGCTCAAAGATATTGTGATCCTTCATTAGGGTTTGCAGTTGGTTATTGTTATCTTTTCAAATATTTCATTGTTACTCCAAATCAAATCACAGCTGGTGCTTTGGTTATACAATATTGGGTATCAAGAGATAAAGTCAATCCAGGTGTTTGGATTACAATCATACTAGTTATGATAATTTTAATCAACTTATTTGGTGTAAAACTGTTTGGTGAATTCGAATTTTGGTTGTCTGCAGTGAAAGTTCTTATTGTTGTTGGATTAATTATCTTATTATTCGTGATAATGCTTGGTGGAGGTCCAACTCATGATAGATTAGGCTTCAGATATTGGAAAGATCCAGGTGCATTCAAACCTTACACTGGTATTGCCAATCCTTCAAAGGGTAAATTCGTTTCATTTGTTAACGTTTTAGTGACTGCTGTTTTCGCTTATTCAGGTACTGAATTAGTTGGTATTACTGTTGCTGAAGCCCAAAACCCACGTCGTAACGTTCCAAGAGCTATTAAACTGACCTTTTACAGAATTTTAGTTTTTTACGTTCTTTCTGTTTTCTTATTGGGTTTGTGTGTTCCATACAATGATCCATTATTGATCAGTGCTACTAAAGCTTCAGCTTCAGCTAATGCATCTCCTTTTGTTGTTGCTATTAAAAATGCCAAAATTGATAAGTTGGATCATATCATTAACGCATGTATATTGATCTTCATCTTTTCTGCTGCTAATTCAGATTTATACATTGGTTCAAGAACTTTATATGGGTTAGCCATTAATGGCCAAGCTCCAAGAATCTTTGCAAAGACAAATAAATATGGTATTCCATATTACGCTGTTGCTCTAGTTTCAGCATTCTGCTGTTTGGCTTATATGAGTGTTTCTTCGTCATCTCAATCAATCTTTGCATATTTTGTCAATGTTGTTTCTATCTTTGGTTTGTTAACATGGATATCCATCTTGATCACCTATATTTGGTTTAACAAGGCTTTGAAAGTACAAGGGATTGCAAAGTCATCATTAACATATACTGCCCCATTACAACCATATGGAGGATACTTTGCATTGGTTATGTGTGTTTTGGTGTTGATAATCAAGAATTTTACAGTATTCATCAATGGGTTCAACTATAAGAACTTCATCACGGGATACATTGGAATTCCAGTTTATATAATTGCATTTGTTGGGTTTAAAGTCATAAAGAAGGGTAAACTGCGTAAACCTCATGAGGTTGATCTTTTCACTTTGAAACATTTCATAGATGAAGAAGAAGAACAAGGAAAGATAGAAGAAGCTGAAAGAAAAGAGAGAATGAAAAATGGTAAGAAAGACAAGGAATGGTTCTATGAAACTTTCATTGGTTGGTTGTTCTGATTCAACATTGCCTATTAGCTCATTCAAATATATACGTTTTTTAACCATATGAAGAAAAGTTTGTAGATCAGCGGAGTTCCGTGGAAGTTATATTTGAATTTCATGCTTATATTGATTACGTAATAAAACGCGCTTTAAACTTGAGGTTTTATTTTTGGCGTGAAAATAAAACGAAAAAAAAAAAGTCTCATCAAGTCTCTCGTGAGATTTTAGCGAAATCAAGAAGCGAATCATATATTCGAACTTTCTTGTGAGTGCTCGACTGTTTTCACTCAGAATATACCAGTGGGTGTATATGTTATAGTGATATTCCTTCACTTTACAGAAACGATAAGTGCTTGTGCTGCTCATTATTTATCCATATTGTTAGTGTCGTTAATCAGTTAACACGAGACTTAAGGGAATAGAGTCATGCCCAATCCTATTCAAAAGATTCTTGTAATCCTTGTCTTTGCAATTGCCTTATTTTCACTTACAAAGCTTAGTCCAAAGCTACTGGGTGAGAATGTCCAGGTTGTTCTACAGCAAAGATTGAAGAATGTTGAGACTGAACTCGAGGCGAAAGCTGATGAGATCAGTTCACTGAAAAAGATAGTCGAGTATAGAGAAGATCAAGAGAGAGTCAACAAGGAATCCCTAGTTTCTCAAAAGAAGTCCTTAGAGGAGAAAGATGAAAAGATCAATAGAATCAATAAAAACCTAGAGGAAGTACAAAAGGATTATGATAAGAAATTAGAAGATGCTAAAAAGCAAATAGAGGAGTTGAACAAGCTTTCGAAAAAAGCCTCTTCAGAAAGTGGGATACTTGTTAACGATAGATTTGTCAAGAAGTTCTATCAAAAATCTGCCCCAGAATATGAAAGAGTGATATATACAGCTAATGATGTCGACTCAGATCAAAACGATGTAATCTTTGTGACATCTATAGCACATGCTGGTTCATACGGTACTGGTAGAGAATTTAAAGATTATTTAAAAGTTGTTCATGATATTGAATTCAGTAAACCAAAGGCAACTTTAGGTTTATTGGTTGGATCAAAGGAAGAGTATAAAAAAATTCAAGAAGTGATTGAACAAATCAATTCAAAGGATTTTTTTTCAAAAGTGATCTTAGTTCAAAGTGAATTTATTGAAAAATTGCATAGTTTAGATAGAGAAATTAGACATCAATTTAGTGTTCAAAAGGAACGTCGTCGTGCGATTTCAAGATCAAGAAATTTCCTATTGACAAATACTCTTGGTGATGAATCGTATACTTTTTGTTTAGATAGTGATATGATCGATATACCTAAGGAGACTCTTAACTTATTTATCAAGAGTGGTAAAGATGTTGTTGTTCCAAGAATTAGACAAGGTGGTGCTGAAAACTATGATTTCAATTCATGGGTAGGTAGAAGAAAAGAGCCAAACCCTGAACAAGATGCTCAATTAGATAAAAATGACCCAGAATTTGTATTTGTTCCAAAACCTGATGGTGCAACTCATATGCATGAATTTAAAAAACCAAATTTCGAAAATACAGAAGAGGTTGACTATCTAGTTGAATTAGATTCTGTTGGTGGTGCTATATTGTTCGTTAAAAGTGAGGTTTTCAAGCAAGGTATTATGTTTCCACCTTTCTACGTTATTGGTACCAAATGGGGAAGATTTGAAGGATATGATGGTATTGAAACCGAAGGTATTTGCTATCAAGCCAAAACCATAGGGTACAGTTGTTGGGGTATGCCAAATTTAATAGCATGGCATACAGAGGAATTCGAATAGAAATATGGCCTAATTTTTGATCTATAACAATTCAATAAAACAATGTATATTCTTGTCTTCTTTCCAGATATAGGTGATGATGTATTTGGAAGATTGCAGAGAACAATGACATACGCAGGGTTTCTATAAGCAATCAATTGCCATAGATTTGCTCTTCAAGTACAACTTCAAGTAGTACAACTTTGACAGTAGACTTTTCATTGTAACGAGATATCTATAAGGGTCCTCCTGGATTAATCTTCAACTACACGTGCTGCCCGCCTAATTTTTCCGGTCCTGAGTAACCGGACAGAGTCAGGTACACTCAATTCTGGCGGCATTGATTCAGACTCTGACACTAAAGATAAGAAGATATCGCTAGGCGACCCTGTAGATAGTATTTATACAGGGTAGATTTTATTGATTCTGTCTTTTCAAAAGGATTCCTAGTATAACATTCGTATAGAAATTTTCTGCGGCCAATTTTTGAGTTACTCAGTATTATTTTAGATATGCTAGTTTACGTCTAAAATGCAATGTAAATAAATGTTGTAACCTGAAACTCAAACTTTTTCGACAACGACCAATATCTCGAAATCGCTAGCGCTACCGCCATGGGGGTGCTGAAAAGCGCCTAACTGTTCCACGAAAAAAAAAATCACTTTTATAAAGACAGACCTCTGATAAGCAATTTACGCTTGAATAAATATTTTTTTTTAAAAGCATTAGATTTTTCTCTTTTAACAGAAATTTGTCCCATTTTACATTTAAAGTTTGTACTGTTTTAGCAAGTCTCAATTAATTAATTAGGTCAACTTCTCCTAGTCTTTCCCCCCTTTTTGGACTAAAGTACTTTGATTTGAAGAGCTTTTAAAGCAATAGACTAGGAAACAAGACGAATTTTATTTTGTAAGTCTGTCAAGTCCAAAAGTTGCTGTCCATATAGAAGCACCATTGACTTTTAGCCACTCGAACTTGCCCAATTAAGACCATATATTGTTTCAAAATCGAGGTCGAATTGAACTCTAAGATCAATCAAGAACTTTTTTTCAAGATCAATTTGAAGGCTCGAGACCAAGCCAAGGTCGAAATCAAGTCAAGTTGGACTTACTCTAAGCACACCCAGGCATACAATGAAATATCTCAACACGAGGCAATGGGTACTGTTAGTATCCTTGATTACAATAGTATTTACATTGACCCTTGCTTTCAACAAGAACAGCTACACCCTCAAAGATATCAGCACGTACTTGGACTCTCTTGATTTGGATACTATTTCGGGTTCTGTACCAGATAAACCAAAGTCCAAAGGGGGTAAGATCACAGATAACAAGAGTGCTGATATGATAGAGAAGCATAAGATTGAAAACCAAGTGAACATACTATTGAAGAAGAAACTTGAAGAAGAGTTGGCATATGAAAGAGAACTATTAGCCAAGGCTGAAGCAGAATCGAAGAACAAAGTTAAAGAGGCTGAGGCATTAAATACTAAGCTTAAGAAGGAAAAGGAAGAGTTTGAACAGTCTAACTTAATTCAAGTGAATTTTAAAATTTTTGAGTCCACTGATCCAGAGTTCACCAAGATCTCTTATAATCTTAGAACTAAAGCTAATGAAGAAACTGGTAAAAGAGAATATGATGGTGATGAAAATTTGTATGTTATTTTGGCTAGTGCTTATGACAGTTTTGGACCAGGTCGAAATTTTGAAGATTTCTTTACCATGATAGATAAGCTAAAGATTCCTCAACATCGAACTTCAATTTCATTAATGATTGGTGATCCTGTAACTTTTGATAAAATAGCTAAAAATGTCAGGGCTTATTTCAAAAGATTGGAAAATTTAAAAGATCTTAAGGAGTTAAAAGATGCATTCACCAAGATCACTTTGATTAAGGCACCATTTTTAGAACCAAAAGATACGATTTCAAGAGCTGATAGACAACTTGCAAAATATCAAAAGGAAAGAAGAAGACTACTAGCTCGGATGAGGAATTTCCTCGTGACTCATGGTATTAACAATGAAAGATATTCTTTATCCTTGGATAGTGATGTCATTGAAATTCCTGAAGATCTCTTTACAGTCATGATTGACTCAAAAGTTGACATTGGTACCATTAGAATTGATATGAAGAACGATCAAGGTGTACCAGTCCATCCAGATTATGATTTAAACTCATGGGCTGGTGATAGACTACGACCAACACAAGAGGAAGAAGCCAGATTGGATGATGATCCAGATTTCTCCTTTGTACCAGGATCAGGTAAGAACAAAATTCAATTTATAGATTTATCTTCAAACTTGGAAAAATATGGATTAACCGATGCCAAAGATTCTAAATATGAGTTAAAATCTGTTGGAGGTGCTGTTTTATTTGCCAAAACTGAAATCTTTAAACAAGGTGTATTATTCCCACCTTATTATGCCATTGGTACCAAATGGGAAAGAAAAGAAGGATGGGATGGTGTTGAAACTGAAGGATTGTGTTATATAGCTAATGTTGTTGGTTATAAGTGTTGGGGGTTCCCAAATCTAAGAGGCTACCATTCTAATCATGTATAGAAGAGTACATATAACTACATATTAGATGCTCAAAATAACAATCTCTATATCAAATTTTTTTTGTTTTTTTGAATGAAACTTCATTCCTCATCATCGTCATCTAGTAAAGATCCCTTCTTCTCGTCACCTCTTGTAGCAAATCTTTTACCAAATGTTATTAGTACAAATTTATCCAGAAGTTTATAACCCCATTTGGCTGATATGATTATCCCACCGTATATGGTTGCCAATCTTACCAAGAATGTAGTGAAGGGGATTCTTCTATCTTCAACGATCAACGTGATAGGTTCGAAATCATATTGGAAAAAAATACCAGGTACACCTTTATTTGACCAAGAATAAACTTTGTTTTGATTTGAAACGGAGAATTGATTAGTTTCAATCTCAACTCCTAGTTTCTTATAAATCGTTGGAATGACATTGACGGTATATCTAAAACTTTGTAAATTCTCTTGGGTGGTTCTTGCAGTTTCATCCAATGGATTTACGATATATGGATAGAAATCACCAAATGAGAACTCACTAATCACATGGGTAAAATTCAAACCTTCGATATCAACGTGTGATCTATCACCTCTTCCAGCTCTATAACCATATCCCTTGGCAGTTATATGGAAATCACCTTTCACTTTATTCACAGGAATGTTACCATAGATATGACAAGCTGGAGCACCTGAATTTTTTTCATCACCACGATCTCTAAATTCAGCAACTATCCCTTCTGCCATAATTTCATCAAGATCAGGTGTCGTAACATCGGCCTCATCGTTTACTCTATAGCTCGGTGGGATATAAAAATTGAAACCTTCATATTTCAACAACTCTGAGGCTAAAAATCTATCATCCGTTATATCACGAACGTTTGTTTGAAGAAAATTACATGGCATGGCAACTAAAAGATCCAAATTTATCTTTAAATCCCTATTAACCGTTCCATCCACTTGAAACTGGTGCGCCACTTCACCACCAAAGAACTGACCAATCTCCGCCCATGTTAAGAACAGTATACAAAGCCCTGTTAACAGCGTTGAATAACCACCTCGTTGTGATCTAACTGTATGTGAAGATGCAACTTTTGCTATAAACAGAGATAAAGTTAGTTGGGAAAGTCCTGGAAGTTGCGAGCTTAATCAACACTTACGGAATGCGTCAAACGCCTGAAATGATGCCATCTTGTCCGTGATGAGACAAGTCCAGTTGACATTAGCCGCGCGCCAAACTTCTTTTCATCTTAACAAATACGTTGGTTTTTTAAAAGCCCTTCAAATGGCACTTTTATGTTGAAGAAAAAAAGATAGATCAAAAATGGTGTTTGGATGTTAGAATCTATTATCGTCTGGGCTTACTTGTTAAAAGATGGGACAAACTGATAAGTTTTTATATAAATTGAGAATGGCTATGCCGAGGGTCTTCTGGCAGGTTTACTGTATCTCAACCCCCATCTATACAATCTTCTTCTTTTGAACTCGTCATCGATCAAAAACTCATTGTTATCATCGATATATGATCCTTCGTTCAAATTCTTCAAACCTCGATCAAAGAACCATTTTTTACAATCGTAATCGACATTCCAACCACTATCGTCATAGTGCGTACTTTCGTCTTCTTCTTCCTCCTCTTGAGCATGTGTGTGTTGTTGTGAGTTTTCTCTTTCTTCGTCTGTGATATGAACGTTCCCGTAATCAAATCTCCAACTAATGGGGCATTTGACGTCTTTCAAATTTTTCACACCTGGTGGTTCAGTTTGTTTACGTCTGTAATAATCATCATGGTGGAAGATTGAATTTGAATATAACCAAAACTCCCACCCATTTGTTGAAGTTTTCCTCCAAATTTCAAACACTTCCAACTGTTTGAATTCAGGCTCTTCATCAATGACAATATCTTGTCTTTCTGATTTTTTCAAGCTCTTTTGCACTTTCAACTTGTAAGGTTTGATCACTTTGTTATTCACAGCTTTGATCTCCTTTTTAAATTTGGGATGATTTAACAAAGCTCCAAACCAAATTGATACGATGATTAAAAACTTCCATGGTATAAAATCATGAATGATGAAAAGTATCACTATAGAGAAAAAAAGTGTAAAAAAAGTTGAAGTGGAACTTCTTTCATCTTTAAATCCAATTTCATTCCCATATAAAATAGTCTCCATTGAGTTTAAAGTTTTAATAAATGTTGCTAAAAGATTTTGTAAATCTTTCAAATTCACTAAAGATTCTAAATAACCTGATTTTTTTAATTCTTCTTTCAATTCAGCTGGTACTTCAAAATCCAATGAATCTTGATCGAATTCAACCACTGGAGGCTTAGTGGATAATAAATCCAACAGTAAGGATTTGCCCCTTGTCTTGTTGATCTTTATAAGTTCAACGTTGTTGATTGGATGTCTATAGAGATAATTTGGAACCATTATACCGTAGAGTAAGACCAAGAGTGGGATTACTATGAAGAAAAACGGTTTGATAATACTTATAGTCAGTATCAGTAGTAGGTTTAGGTTAATTATTGTATCTTGCCATGTCACTAGGTTGACGATATAGTATTGTAGTTGAAAGATATTTGACATCTTATTCGTCAAGATCTTTAAATTCTTATAGAATTGCGTTATGGATAACGATTGTGATTGTAGTCTTGCAGGATCATTGACACGTTTCTTGAAATCAACATCTGAATCATCAATGTTTAACAAGTAATTCTCAACAAGAAAATCAATGAAGTGTATCTTATCCTCCTTTTTGTTGTTCAATATGGACTTGGTTGCTGATATTAACAATGACTTCTTTGTAGAAGAATCAGACCCAACGTCCATGGCGCGATTGATCTTGGAAAGAAGCTTGTCCTGTAGTTGCTGACTCATTATTTGCTCTGACAACCTCACAAAACGATAATGGTACAAATAAAGGTCAGTGATGAATGTGATAAAGTGTGTCATATCCTAATCTTTTTAGTGTTATCAAAAAAGGGACTAAAATAGGTCTATATCAACATAGGGCCAATTTCGCGAGACTAAAAAGTCTCTTTTAAAATTATGTAAGAAATCTTCGCCAAAATTTGTGGAGAAAGAAAAAAATGGCATAAAAAAACAAACTCTAAAATGTGACATTTTTATATAATGGAAATTCAACGCGATGTAAATTAATCCGATAAGCTTCAAGTCTTTATCATAGTTAGGGATCAATGGTCATGACGTCCAGATCTATGACTCCAGTTTTCTTTGTCAATTAAAGTGGCCAAATAGAAAAGTAGCTCTTCCTGTCTCATGATGAAACGATACTAATCTCTGTTCTGGCCCGAATATAGTCTAGCCACAACTAATCGATACGATGTTGAAAATGTGGATCTTGACAACCCAAGAATGTTCCTGATATTTCAAGCGCTTTAAGTTTCTAGTATCACGAGTTCACTATATAGTACTCGTTAAGTAGGTTAGGTATTAAGAAAAAGATGTGGCAGTTTCTGGTATCTCCATGATCAGGTATATTCATTGGTAGCCAATCACAGACTTGGGTGCTAGTAGACTGCATGAGTTTGGTGCTACAATACTTTAATGTTGCAAATGCTGAATCATATACGGGGTAGAAGAAGAGTTGAAAGAGAATTTGAGTTTTAATTTAATGATGAAGGGGATTGGTATGCTCCTCCAATGCTGGCGGATGCTAGAAAGGGGAATCAAGTGTAAGTTATTGTAGGAAATACATTAGATATTACTATTAAGAATAACATTATTGATAGAAATAACTTTCTACAACGAGTTTAAAATGTTATGGTTGCATTCCATCGTATATTATTCAAAAAAGCTTCTAATTGGCATCTTTTATATCTGTATCATTGTCATCCTTAGAATTTGAATTATCATTAGATGGTTCATTACTTGTATCCACTATGGATTCTTCTTGTTGTGATGATTGTTCTTGTGATTCCTGCTCACCACTCTCTTGTACGCTTTCTAAAGGTTGGGCTTGGGCTTCGGCTTGGGCTCTTTGTGCTAGTTGTTCTCTAGCTTGTCTTGATTGTTCTTCTTCCAAGGACAAACGTAATGCCAAAGCCAAATCGGGATCCATGTTTGGATCGGCACCAAAATCAAATCCATCACCTCCAAATCCACCATCTCCACCACCTACATTACCACCTTGACCACCGTCTTCACCAACGATTATTGGAGATGATGCAACTAATTCATATAATAATCTTTCACTTGGAGGAATTGTAACTAAATTTGAATTATCGTGAGAATTTACTATTGAAATAAATTTTTCTAATTTTTCAGTATTAACAGATTCTTCACCATAGTTGATAAAATCAATGGCAATATTATTCTTCTTCATCTTTTTAGCCAATTTTTCCAACTCTTTAGAAGTCTCAACAATTGGACTACCAACAAATGCTATAATTCTTTGGTGCTGAACTTTATTCTGACGATGCTTTAATGCAAGAGCTGCAACTTGAATCCCATTAGCAAAATGTAATGAACCATGAATTTTTGTCTCATGAATCCCACTCAACACTTTCCCATAATCTGTCGTTAAAGTAGATATAACTTGAGGACCATCACCACCTGATGCTAATAACCCGACTGTGTTTTCGGGATTGGAATTGACTTTAGCTTGAAATATTAGATCAACTGCGTCCAATTGTGCTTCAAATCTCGTTGTAGGATAATCTCCATTTCTAGTATATTCAGAATTGTCAATGACAATCATAGTAGCTTCCAAAACCATCTTTTGATTATCTTTTTTTTAAGCAATTGATAATCTATCAGCGTTATTTATCAGATGCTTGGTATAGATTAATTTACCAACGATACTTATGATCACTTATCATCTCCACTTAACTCTGCCATTAGTGTAAGTGGCGATTTAAAGAAGAAATTATCAACAAAATCAAAAATCATCAACAAAAATACGCGAACTTGTTCTATATCAACCATCTGTCATTTTAAGACGGGTAAATTCAAATAAAGATCAATCTCTGAAATCAACTAAAACCATGCCCAAAATGATGATGATGATTATCAGGATTAAAGTGGTAGTTATTCATTGATTTGGAGCTTGAGGTATTTGATTATAAGCTATCGAAGATGAGCATGCGTTCTGAAGTGCTCACGCTGCGAACGGTGAAGCGTGGGAAGGATAATCAGCTGACAATTGAAAGCAATGGCAGTGTAGCCGCTAAGAATGGTAAGATTGGTGAGGGCATTAAGAATGATAATGCTGATGGGATTGTTGACGGTAAGGGTAATACTGGCAATAGAAACGTCGCTCATAAGAGTATTGCCCATTCTCTGCTCAGGAAAAGAGCCGTGGTGGATGCCAATCCATCTTTATCATCATCATCCTTATCATCACCCAAAAGAGTTCATAGTCAATATATTGAACCAGTGATTAGCCCCAAGGTTTACATTGATGAGTCTGTTAATCTTGTTGCATCGTTCCATGATACTAGAGTATCCACTGAGACTGTTGCTATAGACATCACACAACTACCTGGTGCTATTGAAGGTGATGTCGCTGAATTGCAAGTGGAAGATTCAACGGATAGTAAGAGAAAGCTTTTATTTGTTGTAAAGAAGATGAATGAAGAATTAATGAGAAGATCAAAAAACACTCAAGTCTCAATTGTGTCTGGTACACTACAGAAATTACTGAACGTATCCGCCAGAAGCCCCGTTATTGTTAAATTGAAAGATAAGGATGAAGTGGAAGCTGACTTGGTGGAAATCCTTATAAGAGATTTAAGTTTGACTAGAGGTGATATGTGGCATTTATCTTCATCTATAAACAAGACTTGTCTTTATAGAGGTCAAAAATTGACCTTTTGGGAAACAATAAGAGGCACTGTGAACTCCATATTCAGATTGGGGAAAAAAATCTTCTCAGGTTATATTGGTGAGAATACAAAAGTTGTATTCAGATCTGAATCTGCGAGATTAGTGTTCTTGATTCAAATAACGGAGGAGATGTATCATTTTCAAGAAGATGGGGAAGTCATGTTTCATAAAGTTGTCAACTCTTTGTTCCCAACAATTTTCAAGAGATGGAGAGAAGAAGGCACTCATCATTTAATCACTATAGTATTCGTTGCAAATGTTGATTTCTCCAAATCATCTTGGACAGATTTAAAGGAAGGTGAAAGACCAAAAGATACAAAAGATTATTTCAGAGTTGTTGTTGATCAAGTAAACATTGTACATTGGAGTGAAATTATGTTATCACTTCGATACGAATTTGCAAATTTTAGGAAAGGTATCATTGCTGATCAAATCTATCAAGGTTTAGAGAGAAGTAGTAGATTCTTACCAACTGTTAAGTCAGATATTTTGAATACAATTAATTTAGCAACAGCATTGGTTGTCGATAGATTCAGGGACCCAGATTTGAGACATACGACCAATCATTTTATCGTTATCAGTGCTGGTAATGGACTGTTTGACGTTGAGTATGACGATTTGTTAGATACTGGTAAACGTTTACTCAACTCAGAACTATCAGTTGATATTATTTGTTTGGCACAACCTCCTTTGCACGTTACACCTTTATTTAGATATAGAGATTATGGAGATAGATTACATCATAGTGTTCCTGGTTGGATTGATGTCTCATATTGGAATGAATCATCCTTTAGGCAAACCCAATGGTTGCCAAGGTGTAAAATTTATGAATTACAGATGATGGGGATTATGGAAAATGAGATGAATGCCGTTGTAGTGGAGCATTTGAAACAACCAGTTATAGAATCTTCCATTGTTGAAGTTATGGATAATTATGATAGAGACGTCTTCAGTAAGATAGCTGATAACACTGACGCTGAAACCATATATTCAGCATCAACACAATTCCCACCAAAAAGTTCGGAATCATTCAAGTCACCATCAAAAACGAAGAAAATAACTCCAAAGAACTCCTTGAGATGGAAGGTTTCGAACTATGTAATAACAAGAGCTGAGCCTATAACTACTGCTTCGCCAACATTTAGTGTTTCTAAGACTGCTTTAATGTCTTTACAAGAAATTGGCAAACCAACAACACCACAAAAGTCCACCAATGAGAAGGTCAAAGATTTAGATGATTCATCATCATTCAAATCAGATAACCTGAGCGTGACAATCCCATTCTCCAAGAAACAATCAAGTAAAGTATCATATCAGCAGTCAAGGGCCCTGAATTTACCAAAATCACCAAACTCAGAGGATACTTCGTTTAAGGAAAAATTCACAGCTGCAGACTCTATGAAGACTGTAATGTGGACTGAAATTGATAACATATCTCAAAAAGTTAACCGTGAAATTTTTAAAAATTTTAACGTGGGGAAATGGCAAGATGTATTTCCAGAGAATGTGAAAAGAAGAACAATTAAATGGAGATCACTGCTGTCACCTTCAGAATTACCAGTGACTACTCCAATTTTTCCAAATTTGGAAGATTTCGAAACAAACTTCACTTTTCAAACTCACACCACTGCGTTGAGTGCTGAACAGGAAAAATACATGAATCCTGGAGATTTGATGAGAGAGATGATTCATTTAAGGTTGATGCTGGGCTTTCAAATTTGTCACGGTAAAAGTGTTGAGAAGATAGAAACGAAAAGACAGTCAGAAGGTAATGCTTCGCTTTTAATCAAATATCTTTCGAAAAAGGATTATACCGGCTCGAGAATATATCTATCACTTGATCAAGAAATACACAGAATATCATGTGATTATGATGGCACCATAAACGTTCAGAGATATCAACGTGTTAATAACGAAAACTTTTATCGTGATCACATGACTAGTATAATGATTAGAACAAGATATCAAAACCATTATCATCCATATGATCCAGATCCTCTTGTTGCTAAACCTAGAACTTTTAACTGGAATCAGTACGATCAGCTGTTGGCTGGATATGACGATTTCGATGAAAATGAATCGTATCAGAAAGTTAGTGTCAATAGAATTAAGTTTGTCCTGTTACCAACTGAGATTTCCAAATCAACTTACCTGTCTAACCCTGGAGGTAAACAAGATCAGTTGAACCCTGAAGAAACAAGAGTTGAAGGGCTTCGTCGCTTGATCGCAACACTTCATCGTGGAGCTTTTGATCCTGACCAAAAGAATAGAAGAACAAGAGTTAAAGAGGAGGCAACTCCTGAAATAAGCTTTTATACTGGTGATTTGATATCTTTCTTGGAAGACCAATATACTGGATTTGACAATGGCAATGGCTTGAATAGACAAAACAGTGCTGGGGAATTTCTTTTAACAAAAGATACTAGCTCAGTAGATTTGTATAAAAGATTGCGTGGTGATAAAGGTATTAAGGTAATTGATAGAAGATGGCATTGGAAAGTTCACAAGAATAGTTTCCTAGGTTTGGAATTCGTGTCATGGTTAGTGGAGAATTTCCAAGATATAGATACAAGAGAAGATGCTGTGGATTATGGTAATAGATTAATGGAAATTGGATTTGTTAAGCATGTTGAAAATCGTCATCACTTTTTAGACGGATATTACTTTTACACATTGCATGAAATTCAAGAACCAAAACCTCAAGAGTTTAATTCCCCCTTGACAACCACCAAGACTAAATCAAGATCAAGTTCTACTGGAAGTAAAAACTCAAAACTATCAGCCATGACACCCGTTATACCTCCAGAGACATCAGTTGACGAAAGTCCTTCACAAGTATCTTTGAAAAAAGTCAAATCAGAAGCATCTGCTCCATCTAAAAAGGAGAAGCATACTTTTATACTAAGTCATTCATTGAAGTATGATTTAGATACTGGTAGAAAATCATATAAGAGGGAAATTATGACGGTTCATTATGATACAGTTCATAATCCTAACCATTGTTTCCATGTCAGATTGGAGTGGTTGACTGCTACGCCTAAATTGATCGACGATACTATAAACAGTTGGTCAAGAATGTGTGAACGATATGGGTTAAAACTGGTTGAAACGCCATGGAATGAACTATGTGATATTCCAAGATTGAACCCATTCCATTCTTATGTTGATATAGAATTAGCTATTGATCCATGGACTGATAGAGAATTTTATTCTGAGGATATAATGAAGAAGCAAAAATTCTTTTACCATATCTACCTTTTAGAGTACTCTGGATTTTTAATGGATAACAGAGCATCATTGTTTTTCAAGAATGAGGATAATCTAGAAATTTTGTACTCATGGGGTAAGCCAACTTTCAAATATGCACAATACATCCATAACACAGGTGCTTATATTGCAGAGATCCGTGATACTGGTGACTTATTCCTTGCACCTAATAACACTCATATAGCTCGTGTTAACGTTGGTAACGTTTCTACAGCTCAACAAAAAGCACCAAACTTCGTACTTGATTCACAAAAGATCATGTTGGAGTTTAGAAGCACATGTATGAATGCCAAAAAGCTAAAAAAGGTTTTTGACAAGGCCAAAAAGTATTGGGAAATGACTAGAGATATCCACGGTGACAGAGCACTATCTCCTATTCCCGACGACTTGACATTATAGAGAAAGGAAGCTAATTACGAATTTTAATGAGGAAAATAAAAACATATAGTTTAAGTGTTCTTTAAGAAAGACGTAGACTTTATTTTGGTCTATTTAGCGACTCTTTGAGCAATTTTGATAGTATCAGCCAAGACACCAGCAGCAGTGACATCAGCACCGGCACCGGCACCTTGGACGATCAATGGGTTTTGATAACGCTTGGTTTTAATAGAAACAACGTTATCAGAACCTTTTAGAGAGGCAAAAGGATGAGAGTAATCGTATTTCTCAACACCAACAGAGACAATCTTGTTTGGAATATCAACAGTACCAACAAATCTCAAGACTTTGTTTTCTTTAGCTGCTTCGTCTTTTAAGTTTTGTAATTCATGATCGTAATCTGGTAATTTTGTTAGGAATTCATCAGCGGATTGAATAGATTCTAGAGCTTTTGGAATTAAAGATTGAACAGGGAAGGAAGTTGGTGATTCAACTTTTGAACCGGATAATCTAGCCAAGATGGTAACTTTTCTAGCAACATCCAACCCATTCAAGTCATCTCTTGGATCAGGTTCAGTATAACCTAGTGATTTAGCAACAGAGACAATTTCTGAAAATTTAACATCTTTTGGAGATGAGGTGGAATACTCGTTGAAGATATAAGATAGAGTACCGGAAAAGATACCTTCGATCTTTTCAACTTCATCACCAGTGTTAACCAAGTCATTAAGAGTACCAATGATTGGTAAACCAGCACCAACGGTGGCCTCATGATATACCAACCCAGAACCCTCTTGAGAAGCATTGTTGAATAGAGTGTTCCAAGATTCCAAATCACTTGAGAAGGCCTTTTTGTTTGGAGTGGCAATAGAAATACCATTCTTGACCAAGTTGGAATAAGTTGAAGCAATTGATTCATCAGATGTGTTATCGATTAAAATAACTGGAGATGGAGATTTCGTCAAGTATTCCAATAAACCTTGAGATGACAAGTTATCTTGAGAGGCTGAATCAACAACAGATTTCCAATTGGACAAGTCAATAGGTTTGTAATCTTCTGAGATGACAGATTTCTTTGATCTAGCGATCAAGATGACATTATAATGAATTGATGATTTTAAGCCAGCTAGTTGATTTAAGAAGGAAGAACCGACAACACCGGTACCTATTGGAAGGGACAGAGTTAGTTGAATTCAATTGATTTCTAGGATGTTACAGACATACCGATGATAGCAAGATTGACAGATTTAGTCATGATGTATTGATTATTATTGTTTGCAATTGGCTCTTGATTAAGTCTTGTTTCAGTAGTCATCAAGATGAAGTATAGTGAAAAAAGACCGAAAAGGGTTGTCGAATTGAAAAAAAAAAAAATATCATAACCAAAAGTCACGTGTAATTATGTGTCAGACTCTAGAATTATACTTATTACAAAATGAGCTCCTACAGGATAATATAATGGGTTAGCGATATGTAGTATTTATTCAATGCTGAGTAATGACAGGTTCCAATTCTCCCCCATTTTTTTCAAGTTTGTTGGAAGCTTATCGTTGACTTTGTTTAGATGAGATATTGTTTTGTCAATGACTAGATTAGGTATTAAAATTGTCTCAAGTTCACCTCTTTGTAAACGTTCTTGTTGTATCATATCGAGGTCTGTGGTATAATAGACTTTCAGAGAATCTTTTCGAGGTTGATTGCCACTGACTATATAGTCAACACCAACGTTGAAAACCCAAACCAAAAGTCTTTTAGATTCATCTTCATTTATAAATTCAATGACTCTAGTAGCATTACTATTGACATTATCCAAAAGGTTGTTGTATATATAATTATGTGATTGGTAAGCTTCTATTTTTCCATTGTGCGTTAGATTGAATCCCCATTTGAACAATTTGTGTAATCCTGAAGTCTTATCAAATTCTCCAATTAACGAATCACATGCGGTACAGTATATCTTGTTTTCGAATTCTTTAAAGTTTTCCACAACTGAATCCAAGTTGTTGAAAGCTAGGTAATAACTTCCTGTAATTATACCATTTTTAATTGGTTTCAAAGAGTTGAATCTCTCATTATGTGAGTGTTCACCATCACCATGATCGGATTTTTCATGATGAGGCTTATGACAATGCCAAAAATCCATCATTTCAGCCCACATTTCCGATGGCATTTCAGATATATGTGTAACATTTGTAGAATCCAATCGTACTATATCACATGTAGAGCATTGAAGTTTATAACTTGAGATGCTTTTGAAGAATTTTGTATCCCATTTATATGATGATCCAAATGTCATAAGAGAATTGGTTGATCTATCTTGCTTTCTATTGATCAAGGGAAGCCTTATGGATATTGTATTTGAGTTAACCTTATAGCATGATTCTAGATTCGGTATACGTGGTACCGGTGTCGGCAGTGGAATGAACAATGTGGACAATTGTTGTCGGTGATCTTTGACTTGTAGTTTCATCAGTTCCTCATCAACTTGAGATATCACGATGACTTCTATATCAGTAGACTCGGTTGATTCAACATAGATTGAGACGCTCCCAATTCTTGATAGAAGTTCAACATAGTAATTAAACATTTCCTCCTTCTTCCACTTTTCAGTTCATTCGATTGAAATAAGATCAGCAGCGTTGCTTAATTATTTACTTCTGTTCGGTTCCTTTACATTTTTTTTTTGGTCCAATGTATAAATTTATTATCACTTTCAATCTTGGTACGGACAGAACATCAGATGTAGTCTGATAAGCCACGTGCAATTGATCATATCGAAAACCCACTGCTTGGTGTAATTGAGAACCCTGGAAAGTGGAAAGAGGAGTGTTGATCAACCAAAGCTACTGTGAAATGCAAATCAAAACATTTAACGTTTCATTGGAATTAATAAGCTTTCCAACAGTTTCCGCCGTTTTTCTAAACTCAATCTTAAAAGCCGTTATAAATTTATTTTATTTTATTCTAAAAATTCTTGCAGAATTTCATTCTTCGAGACAATAAGGTAATTTATTCATGATAAAGGAAAAAAACAAAACGTGTTGAGTTACGAGGATCTTATTTGGACTTGATTTAGTTGGACTTCAATTGCCGAGAGCAGCCAAGTTTCAAGCACGTTGGTTAACGAGCAATGAATTAAAACCAATTAATTTCGTACGGATGAAGATCATTGGCCCGTTTGAGATGAATTGAACATAGGAAATGACCGTTTTCGTATTTTTGTCGTGAGTGTTGTAATTTGATACTAAAATTATACGACGTAATACCAGGGTCTATATAATGGTGTCCTGAAGACCCTTTTTTTTTGCCTTTCTAGACATCTCAGAATCATATAATGAGTATCACAAATCGTAAACAATGGTTCAATTAGATGTCACCATCCTTTTCGCTCTCACAATAGTAGCTGTTGAAGCTTCAATTGATATTCCCCACACAAAACCTTACGCTCAAGTGAACGATGAACAATTTAATTTGTTGAGATATACAGGTACTACTGGACCTTATACCCCACATAGAGGTTATGGTATTTCCAAAGAAGTTCCATTTCAATGTAAAGTTACTCAAGCACATTTAGCAATGAGACACGGTGAAAGATATGCTACTAAAAATACAGGGAACGGTAATAATTTAATATATCAAAAGTTGAAGAATGCAACAATTGAAAATTATAAAGGTCCATTAGCTTTTGTGGAAGATTGGGAATATTATACCCCGGATTCATCTAAATACGAACAAGAATCAGATAAGGGCCATTATTCTGGGCTTTCCACTGCTTATAATCTAGGTGTTGAATGGAGGTCCCATTATAATGATCTTTTTGATGGTGAAACTGTGCATCCAATCTTCGCTGCTGATCAAGAAAGAGTCGTTGATACTGCTAGAGCATTTGGTAAAGGGTTATTTGCATCTAATTATTCAGAATTGGCTTCAATTCAGAAAATACCAAAAGTTGAAACTCAAGGTGCAAATACTCTAACTCCACATGATGCTTGTGTCAATTTTAACGGTACATATCATGAAGGTTTAGTTGATGAATTCTCAACTGATTATTTAACAAAGGCTGCAATTAGACTAAACACTTTGTCTCCTGGTTATGACTTGGATGGTGATGATATTTATAATCTATTAGGATATTGTGGATTTGAATTAAACGTTGTTGGTTATTCACCAGTATGTGAGATTTTCACCTCTGAAGAGTTTATTTCATTTGCTTATTCGAAATCATTAGATTTTTATTATAAAAATGGTCCCGGTTATAATCTATCAGTTCCATTGGGGTCAGTAATTGCTAATAACACTTATACTTTGTTGAAACAAGGCGATGAATATCCATACAATTTCACGTTTTCATTTTTCCACGATTCTGATATCTTGACTTATACCACTGCATTAGGTTTATTTGAACCAGAATACGATTTATCATTAGATCATGTTGAATTGGATTCAATCTTTAAAGTTTCTGAAATTGCCCCAATGGGTGCCAGAGTTATCACTGAAAGATTAGAATGTCAAGATGTCTTGACAAATCAAACAGAGGCTTATGCAAGAGTTATTGTTAACGATGCAGTTATTCCTATTCCTAATTGTCAATCCGGTCCTGGATTTTCATGTCCATTGGATGGTTACAAGCAAGTTTTAGAACAAAGATTGGATGGAACTACTTATCTTGAAGCTTGCGGTGTCAATGCCTCTTATCCTCAATATACTACATTCTACTGGGATTGGGAAGTTAATTTCGATGACAACTAATAGTATTGTTTTATAATAAAAGTTGATACGTTTGTTGATTAGCCGTACTAGTAAATAGTCTAGAGAGGAGCGAATGTTGTCCGCTAACATGTGCAATCGACTTATTTCCTTTGGACTCTTACCATCAATTCTGTTGTGAAGACCTCTAATAAAATTGTATCCTCCAATAGGGTATAGATATCAGTCGAAGCATCCCTACTGAGCCTTTTGGCGCAGAATAAATCCAACAAATTGAATATATTATAATTCATGAAATGTAGCGAGAAGCAATTCAATGTATTTGAACCACTGAAGAATAAAATAACGAATCTCCTTTGAATTAGAAGGTTTGAAGTCCATTCAAACCTTCTAGTTGTTGAGAGATCTATTTGAAAAGCTTAAGATTAAACTTGCATCATCAATCTGTTCAGTGATTATTCTGAGCCTACTATAATTATCATAAGAAGGTCTTTACAGAGATTGTAACATTTTGAAATGCTGGAAGATATGTCTTTGTCATTGAACTCATGGAACCATTCACCACAATTGTTGCATCATGTGTCAAAAATGTTAGTCTTATGATGTCTTGCTTGAAATGGTCAACATAAATAACTCCATCTTTTGAAATAGGTTGGTTGAAAATTTGATTCTTGTTAACATTCAAGTTTTCTTTACCCATATTATTACTAAAAGTGTTCTGAGTTTTATATTTGAGAAACATGCTAGGTATAATTGGAAAAAAGTGACAATTGTTTGAGTAAAAAATTTCGTGTGATTTATATGTATAAAGATAGAATTAAATCAGTGAGGTGAAATCTGAGTATCAAGGTTACTCCCTTATTAGTTAGATTATCAACTGACACTAGTGATATTTGATAAATCATCAAATTTTGCTCTTATCAACATATATCCCAAAAGCGGAAATTCTAGAGATAAAAAAATTCTGTGGTGATTTTCATATTTTTATAGATTTATATAAATATTACTCTAATTTCTACAAGGTAAACTTCCCCAATTAGTCTTATTGAATCAGTTCAATCTTCTAAAGTTGAGAATAATATTAACATTAGGGTAACAAAAGTATTATCATAAGAGAGAAAATCAATAAGAGTAGCATATTTCAAGGCTTTAATTTACTTTGTTTAATATGGTGTCATATATGATCCCATTTCAAACTAAATAACACTCGCTCCGTTTTCTAAATGTTAAACTTTAACATTATTCACTGTACATCGTCAGCTATTAAAATAATTCAGGAGAGAATTGGGTGAGGTTTATAGTTGAACTATTTTTTCATTTTGGACTTTTTTTGTTTTCAGTGCTTTTGTGGCAAGTATAACCTTTGATATTTCAAACTTGTACTAAGAACTCGTATAACAGACTCTTACTCAAGAACTGTACTTAGTTATAGCTCATTGATATTATCCAAAACAGTGGGTTATCCCTTATTGAGAACAACCGAAATAGTTTGATAAATTAACCAACGGTGTAACATAAGCAAATATCACCCCCACGTCACTTCAATAGAGTGTCTCTTTTGAGTATAGCTGACTAAATCTCTCAACGGGTTAACTATAGTAAATTATCAGAACGATATATATAGGTAGTAAAGAACAAGGATTTGAGTACTACTGATGAAACTAGATGAATGTCACTAATTCCTATAGTTTTTGGCATTAATTTATGTCATACTACATTAAAATTTCCAACTTATTTTTATTTCCGTAGATGCACACTTCAGTAATAACCCGGTATATCATTGCTATTGATTGCTATTTTATAACAATATATATATATATATATACAAGTGAAAAGTAATGGTTAATAACGATAATTTCTATTTTCGGTTATACAAATAACTAATAAAAACATCAACAAATAAATAGTAATTAGAGTATGTCGCCGTCAAAAAAGATTAAATTAGACTATTATGCAAAGTTTTATCAAAATCCATTTTATCCCAAACAAACAATATCAATTAAAAATGCAAATAAATTTAATAGTAAAAAAAGAAAACTACCATTTGAAATATTAGATGAAAGATTTAATAACCATAAACAACCAAATCATAAAGGTGATATTATTCATTGGTTTAGAAACGATTTAAGAGTTCAAGATAACACATCTCTTTATAATACCATTCAAAAGGCCAAAATTTTGGATAAGAAAGTTGTTGGATTATACATAATTTCAACAAGATTTTGGTTGGCTCATTTAGATTCTCCATGGAAAATTCATTTGATTGAATTAAGTTTGAAAAATCTAAGAGATGAGTTGAATAGATTGAATATTCCATTATCAATCGTTTATTTGAACGATGGAGAAGAGGAAATTGTTGATTTCCAATCATGGTTTAAAGGACTCTTGAATGATAAATTCAAGAGTAATAGCGTTAGTTTTAACATTGTATATGATTATGATGAAATAACAAGGGATATCTCATTGTTTGAAGATGATGAGTTGAATATAGATATTCATCATGATCAATGCATTGTTAAACCATTGACACTAGTTACAAATTCAACAAAGACCCAATATTCTAAATTTGCACCTTGGTTTAAAAAATGGTTAGATGTTATCCATTCCAAAAATTTCATAAATTTGAAACTAATTGACCCAAGTAAAGATGGGATTGATAATAAATATGATGAAGATTGGAACAAAACTGATGATTATAAACTACCCTTTGAACTAACACTCGAAGCATTGAAACAGGATGGTATAACCACCGACGATGATATTAAAAGTTTCAAAAGCAATCATAGAATTGATCTAATAACCGAAGACCGTATCATCAATGATCTCAATTCATACATTGAAAATGGATTGAAAGACTACTCTATCAAAAAGGATTTTATGTCATTGGAATCAACTTCACAATTATCTAAATACATAACAATAGGATCAATCTCCACTAGAAATATTGCTTCTATCCTTTTATCATCACTTGATAAAGATTCCAAAATTTCTAAATTGAAAAAATCATCCATTGAAGCCATATTAAGAGAAATTGCATTTAGAGATTTTTATAAACATGTTTTAATCAATTGGCCATTTTTACAATTTTCATTACCTTTTAACTTCAATTCATTAGATTTAAAACTTTCTAAAAATTCTAAACTTTTTGAAAAATGGACTAAAGGTGAAACTGGATTCCCATTGGTTGATGCTATAATGACAAAACTAGCCAAAACTGGATATATCAACAATAGATCTCGTATGATTGTTGCTAGTTTTTTGTCCAAGGATTTAAACCAAGATTGGAGATGGGGTGAGGCATGGTTCCACTATCGATTGGTGGATGGAGATTTCAGTTCGAATGATGCAGGTTGGCAATGGTGTGCTTCCGTTGGTGTTGATGCTCAACCTTGGTTTAGAATCTTTAACGTTTATACACAGAGTGAAAAATATGATCCAGAAGGTGAGTTTATTAAAGAATGGATACCAGCGTTTGCCCAAATTGATAATAAGAAACAACTACACTATGGTACTGGGGTTAAAAACTATCCAAATGCAATAATTGATAGAGATGAAGCAAGGGAGCAGACTTTAGAAAGATATAGAGAAGCCTTAACTTAAGCACAAGCGCTTATTGTTATATATTCAACAATTTATATATCATTGCTTTATATTCCAATTTATCTTGATCCGTTTGCAACAGCTCTAGTAATGGATTGTTATCAAGGTTTAGATATGTCAGATTTTTATAATTTGATATGAATTCAACTAGTTTGGTAAATGAACCATTGATTAAATTATCACTAAGATTTAGTTTATTCAAATATGGGAACTTTGATGATATTAAATCATAATGATCATGAGATAGTTTGGAATTTTTAACTGTTAATGATGTCAAATGCTTATTTATACTAAAATTTTTTTCCTGTTTAATAGCTGATAAGGTTGTTGAACGTTCAAGTGTTAAATTCAACAAGTTATTAAATTCTCCATTTAATAAGATGTTATCATCCATGTATAGATTTTTCAAAGTTGATACACCAAGTAATGATATCTCAGTTAAATTATTCAATATTTCTAAATGTTTCAACTTTGGACAAGTATAATTCAAGTTTAAATCATTGTTTAATTCTAATTCATTTATTGATAGACTTAATAACTCCGGGAATGATATATCTAATGATATTGAATTGATCTTATTAGATGAAAGGTTTAAATTCCAACAGGATGTTAATGATACGTTTTCAACTTGAGTTATTAAATTTTTAGATAAATCTAATTTCATTATATTTGGTAAACTTATAATTTCTTTAATTTTATTATTTGATAAATTTAATTCTCTTAAACTTTTAAATTGTTTAAATATTTCCATTGATCTAATGTTATTATTTGATAAATTTAAATATAATAAATTTTTAAAATCATTTGAATTTGTTTGAGATATTAAATGATCACATATTTTATTATTTGATAGATTTAATCTTATCAATTGACTATTTTTAAAACCTTGTAATGTTGTTATATTATTATTAGTTGAAATTAAATTTGTCAAAGATGGTAAAAATTCTAATAATCCATATAATGAGTTTAAATCTTTATTGGATATATCAACTTTAGTTATATCATCCCAATTTAAATTTGGTTCAAATAAAGAATCAGTTAAAGCAGATATTAACTGCTTTTTAGATTCTGAGAAGCTAATGTCTTCTTTATCCATTATAGAATCAGTTATAGTGGAATTTGTAGTACTATTTATACTATCATTATTATTATTATCATCATCATCATCATAAACCCATTTATTCGAATCGTTATCATAAATCATGTTTAAATCATTTGGAGATATAAGTTTAATTGGAGCTTTAAATAAAATTTTTTCCTTTTTATCTTCACCAATGTTATGTTTTATTAGCCTTGGAGGTTCTAATGGGGTATCGTTAAAATCTGATTTAAAAGACGTTACTTTCCCTGTATTAACAGTTGATATTGAAGATAGTCTTAATTTGGGCATTTCTTGGAAACTAAACGTTGATACATTAAAGTCATTGATTCGATTATTATCATTAGGAAAAGTTTCATCTTCTTGAGTTAAATCAGATGAATATTTCTGTTTTAATTGTTCCCAAGTGGTGTTAATACCATCATCATCATCATTCTCATTATCATTATTTACATCACTATCATTTGCAGATGTAACAACCAACCTCGGTTTGGGAAGTATCTTATTACCGTTACTATTGTTGTTCTCCATTTCAAGTTTAACCTTAATATAATCAGGTAGAGTAGTATCCATATTAGTTGACTTATGAATAACCGTATCATCAGCAGCATTATAGTTACTATTATTGTTATAAGTATGACTGTCTAGAGTATCATTGTAGTTCTCATTTTGAAAATTAGAATTAACCAACAATTTGGGATATTGTAAATGATTCTTTATTGTACTCTTACTACTCTTGTCATTATCTTTATTCAGTTTATTATCATTTGAGTTCTGTAAGGTTAGATGTTGCAATTGCTCACGTATTTGTTTAGTTGGAGAGTCCATATCCATCCTGAAAACACGTACTTAAAACTATACCCTGTTTTATCAAGCTGACTTGTGTGATTTATTAGATAACTTTGAGTACAAAAATTAAAAAAAGGTAAACAAAAGATCAAAAAAATGTAAACAAAAGAAAATTGCTTATATAATGATTATGTAAGAATCATCATCATCATCAACATCATCAATGAAACCGTGATTATCAGTGAATTTACAACGTAATAAAGATCATGGAAAGAAGGTACAAGACAAACAGTATTTTACCAATCTTGATATGATACTTGAATATTTTACATAATTGAAAATTTTTATCCAAATATAATTTTAGTTTATATAAATTTATAAAAGCACTTAAATCCGGAAATAAAAGGTAATAAAAAGAGTAGGATATCCTCATTTTATATCTTTATTATTCATTAGATTGAGATATACAAGAGATATAGATAAAGATATACAAGAGATAGAGATAAAGATATATAAGAGATACGGGTATAGATAAAGGGTAAAGATGAGTAAGACTCTATGCCTTCATGGATTTCTTCAAAATGGACGTATATTTAGTGAAAAATCATCAGGTTTAAGAAAATTATTGAAAAAACAAGGTTATTTGTTAGACTATATCGATGGACCAATTGAACTAACTCAAAATGATTTACCATTTGAAATAGATTCAACGAAATGGAATGAGATTATAGAATCAGGTGTTAATAAAGCATGGTTTTATCATTTCGATGAATCGAAAAGACTTGATATAGCTAAAGCTTTAGATAAAGTGATTAGTCATATAGAACAAAATGGTCCATATATTGGTATAATTGGGTTTAGTCAAGGTGCTGCAATATCAACAATCATTTCAAATATAATTCACACCAAATATAACTTGCCTTATTTTAAATTTGCAATTCATATATCAGGTTATTCATTCACTGAAGTTGATGAAAAGGATGAATTAGTCATTACAAATCAGTATAAAGATTATTTTAAACCAGATGTTAACTCACCAACAAAAAGTATCATTATATATGGGGACAATGACAACTCAGTACCTTCTCATAGATCCATCTATCTATCAAATTTATACACTGACAAGACTAAACTATCAGTGTATAACCATGATGGTGGTCATTTCGTACCAAATAAGAAAGATTTTTTGAAACCTTTGGTTGAAGAGATCCAAGAAGCTGCAGCATCAGAGAAAGTTGTATCAACAGATTGAAAATACATAGCTACTGTTTATAGATTTATATATGGTGTATATATATATATATATATACTATGTTATCCAGTCTAATCATGTGTAACTCACGTGAGCTACGATCACGTGATCTCTTTTATATCTTCGTGATTTTTTTAAAAATTGGTGTATTTTCTTGTTTATTTTCATCCCGATTGAAAGGACACACCAATGAATTTCACATGTAATTAGCCATAATACATAAGATTATACAAGAATTAATACTAAGGCAGGTATGAATTTTGCAAAGATAGAACGAGAGGTGCCAAAGTCTTTGATATCAAGATCAAAGGAGAGTTCATCAAATAATTTAAACAATAGTGGTAATCATGGCTATGATATAAATAATTCAACTTATTCGATTGATTTGAACACTAATGATTCTAACGTTGACTATGATGAGGATGGTGATATAATGGCAAATGATAGGGATGGTCTACTTAGCAATGATAAAAAGAATAAGATCAACAGAGCACAGGACATACCTAGGGTAGTGCGAGATAATAATGATGATGATAATTCTGATAATACCGATACCAACAACAACAACAACAACAACACCCCCACAATTTTTTATAAAAGAGGATTACAGGTATTCCTACAGTATTCAAAATTCATTGGACCTGGATTAATGGTTTCAGTATCATACATGGATCCAGGGAATTATTCAACTGCAGTTGCCGCTGGTTCGGCAATGGAGTATAAACTATTATTCTCAGTGTTATTATCAAACGTTTTAGCTGCTTTTTTACAAATTCTTTGTGCAAAATTAGGTTGTGTCACTGGGTTAGATCTTGCTCAGAATTGTAGAAAACATCTACCATATAGATTAAACATACTCTTGTATATCCTTGCAGAGGTTGCAATCATTGCAACAGATTTAGCTGAAGTTATCGGTACAGCAATATCATTAAATATCTTGTTTGGTTTACCTTTAATGTTGGGTGTTATACTAACAATCATAGATGTTTTGATTGTTCTAATGGCTTATAAACCAAATGGTGATATGAAGTTGATTAGACTATTTGAAGGGTTTGTTTCAATACTGGTGTTTTTAACTGTTATTTGCTTTGCCATTGAATTGTTTACAGTGGATTTTAACACTAAAGATGTATTTAAGGGGTTTTTACCTTCATCTGATGTGTTTAAAGGTGATGCGTTGATGTTAAGTTTGGCCATCTTAGGTGCCACTGTTATGCCACATTCTTTATACTTGGGTAGTGGATTAGTACAATCAAGATTAAAAGATTATGATATTAAAAATGGTAATTATAAAAAAGAAATTGAGACAGATGATCAAGATGATAACGATGAACCAAACTATAGGCCTTCTTTAAATGCAATCAATGAGACAATGTCCTATACAATTGCAGAACTACTAATCTCATTATTTACAGTTGCATTGTTTGTTAACTCTGCCATATTAATCGTTGCAGGTTCAACTTTAAAAGATGAAGAAAATGCTGATTTATTCTCAATTCATAAATTACTATCAACTCATCTATCAAAATTCGCTGGTACTATTTTCGTTTTGGCTTTGTTATTTTCAGGTCAATCTGCTGGTGTCGTTTGTACTCTAGCTGGTCAAATGGTTTCTGAAGGTTTTTTACATTGGTCAATCTCCCCAACTTTTAGAAGATTGATCACAAGACTAGTGGCAATCTTACCTTGTATTGTACTGGTTTTCATCTCTGGTAGATCTGGGTTATCCTTGGCATTAAATGCATCACAAGTCATCCTATCCATTTTATTACCATTTGTCTCAGCTCCCTTACTATGGTTCACCAGTTCAAAAAAGATCATGTCAGTGAGGACTGATAATAACTGTTTTGAGCTGAATACAATTGAATCTTTAGAGTTAAGAACGTTGAACCTAACGACAGGTAATGTCGATGACGATGTTGAAGATGATGGCGAAGTTGGCAAGGTGAAGGTTAAAGATATGAGTAATAGTAAAATTACCAATGTTATTGCTATGGTTATTTGGTGTTTTATATCTGGATTAAATTTTTTCTTGATATGGAGTTGGATAATGGGTGCTGAAATGGTATAGACTGGACACCTATATTAATTACAAATTCAAATCTCAAATATATATATATATATATATATATATATACATCTATCAAATGATATCATTTCATATCGTATAAAGAGAATCATACGAAATACATTTGCATAGTAATCAAGTGTAGATCTATATTTGTCTAATGTACCAACTGGCTTTCTAATAAACTCAAGGCCACAACACCATCGAAGTAAGCATCCCATCTATCCTCAACTTTAATCTCTTCTAAATCATCCCAATTGAACTTTTCATTTAAATAATCGTTGAAAGTGATGTCTCTCTTGTTCACTTCAACTTCATAAGACCATGATGCCTTATAAGCACCTCCTATGCCACAAGCATTCGAATTATCAATCTTATAATTCCCATTGGTTGATCCTAAAATTGAACCGAATTTTTTCAAAATAGATGGATTATTACTTGCTCCACCTACGTAGAAAGCCTTCTTTGGTCTTGGATGCAATGGTGGTGCTGGATAAGTCTTCCCATCAAATGAAACTGATGGATAGTCCTTGCTGTCCTCGGTCTTGGTGGATGACGAGAGCATTGGCTGAGACCGTGCTCTACAACTCAACGCTTGTGATTCCACTATAGACGAGACGTCAATCTCAGCATCCCATGTATCCACGATATCAATTTTCTGGGTCTCATGGTTGTATCTACCTCTAATGGTTTGCTTTTGAGCATTGGGGATGATCTCTCCAATGGGGAAATATATACCTAGTTTAGAATCAAATTCATTTGATGAGTCCAAAAGTTGGTTAAATTTGGACCAATCAGTACTTGTTGTAATGCCATACTTCTCATTGACAAGATCACGAATTTTCTCTCTTGCTAAAGAACCATTTGAATAACAAATCATACCCATATAACTATCTGGGATCGTTGGATGTAAGAAAAGATGATAGTTTGATGATGGTATAAATTTTTTAGTAACTAATAAAACAGTTGTACTGGTTCCTAATGAGATTAAAATTTCATCTTCGTTCAAAGGTAATGCCAAGATTGTAGCTAGATTATCACCAGTGAATGAATATATTTGACAAGATGGATTGAATTTGTATCTTTGTTGGAAATATGATGAAATTGAACCAATTGGTTTAGATCCAACTTTGATAACTTCATTCCCAAGTTTCTTCTGTAATTCAATTAAAGCCTTTTGCTTGATTTTGTCATCTTTGATCCCATCCTTATCATGGGTTATTGTACAAACTTGAAGTAGTTCTTCATTCCATTTTCTTTGCCTAATATCGTATAAATTCATACCACAAGCATCACTTTCTTCAATACCAGTTATACTCCCAATGAATAAACTTGATAGGAAACTTGACACTAATGAGATTCTATCAGTTTTGTCATAAATTTCTTTATTCAACTTGATAATCTTTCTAATTTGAGTACCTGTGAATCTATAATGAGCTCTTGAACCTGATAACTGAGCTAAATTTTCACAACCTCCAACGTAATCTTCAAAGATCTTAATCTCTTCACCTGTACTATGATCTTGCCAGTTTGGTGATCTAACAGTTGAAAAATTGTCATCTTTGATCTGTTCAGATAGTGACAAAGATGATGATAATGATGATAGAGTTGAATGTATTCTTGATGACCAATACACAGAACCATGTTGTTGACAAGAACCGGAAATTCCCTTGACTTTGTCAAATGGAAAGTTATCCTTCTCCATATTGGAGAGTATCAAATCTAAAGCTTCAATCCACATGGTAACATTTGAATAGATCTCACCAGTATCAACATTTGAATGAACACCAGCTTTAGTTTGATATTGAGGTAAATCCTTGTCAAATTCAACTTTATAGGTATTATGAACTTTTAAATTAGCATCTGTGACTAACACTTTGAGTTGTTGAGTGGATAGATCCAATCCAAGGAAATAGTCGTCTGACATGTCCTTTCTATAAATGTCAATGAGTATAGTTTATATGAGTTGTAGTATATGCTTACTAGACACACTTGGTAAAGAAGATTGATAAGTGAAAAGTGCATTATTTATATACTCGAATGAGGTTGAATTTTGCGTTCTCGGGGTTGGATGGGATAATTAAACGAGAATTGAACCAGCGCAATGTCAAAAAGAGTATATTAGCTGGTGTAGTCCGGTGTAAGTTAAAAGAGACTTGAGGATTTACTGCTTTTTTTAGTACGATTTAAATAAACACCATTTATTTTGCTAGTCTTTAGCCTCTGTACAAATTATATCTCCACAGATGTTGGTTCCAACCATTGTACTTTCTCTTTGTTATAACCAGGATAAGGAGGCACCACCAACACCAAAGTTATCAAAATACTGAATCCTGAAAAGAACAATAAGATGTTCAAGTCTTGTGCAATCAACCCAGCAATACTCGATAGCACTGCTCCTGCTATTAACGCTTTATACGTAACTTGTTCTGTAAATTTTTGTGAAGAGTAATCAATAGGGCCTTCAAAGAAGGATTGTACTGTTGTAAGAAGTTCACTTGACATTGTATATATGTTTTGGTATATGTGCTTTTGGTATATGTGCTTTACAAGATTGGGATTTATTATTAATATTGGTTGTTGTTAAAGTTGACACGAGTTGGTGATTTATTTTATTTATCTTTTTATATATATTTGTCCTTTTCCGGAGATATAAAAAAAAAAAACAGGCGGGCCCGGTACTAGAGTTGATGGAGTTGATTCATAGACATAAATTTTGTATTTACAATGCTTTGAGTCCCTTTAAAACTTCTTCTCTAAATAAGTCTCTATGAGTCTCTTCCTCTTCACCAACAATCTCTCCGTATCTTTTGAACATTACCTTAAACTTTTCCACATCTACCTCACCAACAGTCTTATTCATAATCACACCATCATTTATCAAATAGGCAAATTCACGATCTCCATTTGATAGATTACCTAGTATCAAACTCTCTGTCAATGATCCAGTATCGGATCTCCCATCTTCTTTAACCTTTTTGGAAACTCTTGATATATAATCGTTATAGTATTCTAAAGATTTAGTTAAATCGAATTGTGAATGTGCTAAGATTAATGCTTGTAATGATTGAATTGATATATGTGGAGGTAGTAGTGTCTCTGCTATTTTCAAACATTGTTGACTTTGGGTTGAATAGCTTTGATAGGCAAGAACTACAACCATTGTATTCATATATCTATCAACGTTTGCACCATCCGTTAGGATGAAATGATCATAGAGTTTCAAAGACTCTGCAAGGTTATCCTTATGGATACCATAGGCTTTTAAAAGCGTCGAATTGAGCTCATGGGACTTGAAAGACTCCTTTATGAGACGTTCCAACTGCTTAAATATACCTTCTCTGGTTTGTTTGACTGAATTGTTAAGTGATATGCTATACTTTGTCAATAGTGAGTTTAACTTCTCATTGATCTTGTCATTAGCTTCAATGGAGACAAATTTAGTTTCGTTCAATGAAGATATCAACAACACTCTTTTTACAAGATCAACATCACTCTCTTGCAACACATCAACACCAACTATCTCTATAACTTTTAACAAAACTTCATCATCAAAGGACTTCTTCAACGCTTTCAAATTCTTTTCTAATTCAGGTTTCAACAGTTCCAATAGTGTAAAATTCTTACTCTTCAACACTTCTTTCAATAAACTCTTCTTCAAATCATCTCCAATATCTCCAATTTGTGACATTACAACAGCTCTTATCAAACTATCTTGAGATACTTGAAACACCTCACCTTCGTCCACTTCACTAGAATCTCCAAATATCAACTTCTCTACAACAATTTGAATCAATTCATCCTTATTCTCCAACTCTTTACTGTAGAAATTTCTCTCAAAGATCTCCCATGAAGAATCAACACGGCCTGAATTATACCTGATGATCTCAACCAATGCCTTATTAGATACTCTAGCACTGTCATTTTCCAAAAGATTAATCTTGGCTAATAATCGTTGATGAATGATCGATAACGAAGTATCGTACTTTATCAAATTCTCTAAAACATGGTTATGAAATTGTACTTTAGTGGGGATGGATAACTTGTCATCGCCATGGATGGTTTGAAATATCTTTGGTAATTGATCAAGGTGTTCCCTTGTTGGGTTTTCGGTTATTAAACTCAATATAGATTCATAATGACTTGATGGATTCGTCTGTTGTAATGATTTGATCAGTGGCAAAGTGCCGCTTTTACCAGTACTGTATAGTCTATACAGGTTCAGTCTTGGATTTCTGAGCATTATGCCGTTAATATGGACTCTTTTAACAATCTTATTTTGTACATTGGGTTAAAGCTCAAAAGTGAAAAATTTTGTGTCATATAAATTTTTTTTCATTACCGATGAGCTTACTCGGAAGATACTACTAAAAGTACCATTTAATGAATTTTGTTAATGAGGTATATTTTACAAATTACTAAAGAGGAAATCTATTGTCTATTTTATTGCAATCCGAATGGTATTAGGAAAATGTCCTTAGAATTAGTGTATCAGCACCGCTATTAACGGTAGTAGTCGAAAAAATGGGAGTTTTAAAATTGTTCCTTGGCCTTCGTACAAACTTATCATTAACGCTGGGGTGGTTGCCGTTGTAACTGTTGAGTTGGTGATGCTTATAACGAAACTGGATGTGGAATATATGGGTATCGAGTTGTCTTCATTTGGGTATCTAGATTGATGACTTGGATTATGAGTAGAAGTTATTTCGTTTGTATTATCAGGTGCACTGTTGTAATCATTTAGTAGAGATAATACAAGCACCTCAGTTGGAGTTGTTGTGGTCTCCGTTGAGATTGTTGTATCAATTGAGCTTCGAGTATGTGATGGGTATCCCACTGATGAGTCACTCATAGCCTTCACAGATGCTGGATCCGTAATTTCTGGCACTAAAGGGTTTTCCGTGATACTTGGAGATACTGATAAACTTGTTGGTATGAAAGATTTAGTATCCATTTGGGTGCTAACAGCTCTTGACAAAAATTGGGAAGATGAAATTAATATAGGGTCTGGTAATCTTGAAAAGGTTATGGGCCTTGAGGTAATGGACACTCTAGTTGAAATAAAGCGGGGAGTTAATACTGTTTCAACAGTTATGCTTGTTGTTTCAACGTCAATTAAAGATTTTTCAGTATTCAACGCATTAAAATCTAAGGTTGATGTAGGATCAGCTGAAGCAGATACAGAATTACTTTCATCGACTGAGCTTTTTGTGATTGAATCAATTGTGGGGCTTGAGGTTTTACTCCTGATCAAAGAACCTATGACGCTAGTGGTTTGACTCTCCAATAGCAAGGAACTCCCCTGTTCAGTGCCAGCTGATAAATTAAATTTAGAGCTGCTAGTGCTCAAACTAACCAAATGGTATGACGATGGAAAAGAAGGTGCAGGGAGAAAGGTTGAGACTTGTACCAATTCAAGAGAGCTAGTTGACAATATCGACGGCAATTTTGGCAACGAAAGTGCTGAAGAAGCTGGTGAAATCACAGTGGTTTGAAGAGATCGATTTGGATCTAATTTAGTCAAACTTTTCTGTTCTGACGTAGAGAATTCAGCTGAAGAAAGTCCAGAAATTGGTGTGGACCAGGTTGATGAAATTGTTGGATAATTCTGCTGAGATGATGTTGAGATCACAGATGATGATATATAATTGAAGCTATTACCAAAAGAGGATTGAAAATCTTTTGAGCTGCTTGACGTTCTTATGTTTGATAATGATGAAACGTCACTTGAAGATAAGCTAGATCTTCCAGATAAGAAACCTGCTTCTGTGCTACTCGATGACAATGAAAGTGCCTCAAAAGTCGAAGCTGTCTTTAAATTTGATGAGATTAATGTTTGTGTTTGACTAGATGATATGCTAAAAGAAAACGAGAGTACAGCAGACTCTGGAGACAAAGAGACGCTAAAATCCTTTGCGATAGTAGAAGATACAACAGCAGAAGAAGCTGAGGATAATGGTTCATTCGAAATTGAAGAACTTGATGAGCTGGCAAAAGACAAAATATCTCTGCTTGATGATATCCTTGAATTCGAAGAAGTCTCCCAGGTTGAAGTAAGCTCTATTCTTGAAGAGATGTATGAACTATAGTGGCTTATTTGACTTGAAGACTCTATTCTTGAGCTTGAAAAGGATGAACTCTCATTCGGTACTTCAGTTGATGAAGATTGTATCTCTGATAACAGTTCACCTGTGGCCAAAGCAATAGAAGATGAGGAGTCAGCTAGCTCTGGATACCAGGAACTGACAGGATCAATTGAAAATGAAGCATACACAGAACTGAGGTATAACGGAAATGATGTTTTAGTCGAATCTGGCGACATGGAAGACTCGATTGAAGACAAAGAATCTACAATCAAAGAAACTTCTGAGCTTGGAAATACCTCTGAGCTTAATGAGATCTCTGGACTTGAACTTGCATCTGCGCTTGAAAAGATCTCGGAACTTGAAAAGATTTCTGAACCTGATATGAGCCTTGAATTCGATGAGACCTGCAATCTCGACGATATTTCACTAGAAGATTGAGTACTAAATGGGTCCATGGGTACTTTAGTGGGAAACGACTCTGTTACCGTTGCTGAAGAGCTTAAGACTCTGGTGGAGTCAAAGGAAACCCCACTTGATGAAGGAATATTCGAAGAAGGCTGAAAGCTAGACAATGACACATCTGAGGAGGAAGCGAGCTCTAATGTGGAATAACTTGACCTATCAACTGAGCTGGAAAAAGGCTGATTGCTTGAGGATGATGGCAAGAACGAATGAGAAACATACGAGGTAATATCATTAGATATGATTGTAAATGATGGATCTAGTGAAACAGTATTATGAGAGGATAAATTATCAGAGGTTGAAGAAGATGATGGCAGTGATAACGAGAATGATACCGATGATACTAGTGACGATGACAATGATGGTGACGATGATGATGAAAATACTTTTGAAGTTGAAGAAAAAGTTGTAGATGATCTTAGCGAGCCTGATAGATCAGTTGGAATCAAAGCTGAAGGGATTGATGAGCTAGCATATGACTGGCTCGAATCTAATGACTCTGAAGAAGAAAAAAGTTCAGAGTTTGGGGTATTAGTTGAAGCTTGTTCGCTGGAAGACAGCTGAAGTGGACCTGAAGAAGAGAAGTGTCCATCAGACTGGGATGAATATGAAGAGTATAAAGAAAAATCAGAAGAGGTAAGAAAAACAGAATATGATGGAACCAATGATTCAGAAATCAAAATTTCTGAGAAAGAAGTTGTTCTTGATATCAGATAAATCGAGTCAGTACTTATTGTCTCAGAAACCGAGCTTTTTGTGAGATGATCAGAACTTTGTCTCGTGCCTGACGAAGTAGATTTGAAAATAGAGACTGAACTCTTTAGACTTGAGAGCTCATCAATTGATGTGAACAGATCACCATAGCTACTAAACAAGTCTTCTGACGAACTTGTAGCAGTGGAGGACGCGGAGGAAGATGGATTATGATTGTACAAGCTGCTCGAAGAAAGAATTTCACTTTGGATGAATGAACTTGAAATTTTGGAGCAGCCTAGGGATGATTCTGAACTTCCAGTGCTCACTCCATTGTGAGATTTTTCTGAAATCTTTCCGGATAGTAGTTCTGAGCTGTATTCCGTGCTAAAGTGTTGCGCCAGACTTGTTGATGAGTTCCAATATGTATATGAGTATACAGAGTTTGAGCTCAGGCTTGGCTGAGAACTCGAACTTGTCCAAAGATCAACAGAAGCTATGCTTGAAGCTAATGTTATCTGCCCCGAAGATACTCCAAGAAGCGCTGTTGACTCTCCTTCTTCAGTTGAGGACACAAAATAAGAACTCGTGAAACTTTCGCCCTTTCCTGACTTTGTAGTCGAATATGTAAAATCAAGCACTGAAGACACCACAGATGAATCCCAGGACTCCATAGAATGTTCTGTAGTTGTTAGAGACTGAAGCGGTGATTCTGATGAGGATGAAAATGGACTTTCTAACGAGGACTCTGATAAGACCTTCGAAGTCTGAGCTGGCTCTGGTGAAAACAATTCAGAGGATGAACTTAATTCTGTTGATGGAAAAACAGATGATAAAGACAGATCAGACAGGGTTAGTGTCTCCGATATGGTTGATAAACTAGAAACTTCGTAGTTCCCTGAAAGGGAAGATATATAATAAGGGACTGACTCAGATGAGCCTTTCGACGAAAATACCGATGATGATAGTTCTGATACGGATTCTGAAGAGAACTCTGATAATGACTGTGGGACAAATGACGATGTTAATGAAAGACTGGAGTTAGTTGGAAATATGGATGAAGAACTTGATTCGATCAAAGACAACTCCGATGAGGACTCTGGTTCAACTGAAGAAACTGATGATAGCTCTAACTCTGCTGAAGATTTTGAAGACAACTCTGGTTCAAATGATGACACTGGTTCAACAGACCAAACTGATTTGAATGACGATGTTAATGAAAGAGTTGAGTTAGTTGAAAATGTGGATGAGGAACTTGATTCAATCAAAGACAACTCTGATGAGGACGCTGGTTCAACCGAAGAAACTGAAGATAACTCTAACTCTGTTGAAGATTTTGAAGATGACACTGGTTCAAATGACGACACTGGTTCAACAGACAAAACTGATTCGAATGACGATGTTGATGAAAGAGTTGGGTTAGTTGAGGATACCAAAGAGAATTTTGATTCAACCGAAGATATTGAATATGACTCTGAGCCATATACTGAAGAAGACTCTTGCTCTCTGGATGATAGTGAAGAGAACTCTGATTCGATCGAAGAGAAGTATGAGCTTTTATCAGTACTTAAGCTGAATTGTTCTGATGAGGTCTCGATAGAACTGTTTTGCTCCTGAGAACTTGATCGCACTGAAGAGTACGCGTAACTTGAGTCTAATGACGTTGAGGATAAGTGAAATTTCGAGCTTGATGAGGCTTCTGGCAAGGAAGATGGCTCAAGATTCGAGCTTGAAAAGTTAATGGAAGAAGAGGAAAATTCTGAAGAGCTAGCACTCTCCAACGAACTCGGAACCATCGAAGACTTCTCTTCAAAGAAGGAGAATGATAAGAACGATTCTTCTGAGGAGCTCCAATCAAAGAAAGAAGTGGAGGACCACTCTTTAGACAAAGACAAAGTTGAAATTAGAGATGTTGATGTTGGAGTATACACCACAATCGTAGCAGCTGTTGGATTAATAGCGTCTACTATAGTCGACAAAGCAACAGTAACACCTGTCCATGCTGTAGTGGTGACGTATAAAGGTAACGCGGTACCTCCTGAATCCCTCATTGCAATATCAACATATTGATTAAAAGTATAACTTAATTGTGTATCTCCACAGGACAAGTCATAAGAAATTTCATTGATCAATTCAATGTCAACAGAAGTTTGATATTGAAATGTTTTAACCCAAACACGATACCCATCAGGCAGCTCATTGACAAATATTTCCAATACGTTATTGTCACAAGAGCTGAATACTTCAATATCTAAGTAGGATTTTGGAAACATCCAGTCATTTAAATCGTTACTAACATATACTTCACTCAAGTCACAAGTAATGCCACCTTCACCTTGAATATCTGCACCGTATGTTAAAGTAATTGTACCACTTTGTACTCCTTCACAAGATGGGAATAAGATATAATTCTCAATTGATCCATAACCCGTTGTATGGGCAAATGTATAGAGTCCAGATATTTCACCTAATGCATCGAATGTCACCGTCGTGGTTAAAGAACCCCAAGTGACTGTATTATTTCCCACTGTCCAATACCTAGCTGCTTCAATCTCCACAGCAGAAGCACTCCCACCAACTGCAAAAAACACAGTAAACTCCATGGTTCCTATAAATCCATTGAATGCTTCTATAGCGGCAAGTGTTGTACATGTTAACTCTGATTCGCTCAAGATGTAAGCGGCTTGTGTAGCTTTACATTCTATAACAACAACACCACCATAATAAATCTCTAGAGTTTCAGCAGTACCTTGAAACTTGATGCGATAGACATGCGGTAAATTGATTGAAAAGTTTACACCAGCCTCAGCATTGGTGATTTCATAACCAAGAGTAGCACTCCAAGCTGATGTTGGTAAGTTATCATCATTTGTACTAACGATGGTGAGTGATGTAAAATCAGCTCCAGCAGAAACAAATGTCAGTAGTAAACTTATAAAGACAAAACTATAAAAGAATAACATTTTTTCAAAGTTAACATGGTCTTTACTGACCAAGCTTTAAACGTACTAAGTAATTTTAATCAAATTAGAGAAACACACAACTTTATATATAATGAAGTTATCATTGTCATCTCAACCCATCTGATTAATTCTAGTTGCCATAGAGTAAAGTCTGTGTTCAGATCTGCCAACCTTTTGAGATGAAACATAAGTGTGCCTTTTTAAAGGAATAAAAATATTTTTCTTGCATAATATATGGGTTGTTATTCATAAGATATCTCTAGAATTGTGCTAATTTACAGTTATTTGATTAAACTATTGAAGCTTGGTGTTCAATATACGAAATGCCATTGCATGATGAAGCAACAGTAGTCTCGAAGAGCTTCAAAGCTTTCCCTGATAGACTTGTTTTAATAGCAAAAAAGTTCTATTCTAGCGAGCGGGATCTCAAAAATTGTGCATTGTGCACAACCTCACCCACCTAGATATCCAGCCAGTGCAGAACCGTTTTTCGAGATCGCCAGATCTAAAAACTTCTTTTATTTCGTCTAGTGTTGTGCATGATTTTCAACAATAAATCAAGAAACTAGCGACAAGTTATTCTAACTTTAACATGCAATCTGATGTAACTAAATTGAGAACAAAAGATTTGAGGCAACGCAGGCTTTGAAAAGTTAGAGTTATGAACAAAGAAAGAATATAACTGTTTCATAAAGTTCCATTGGCAGCCTAATGGGGAAAATCAAATTGGTAGGTTTTAAAGTGTGTCCATTGGTACCCCAAAGTGGATTTTTTGTTTATACTATATGTACATATTTTTTTTTTGATGCTTTTAAAAGCCCGTGTCATTTTAGCAGAGATAAATGTTTTTAAATTAAGTACAACCGAGGTATGAGTTTCAAAAGTGTTTATAACTATTAAATTAAGCCTGACTGTTATTTGGAGAAAGCGTCTATGTAAGATTTGCAATGATCAAAGCAAGTAGATCATGAAAACTAGAGAAGAAATAATGGAAGAGGTTATTTTGAGAGAGGAAGCAGCACCTTCAAAAGTGGATATCTGAGGAAGGGTTGAAGTTGAGATTGTAGCATCAGGTTGAGTAGAAATGGCCGGGACAGAAGGATCTTGGGTGGTAATAACTGGGATAGTAGGGAATGATGATAATGTAACAACTTTAGACGTTTTAATTGTGGTGTAGACTGTTGTTTCAACGTTATCACTGGTGGTAACGTATTGAGACGTGATGGTGACAACAGAATCACTGTCAACAAATTCTGAGCTGTATTCAGGATTTTCTGGAGAAATTGATGTGAAAGTAGCAATTGTCAATGGTTCACTTGTTGTATGTTGATGGACGCTAGTAACTGACGAAGTGTAAGGTTGAACATTGGTGGTTGGTAATGTGGTAGTAAGAGTGACATATTTACCCTCTGAAGTAGTAAAGACAACTGTAGTTTTCGAACCTGTGACAGTTTTGCTAGCAATCGAGACAGAAGTCTCCAAACTAACTGTAGGATTGATGCTATCTGTGGTAGAACTAGAAACGTCTATAGTGCTAAATTCTGAGCTTTGAACTGAAGTGGTACTCAAGCTTCCAGTGGTACTAACATCTGAATTTGATTGACCAGGAGTAGTACTCAAGCTTTCAGTGGTACTGATATTTGAGCTTGACTCAACAGGAGTGGTAATGGTAAATGAAGAGCTAGCTTCTGAACTAACTGAAGTTAAACTTGAACTTTTAGAATAACCACTTTCTGAGCTCAATTGAGTTGAGAAGGTGAAGGACGTCTCTATGGTACTAACTTGGCTGGACTGAGCTGTGGTGATACTAGAACTTTCAGTAGTGAAAAGTTCTGAGCTTTGTTGAAGTGGAACAGATGTGTACGGGACGTCAATATCAACAGTGACTGTTCTATCACCAGTAGTGAATGGTCTAGTTGATGTTGTAGTGTAAGATTCATCCCAGGTAGAAGTGGTGGTGGTGATAGTGGATTCGATAATAGGAAGTTGACTGGTTGGAGTGTCAACAACGATAGTGATTGTTCTATCACCAAAGCTAAATGGAACGGTAGTAGTGGTTGTGTATGATTCAGACCAAGGTTGAGTTGTTGTAGTCGTAGTAGTAGATGGAGTGTCTTCACTTGTTGGAGTATCGACAAAGATAGTGATCGTTCTGTCTCCAGGTGTGAAAGCAGCAGTGGTAGTGGTTGTGTATGATTCAGACCAAGGTTGAGTTGTTGTAGTAGTGGTGGACGGAGTGTCTTCACTTGTTGGAGTATCGACAAAGATAGTGATCGTTCTGTCTCCAGATGTGAATGCAGCAGTGGTAGTGGTAGTGTAAGATTCAGACCATGGTTGAGTTGTTGTAGTGGTGGTTGAAGATTCAAAAGAGGTGAGTATAGAAGAGATCGGTTCAAGTGTGGTAAATGAGCTTAAGTTAGCTGTGGATGAGGATGAAGAGAATGAGGAGGAAATTGATGTATTGGAGTTTGAAGAGGTGGAAGTTGAACTTGAAGATGATGATGTCGTAGGAGATGATGAAGATGTCGGAGGAGATGATGAAGATGGTGTCTCAGTTGGGGTGTAAATAATGATAGTTCCGGCAGTTGGAGATGGATCAGTGAAAGTAGAGACAGATGTTGTGGTACCGGAGTATCCTGTAGTGGTAATGGTGTATGGAATAGCAGTTGCATCAGCAGTTCTATAGGTAACCACCAATTGTTCTATGAACTCAGTAGTATGGATTTCGGAACCACATGTTAGATCATAAGCAATACGGTTGTGAATTTCTTCATCGTTTGCAGCTCTTTGAAAAGCAAGTGCCCAAACACGATATCCAGCTGGTAAATTATCGACATAAATATCAACGGTGTTACCTTCCTGACCACTAAAGACATGATCAGAGGAGAAAGATTTAGGGAATAACCAATCGTTGAAGTTATTAGAGGCATAAGCTTCAAATCTATCTTCAGGTAAGACATCAGTCATATCACCATTACCATTGACAGCATATTCAATTGTTATGATACCACTTTGTTCTTGATCACAAACAGGAAATAATAAATAGTGCTCCTCATCACCATACCCAGTAGTGTGTGAGAAGCTGTATAGTTCATCATGAGGTTCAAGAGCTGCAAAGTTAACGTTTGTTGTTAACTCAGAATCTGCATATTTAGCCTTGAAAACATTTTCACCAGCTTTGAAATGTTTAGCAGCATCAATTTCATATGGAAGTGAAGAACCACCAACAGCAAAGAACACGGTAATATCAAGGGTCCCAGTGACAGTTTCGAACTGTTCAATGCCTGCTTGAGTATCACATCTTAAATAACCTGAAGAGTAATATGCACCACCTTCACCATAACATTCCAAAACCTTTACCCCACCAGAATATGCAGAAACGGATTGAGCACCTTTATTAAACTTGATACGATAGATATATGGTAGTGTAAAATAGGATTGGAGACCGGCTTTGGTATCATCAACACCATATTCAAAGGTGAATGAAGCAGTCCATGGGGAATGAGGCAAGTTATCTCCATTTTGACTTGTTGCAGAAGTTAGCTTGAAGGTTGGTGTAGCAAAGATAAAACTTGCTAAACAAATGAACGTAATGACTTGAAGACTGAACATTATTTTCAAATATGGATTCTAGCGAGCGGATTAGTTTAATGATTGAGTTAAGATTATACTTTGAGTTTTGATATGTTAAAACTGGAATTGAAGTCATTTTTATAATCCTCAGGACAGTTTCGAGTCAGTTCCACAAAGAAGTTTACGTTTCATGATGAAACCTATTTGAGTACATGATCACTGTGAACCATATTCACATTGTGCAGTATTGAAACATGCAACTTTGGTAATTAGGCATGATTTTGTAAAATTAGTCAAGTACTGAAATATCAAATCTGTTTCAAAGTCCAAGATTTCATCAGATGAGTAAAGCCAAACCAAAACACTGAACCCTTTGTGCATATAGGCCACTTATATTAGCCACCTAATTAAGCGAATATTAACAACTTTTAGACCAACAGATGTAAGCGATCTAAACCAGATTCGTCAATGACGCATAGAAGCCAAAGTTTCAAAGTTATTCGAAACATAAACGATAAACAACCTTAAGAAATAGCCTCAAAATCTTCCTTTTTAACAGCAGACTTCAACACGGTATCAACGAATTCAGTATGCAAGCATTCAAGTAGGTTATAAACCTAAATGAAATAAAGTGCATCTGAAAAGATGTATCAGAACTGCACCATTGGAGGCCCAATCGGGTAATTTTTATGATATGGTGATGTTAGTAAATCTCCCCGATTGTAGATTCGTATAAGCGAAAGAAGAGGAAATGTATGGAATATTGAACGGAACAAACTTTCAAATGGGGCAATAGCGTGTGTTGGTTTCAAAATCATAATTTAAGAGATTTTATGGCTTTCAAGAACGCTAAAAAATTACTCAAAGAGGCTTTCAATTGACACTCGTCACTATATATGAAACGTATAAATGACGTTTCCTTTGTCTGCACTCTTTTAAATATTACAAGTTTCTTGTCATAAGGCATCAGTGTTATTATATAATCATATACCATCTCTAATCTCCAAGTACTCCAAGTAATACTTCTTTGTCCATTGACGAGTTTGTTTCCCCCAGATGATCATTGGGACAGCCAACATCATGACAACAAAGTTGATAACTGCTAATGCAATATAGGTATTAGCAGTACCGGAGGCTTCTAACCATAGCGAACAGGTGAATGTAAAGATACAACTAATGGTATTGTTGATTATGGCAACACAAACCATTGATTCCAAAACTAATTCAGAACCTTCCATAACATAACCTAATGCAATATCACCTGCTGAACCATAAGCAAATCCAATGAATCCTAAACCCACATACATCACCTGCCAACTTAGATTACGATCAGCACCAATACCAAACATTAACAAACCTGCACTACCTAATACAGCAGTGACAAATGCAAAGTATAATCTAAACTCTGCTTCTATTATACCGTTGTTTCTTCTTGCCAACCATAAGACGATGTAATCACTAATAACACCAGCATAGATGCAGCCTATAACTGCACCAATCAACGTTGGAACGTTCATTATGGCAACACCAACGTTTGAATAGTTATATGGAAGATCATAGAAAAAGGTATCTTGAGTTGTTAGATAAAACGATAGAAATGCGTTTTGTGTACCCCAAAATAAACCTGATAGGATAATTCCTGGGAATGAAAACATTTTCAAGTTGATTAAAATATGACTCCAATACTGTTTGAATCCAGTACCTTTCAAGTTTGAAGATGGTGTTATTAGTGCAACTCTTTTCCAATACGAATTCATTGGGATAGTAGAACCATCGATTAACTCTTCAGTGACTTGAGATTTTCTGGTACTATCTTTGACTAAAGAAGGTTCATCTTTTTCTTCTTCATCCATTGTCTTTTCATCAAAATGCTCACCTTTATGAGTAGAGTTACTATTCAAAGTGGTACCATTATCTAACCCATTTATTGTTTGCTTTGAAGTTAATGGAGTTATATATTTATGCCTTTCAAAATAGGTATCTTCCGTTAAGAATATCAAGAATAAAATTAATGCACCAGAGATGATTGCACCAACCCAACCAACCCATCTAAAACTAGTTCCATTAGAGATAAAATTCCCAATCAATGGAGCTAGATACGTACCGATAGAAGTGGCAAGGATATAACCGGTCAACACTGAACCTAATTGATGTTGGAAATAAATATCAGTAAGGGAAAGTTGAACAGCTGCCTCTGCACAAGATTCACTAATTCCAACGAATAACTGTGACCATATTGTATCTGAAGTGTTTTTGGAAAATCCAAACCAAACGCTCCCAATTAAACCTAACGTAATTGAAATTAAAAATGGTAATTTTCTACCATAAAGATAAGAAAATGGAGCAATGAATAGCGTACCATAACCAATACCTAAGAAAAGGACCCCAGCTCCAGTGTTCATCGAATCATAACTAATACCATAAAATTCGTTTAAAGAATCTTGAGCAGAACCAGCACAGTTAGAAGTTGCAGCTGTGAATGCAGTAACGAATAGCATAGTTAAGAAATGTGATAATTTTCTATTCTTACTCCAATTTAATGGATCATTTATGTTATCTGAAGGTTGTGGAATTAATATGATTCCCTTTGGAGTTTTTCTCAGTTTATTTTGATAAAGTACACCATTCTCTAAATTGATGGACGTATAGATGTTACTTGTACCTGGAATGAAATCAGGATGGTATCTGTTTGTGTATTGATCCATCTTCACGTGGGTTATTGTTTGCAATTTGAGTCAATCCTGTCACACAGCGAACATGGAAAGATAAAATTTAGTTAATTTTCAATGAGATGCTCCAGTTCAAAGAACCACTGATGAGTATTGATAAGTACGGTAACAAACAATACAACAAACAACTTCCCAGTTGGCCTAAAGTATTCAACTTTGAATTCTATTACTTATCTTTTGATAAGATGATGAAGAGATTTTGAGCGTACAAAAAAAGAAAAAATAAAAAATTTTTCAAGAAAAGCTTCGGTGGAAATGCGTAATCTAATCTGCGTTTACGGGACCTGAAAGAAGCTTGCTTTAGCAAAATAAACCCATAAACACTATAGACCTTGGCTCCAATATATGAATTTCTTATAGCACCCAATAGGTTCTTTTTCGTAACCTTTCAATTGCAATTATGCTTGATTGGACAAAACTAGCTTTGATAAAGCCTGTAGTTTTTCCATTTCCAGTTTAAATGGAAAAAAATAAGCGTTTGCTAAAGAGACGTTTTTCTTGAAATTTTCTTAGCTTTGAATTTTTCCGCTTGGAAAGTTGTTTTTTTTTTGACACATAAAATCAAAAGAAATTATTGATTTTTCCAATTATGTTGATTTGAAAAGGCTATTGTTTTATGACGAAAAGTTGAAAACTACATAAAATTTAAAAGACAAAGGAGTATAAAGATAGGATAAACTATAAAGCTATATCCTCTAAACACATAATAAAACACATATGGGAAGATAAAAAATGAAGAGGGGGGGCAAAAAAAGATATCAGCTAGACTATTTAGTAATATAGCAAATAAGTCGTGAGTAGTAGGGTCTAACGTGAAAAAAGACAATGTGGTATAAACTAACTGTTGGAAACATATCTTGCAATGGTTTCAGTGAGCTGATGGGGGTGATTGGAATGATTAAAAATTTGTAAAATCTTTAACAAAATTAACCTTTTTCAGTTGATTGATTTCTAATTTTAAAACTTCATCATTTAAATTTGATAAAAATGAGTGAGTACGTAGTAAATTGAAAACTTCATTTAAATCAGGTTCTTCTTTAACAATTTCTCTGACTTTGTCAATCAAAGTTTGTGAATAATTCTTCTCTAAAAAGCCCTTATGATATTTATGGTTAAATTTTATACTTAAATTTTTACCAAATATATCATAACTTAGGTAAACATTTGATTGACAATCTTCAGTTTTCAATCTTCTTGTATTTGTTGAAGTTTGTGGTGGACTATAAATATATGGAGATTGTGCCATTTTTTGAACAGTTTTCAAATCTTGTTTACATTTAAACAATAATTTAATAGTCTTTGGTTGAGGTTTTGTTGATAAATTACTTGATGATCTTGAAAATTTATAACCAGAAGTTTCAATTAATGGATTTATTAATTTTGAATTTAATTCTTCTATAATAATTTCTAAATTATTAGATCCATCAGAATATTGTTTAAAAGTTGATATTGTTGATTCATCATTCTCAAAATTTTTAATATAAATTAAATTCTTCAAATCTGTAATTTTACCTAATGTAATTCTTGCTAAATATGAATTGAAATCATCGAAAACGTTATCAGTTTCAAATGGGTTTTCAACACAATTCCCACATAATTGATATCTACCATTATCATCAATGGTACGAATGGCACCACAGTATAAACAGCTAGTTGCTTCATCTTCTTTCACGTATTCTTGCCTCGCCTCGATCTTATGTTGTTCTTGTTGTTGTTGTTGTTGTAGTTGTTCTAGTTGCTGTTGCTCTTGCTGTTGTTCTTGTTGCTGCTGCGGTTGTTGTTGTTCTTGTTCTTGTTGTATATGGTTATCAAGCTCATTGTTATTATTATCAGCAGCGGCATTAGCATTTTTCAAAGCGGCAAAAAGATTGTTATGATCCTCTGTTTCATTTGATCTTTCTATATCATGATGATGATGATGTCCTTGCTCATGTAGATGTTGAGCTTCTTGAGCTGCTGCAACTACTGCAGCTGCTGCTGTATTTTGAGCAATTGCTTGAATGGCTTCATCACTTAGGGCATTTTGTTGATTATGTTTACTCTCATCGGGATCTTGACCTTCTTTTAACAACAATTCATCAATTGGAATATCATGGCCATGATTGTTCTGTTGCTGCTGCTGTTGCTGTTGTTGGTGATGAAGATGCTGCTGTTGCTGCTGCTCTTGCTGCTGCTGCTGCTGCTGTTGTTGTTGTTGTTGTTGTTGTTGCTGTTGTAGCAATTGCTGGTGCTGTTGCTGTTGAATTGGGGCCAACACTGGAGGCAGTTGCTGTTGATAGCTTTGAATATGAGCAGGTAATTGATTTTGAGCGGCTCTTGTGACTTGATTAGCCAGATTGATAATGTTTTGATCAACTTGATAGTTATTATTACTATTATTATTATTGTTGTTGTTGTTGTTGTTCACACCGCCACTATTAGCATTTGATCCTACATTTACGTTAGATCTTGGTAAAACCTCTGATTGTTCAGCAGTGGTCAAAGTGCTTAAATCACGACCTGATAATTCTAATTTCTTAAGTCTTTTCTTCTTTCTTTCAATTTCTCTGCATGGTTTACAAGTTCTATAACGAGCAGTTTCTAAAGGTTCATCTAAAGCTCTTTTTTTTTTACAACGACGACAAACCGGTCTATCAACAACGTTCATGATTGCTTAGCTAGTTTCCAAATATAAAATACTCAATTGTCCAACTCCTAAATAAGGCTAATTTGATCAAGTAGTTGAAATCAATTGACAACTGATTGTTTAATCGCGACTTTTTCAACTTAAATGTGATACAAATTATAAACCAAGTGTTATTAAAAAGAAGCATTTAAAACATTTCGTGAAAATTCGAGAAAACTTTTTCGCGGATTTTTAATTTGTTCCGTTTTTTTTAGCCTTGTTTTTTTTTTGTTGATCAAAAAAAATAAAAATAAATATCAATTCGCGGATGATTGGCACGAAAATTACCCCTTTCTACCGAATTTTAACTCCTATTTAGGAAATTTAGAAAAAAAAAAAGTAAAGAAAAAAAAAATGACGGAAATGATTTCGCCCAGGATCGAACTGGGGACGTTCTGCGTGTTAAGCAGATGCCATAACCAACTAGACCACGAAACCAATTTCTTGTTGTTTCGTGGTTTCAGTGTAAACCGATCTTACCCGCAGAATCACAAGTGCAACTAACCTTCCTATTTTAGGTTTAATTTTAATGTCATCCGACGGAAAATCACATGATGAAATCCTAAATACTGTTATATAACGTAGTTGTTTGTTAGCCGATTGAATGGCTAAAGTAATTTTTTTCCTCTAATATCAATGTGTAATAGTTGAATAACATTAAAAAAAAGCTCTACAAATGATATAAACCTTAACTAGTGTACTTTATAGCTTCTTGGTCCAGTTTATCCATAAGCATCTTAATTCAACTTGGGGTTAGATAGGTTACTTTGATTAACAATTATGGCTGATGTCAGTCAATGATAATTGATTTGTCTTATTTTCCGGTGCAGGAGTCCTAGAATCCGCGAAAAATACCATAATAGGAATATTTTTGGGACTAATAATTTAGAAATTAGAGACTAGGAAATGGTCTAGAAAATCAGGCAAATATATAAAGAGTTATAAAAAGAGTATTATACTGGGAATTCTGATATAAACGTTACTGTTTCATGGCTAAATCTATCG
>JAJMFM010000040.1:0-27282 GCA_030574875.1 Taiozyma peoriensis
CTGTGTGGTGCATTCTGAAAAGTTGCATGTCATATTTTCATTCTATTTCCATGACACATATGACCATTTTAGCATACTTTTTACGCAAACTTTCTTTGTATCTCCTGCTACAGATATAGCACTGAGCTCAGACTTATACTACACCGTATCCAACAGCACCTACATCCATCCATGTTGTCCCCGTCTCTGTGTCGTGCATAGCTAACTTGATATGTTCGACTGTTGGATTAAGATGTCTTTTTGACTGGTAGTGATTATGTAATGATTTGATTGTTGCTAGGGAAATTTGGTGTTATGTCTTCGCATCAACCTTTGTTTCGGTAAATGTCGTATCCGTCGGGTGTTTTTTTTCGAACCAGGAAAAATATCTTACATTGGTCTCTCTGTTCATGGAAAACAATCTAGTTATGGCTGCTAGCTAGTTCTTAATTCTTATCTTATCAATTTTGGATTTAGCTATTCGGTTGAAACTTCAATGAAGTTCTTTTTTTTCCTGTTTTAACTTCATATAAAACCTATATAGTGACCAACTTTATAGTTTATCATTTAAGAACAGGAAAAAAAAAAAATTATTCCATTTTACCTGTAAGCACCTTAAATGATCCTAGGGTTTTTTTCTCTGCTTTTCTTATCAAATCTAGTTGATGTAGAGGGAGGTTTAAAACAGTATAATCCGTTAAAAAGTGGATGATCCAACAAGAGATCTGTTGGTGATAGTAGATAGGAGTAAAACACCTAGATGAAAGTAGCTTAGAATGAAAATAGCTAGTAAAGATAGCTGGTTCTGAAAATGGCTGAAACTAAGGATAAAAATAAGAAGCCAGTAAGAATTAGGTCTCATATGTACCAATTGATATGATACAGGTCACCTGTCGAATGTAGACCCTGCTCGTCAAAAAAGACTCAGGAGTCGAAGCCATCACCAAGATTTAAGCGGAATATAGACTCTTATTCGTGAAAGTAGATAGAAATAAAATAGTTGTCAATGGAAATAGCAAGGAAATAAATTAGCAAAAGGAGAATATAAGACTGGTGCCTAGCGATTAGCGATTAACAAAAAATCGTAGCAAGTATAAAACAATATGATCCTATTTTGTAGCGATAAATAATCAGATGGTCCATGAGCGAATAAGAAACTCAAGAATAAACTAAGCAATCTGTATTATCATTAAATGACTGTTTGCATTAGAATGAGGAGAGTTTGTGAAACTTGCATTATTAAACTTGCCTGTGTATGTTCTGATCTAGTGGTGAGGGCAGCATTTAAGAACCAGATAAAATATGAGTTAAAGAGTGAAATTTTAGAAATGGTAGATAGTAGCATGGGCAAAGAGTAAAGTTATATATGGTGGAGATTATCATCTTGCTAGTTGTGCTGAATAGTGGTGAAGCTGTTGTTTTTCTTAATGTTCAGCATCTGAAAAAAAGTAAAGGTTACATTCTGGGATTGGGTTCTTATACTTATCAGTTGTGGGTTTAAAATTTCAATTAAAAACTCAATTTTCTTTGTTGACACAAAAACGAATCTGAAAAACTCAATTTTCTTTGTGACACAAAAACGAATTTGAGCTTTTAATTAAGATGAGGCAAAAAAAAAAAAAATCTGAGTTAAAATCTATTCGTTTTTTACGTAATCAGTGATAGGTTAATTCGCATCAAGAGATTCATATACAAGTATTATGACTACAACTAAAAATACATTAGCCACATAATGAGTGTCCAACAGTTTCCGAAGCATCAATTAAGGTATTTACAGGTAAATTGGACTAGTAAACTATGAAGTAGCACTATATAGGTTTTATTTAATTTATATAGAATTTATATCCAACTAATACACATTAAGATCATGAGAAAAAATATATATAGATATATTATATCCACAACTGAATAAAAACAAATACACTTAAAAGTCTTTCGCCCTGAGTTTGAACTGAAATATATGTTTCTTTTTCACCTTGTTTTGTTTTCAGGGCGGGAGATCAATTCCTGGTTGATAAGTATATAATCCCACGAAATTAGCTCCAACTCTGCATTAGTTCCAAATTTTTGAATTTTTTTCTTTTCGATTTTGTGTCATCTGAATATTTGATAAATTTAGAATTTTTGATTCATCTATCTAAAGATCTCTTCATGGCCTTCATAGCCTGTTATGAAATGAAATCGAATAAGGATCAATCCATAATTAATCAAGATATCATTTAACGGTCAGACTCTTTGAGTGCCTCTTCGAAGAGAATTACAACTCACTCTTGTAATAGCAGTAACAGGGCTTACCAACAACTCAACTTGATTTACATCAAAAACATCAAATGACATTTAATTACTACTGCAACCAGTTTTAAATTTGCTTTCGTCCTGAAATCAGTTTATAGAAGTGAGTATTCAATATTCAATCTTGCTGATTGACCCCTCATCTTTTTATATTTCGATTTCAACTTTAATTAAGTGCAAATATGTTTTCCAAAGTTAAAGGATTATACTATTGGAGAGGTTGTCCTACATTTGCGCTGGTTCTTTGTTAGGTGATAAATTTACATTGCAATCTAGTCGTGGTATCGCATATATACGTATATGTGTACAATATCAAACCAATGTGAATCTTTAGTACGCTTAATGCAACTAGTTTAATTTTTTCTTTTGATGTTTCAATAATATGTACGAGTTATAGAGTCAATGTAAATAAGAAGACTCATTTTTGTTCAAACAGCTGGCACAGTTAATAGTAAACAAAACTTCAAGGTAAAAGTTTAAGGATTATGAATTTACAGGCAGAATAATCAAACCTAAAGCGTTTTTTGGGATGATATTCATTAGCGATGAATGAAGGATTCATAATTAAGATCAGGGAAAAAAAAAAAAAATAATTTCTCCATTGTTGACTATTTACCCTTTTAAGTAATATTCTAGTTTTAGACGATTAATCGAAACCTAAAAAGAAAACATGAAAAGATCACGACAAAAATTTAAAATGGCAAAATCTCCTTTTAGGTATGGCCGAAAAATGACAAATTAGTAGATAGTTGACATAAAAAAGAGACCAAGAAGGAACCTAAAAGGTAATTAAAGAAAAAAAAAAAAGCCCACAGGGCGAAGAAAGAAATATTCAAAGACAACAGCTCGATTTAATCTCATATAATCATCAAGATTCATTTACCTTTTTTTGTTTTGAAACCTTTTCTTCTGTAAAAGAGTCTCCCTCCCTTCTTGATTTAAATGGATTTCTTGACTATAAACTTTAACAATAAAGAGGCAACAAAGAATTTCACTGGACCCTTCAGAATTTTAGATCTTCCCCTCGAAGTACTATTCAAGGTGTTGATATTTTTGGATGATCCTGACTTGCGAAACCTTGCCTATACTTGTCATTATTTAAAATATGTTGCAAATGAAAGATTCATTTCAAGATCAAAGTTCATATACATTCAACAAAAGCTGGGTATTTCTTTACAATTAAGACCAACCACACAAGTTCTATATCAAAGACATATTTTACCGACATCAAACAAAAGTACAAATGCCAACTTCAATATGAACCATTTTTTGACAGTAAATAATTTAAACAAGTCATTTCGAAAAGACAGATTATCCAAAGAACTCAATAGAAGACCGAGTAAAGAAGAGTTAAAGATGAAGAACATAATTCCAGAGAAGGATACTTCAGAACTTGTCAAGAATAGAGTTGAAGAGCTTCAAAAGGTTAACCTTTCCAACATGTTGGAAATGTTGATGAAGTCGTATAAATTTCAAAAAAGCCTTTTGACGCCTACTAACATAAACGTAAAAGAAAAGGTGAACAAACTTGCTCAGGATATCTCTTCTTCATCAGTAGAGATCACTGACGAATTTACGAAAGTCTATTTGAAATTCTGTGAGAGACTCAATAATGCTAATAAGTCATCAAATTCAAGCATTCAAGTAGGGTTCAATCAATATTCTAATGATGGTACCTTGCTAAATATGACAACGAACAACTTTGAATCAACAATAAATCAAGTGTTGAATCATATTGAGAAGACAACCATACCCTTGTCAACTTTATATACAGCGAAGAACGACGAGCTTAAAGAGTTTGAAGACGAATCAATAATTCGAGGTTCAAAAGTACGCTCAAAAAGAATGTATTTCGAGAATCTTGCAGGTCAATCAAAATCTGGATCTGAAACCGTTCCTTCTTCTAGAAAGGCCTCAAGATCTAAAATAGTGATACCATCGTCAAGTTCAGTTTTGGATGAAACGGATGACAAATCGGAACATCCCACTGCTACAACGACTAGTGAAATTCACCCAGGCAAATCACCTACCATTAGAAAACCTTCAAGAACAGTGTTGAAAGCTTCGGTTATACATGACAATATTATAAGTTATGAGAAACTGTTTTGAATCCAAGTGATTCAAATGAAGAAAGCAAGACGTTATTGTATAATGTTTACGATATTATGAGAAATGAACAGATTTAATGAAATGAGTTTGGAATACTATAAGTCACTGTAATCGTAAGTCAACTTACACTTCCTTCAAAATTTTATGGTTTATACTTCGATCTAAGTAATCTCTTGCAAGCAAGTGCTGTTGAAATTCTGAACATTTTTTATAGATTCAATATGATGCCTTTCCCTTTCTTTCGAAAAGAAAGCCAAGGACAAGTTTTCATCAAATAGGAGAAAAAACTAAGAGTGGCAGATATTACAACTTAAAGGTCAAAGTTTGAGAAGTAAAGGCTGTGAGATGGTCCCGCTTTCTAGACCCGCTTTTTTCTAAGAATGTATACACATCATTGTTTACGATTTCTTTTTACCGCTCAACATTTAGTATGAAACTGATAAAAAGCGTGAAATGTTCATTTCCAAAGTTCAAGAGTTTTAAGATAGTATCACAAGATGTAGATGTGGAACGTTATGCCATCAAATTTCTACAGTGCTAAAACCCAAGTCATATTAACCATTTCATTTCTCTTATGAGATGTGAGCCATGCACCAAAAAAGAACTCGGAGGGAAATTAAAATGATCAACAATTAAAAAGTACTCTTGAATTAAACTATATTAAACTCTTTCATTTGTGAAAGAAGTTATAGCAGTAGACATGTTAGATAGAAAGAATACGTCAATCATACGCTTTACGATATAGTTGTAATTCAGTTCTAGGTTTTTCAAAAATCGTCAAAAACGCGTCAAATGCACTTAGAATTAAAAGAACACGGTCGATTTTGTCGATCTGTATTCAGTAAAAGATTTCATAAGCAAATCCTAATCTTTTAACCGCTGACAAGTTTGACCAAATTTCTGAAAACAACAAAAGAAACCTTAAATAACGGGCTGTATACTAGCTTACACACCCTATCCCTCTACTGTAGTGATGAATCTATTCTCGCCATGATTGTTTAATTATAATCAAATCATCGCTATCATCATGATCTGCCCATTTTCCCGATGTGATGGAGAGACAATGTTGCATAATAAGATGGGCTGGACGTTATTATAACCTTAAAGTCATACAATTGGTTTTTAATGGCCGATTTGGGGACTGTTTTGACACATACTGGCGTTCCTATTGATGAACTGGAGTGAAAATCTCGATCTCTCTCGGATTAATCTATAAATTATGCTGGCCAGATCCCGGACTTTCAAAAAGCTCACACATACTTTATGCACATACATGTACATATAGTCTATGCAATATAAAACTTACATATCTCTTTGAAGTCGATGTTTCAAATATTCGATAGAGAATATCCCAAATCACTCAGTTCTAGACTACAGCTTTCAACAGCGTAGTACTTATAAGCGAACAAAGCACCCAACAGAAATATGCATAAAGTAAAAATACACTTTAAATGCTACATGATGAGAAGCTGAAGGATAAGCGTTTAATGAAGCTCGCTTATATGAGCTTCCCTATAGCGTCTTCCCAATTCTTTTGGAACCAAACTACTTAGTCGCAATATACTGTAGCATCTGAAGGGAGATTGATCCGATTGCTCCACTTTTGGGCAACGATATCATGTTGACCACCAAAAGCTGAGAGATTTTGTTTTTCCTATTTCTAGTTTTTACCAATAATACTTGGCAACTGTTTCGGAGAGGTACTTAGGCTAAATGCTACACAGTACAGCAGAAAGAGGTGAAAACTTGTCTTTGTGTTTTATGTAGGGGATGATAATACTCTGAATTACAATTTCTACACAATGGGAAGTTGTAGTTTGGGCTTTCTATGGACAAGAAATTAAAATGTGGAATTATGAATTAATGTTTTGAAACAAAATCCGAGTGGTGCCGATATCTGTATGTGAATTGAGGCAACTTTGACATTGAATTAATTTTTCTTCTGAGCGCTGTCAACATTATTCTCAGAGCTCTCAAAGTAAAAATGTTAAGTACTCAGCTTGCTAAGAGGAAATGTCAAAACCTAGACTAGTTCTGCTTTGATTGTATCAAGATACAAGTCAGAGGCGGTTGGTTGCAGATAATCAGGTCATCAAAAATGCCACATGCAGGTTGCCCCAAGTGAAGGTTGGCTTTTTTTTTACGTGATGGAAAAGGACAAGAAATAGAAGCTTTTTATCAGCTGAGTATATGGAAAACAGATATCACACCACACCACAAACTGCAAAATACAAGTTCATCACTACGAAATTGCAACCACCATCTTGAAGTTCTCAAAATTCAAATCCTCTTGAGATAATGTTTTGATGATTACAGAATAGGCAGAAAATGAAATCGAAATATATTGAACGCTCGATTGTCCTCGACTTATACCAAATTTGAAATAACTATCGGGAAGATACAACTCGCCGACAGCGTTTTTAGCACCTAATACTATTGCATTGATTGTGGTACAGAAATGGCACTTGGCAGATAAGTTAAATGCTACTGGTCTCCTCTACACAATCTGTATACGTTTACTTCATTATATCATTCTCTTTGAACAGTGGTCCAAATTTCACAGAGCTAAACAACAAACTATCTTGAGGCTAGTAAGCCCTGCTGCTCATTAATCGTAGGAGCTCTATCATTAGTGCCAAACTCTTGTCTGTTGTGTTCAGATTGCTCTATTTGTTGTAATCTTTGCATCTTCCTTAATTCGCTCTTAGTAGGTTTATTTTGATACCCCATGCAATGAACTTTGCTCTTCTGGCAGTTGTTGCAGCCCGGTTTTTGTTCGTCACACTTTATTCTTCTTTTTCTACAAGTCAAGCATCCCATCCTTGTTCTTCGTCTAACTTCTTTCTTCATTGGTCGATATGCAATTTCTGAATGGTACTGACTGCTATTGTTGTGGTGAAGTAGAGTCTGATTGTGGCCTGGATAATCTAATTGCTGCGTAGGTAATTGCCTTTGATCCTCAGGTTGGAGATGGTAACAATTGTTCGTTTGCATATATAAAGCAGAATTGCTCAAATTCGTCAACAGTTGAGCTGGTACAGGTGATAGGACATGTTTAAGGTGTGAAGGAGAATATGTAGCGCTATTTATATCAGCAACTTTTGCTTGATAATCCTGTCCACCAGTAAGAGTATTGTATTGGGCTTCAACCGGGTGAGGAGATCTTGAAATTATTGAATATTGTGAGGCATAGATGTTTGGAGTATGTGTCATGTTACCTGCTCTTATGACCATTGTTGGAGCTGAAGACGCTCTATGAAATGAATAGTTTGGGGTCTTACTCAGAGGAGAAACCAGCTCAGAAATAGGTGGAAGAACGACAGTCGGCTCCGAATGAGAGTTTGTTCTACCGTCATAAGATCGATTGCGTTGAACCTGATATGATCGCATGTGAAGTATGTCTTCTTCAACGGAAGCTGGGTTAACATCACCTTGTCTGTATAAAGAACCCGTAGGCGTAGAGATGGCTGATCTTCTTTCAGACATTGATGGCGTAATATCAGAATAAGACCATTTGTTTATGTGACTTGATCTCGGTTGATTATACATTCCAGTAGTTGTATGTTTGTTGGTTGTTCTGAAAGTTGGTTGATATATTAAGTCCTCTTAGGGATTCATAAAGAGAGAAGAAATTGTTGTTTACTTATACTTCTTGGTACTTCTAGCCTCTCACCTATCTTAAAGCATTGGGTGAGCATTGAGTGCTAATGCGCAATGCAGAGAGAAAAAGACATTGATTTTCATGCATGAAATGTAAGACATTAAAGCACACAATTACTATTCGAGAATTTTACGTAACCGCACACTCACTCAAAAAGCGTACCATATATTAACCAGCCAAAAATTATCTTTTCAACTCTGATCTTTAGGGGCCATGTATCTTAACAAAACTGATTATATAGAAAGATTTATTATAAGCTGCTCAGTGAATAAACAATATCTTAGACTTGCATGCAAAAAAAAAAATCGAGGTATGAAGATAACATAACGAATGGAATCATTTTCATGTCAAGACTATCATCTACCTGGCTTGACGTTTTTCCCAACTGTTCAGCAAAAAAAGCAAGATATAAAGCAAGATATATGAGACTGATGAATTATTTGTAGGCCTATCGAAATCATCCCAAGCTCACTATCAACTGATCAAGTCTTCAACAAATCCAGACCTCGTGACCGTTTGAGGTCCTTGAAAAAAGAACTGTAGCACATATCTCAAAGATGCAAGAGCAACAAAGGCGTTGAAACCTTAAATGTAAGCAAATTAGGGCGATATATATTATACAAAAGCGCGGCATATCAGTACTATGTGCTTGCAATAAGCAAGTAGAACATGAAGGAAAATAACAATTGTTTTGCTGTAACGGTTTTGCTTGCAGCTCTCACACAATCGTGTCTCCGCTAACAGAATTTTAATTTGACCGTTGCCTTGCTAACTCTATATCGGCCAATGCCTTCATTTCGTTTTCTTTTATTACACACGGATTGACCAGACTCTAATGTTATACGTTGATTAGCTTTGACATCAGCAAATTGTAATAACTACGTTCTATCAATTCACATAACAAATTCCGATAGAACTAAATAGGCTAAAACAATTTCACAACTATGACCATGAAGACCTCTTGAACTATCTCGCATATGCATGTTCTTTAAAGTATAATGTTAAACGCAATAATGCATTGACGCTGTCTAATATACTCAGAATGCATGCATGTATACGTGATCCTCAAAAAAGAATAACATACCTGCATTGGTAATCGACGTTAATAGCAGTAAAGTGAGGTACTTTAAATGACGGGTCACTAAGATTACATGTGATTTACGTGTTCAAAGTTCAAAGCTTCTTCTGGTGCAATAAATACATATCCGAAAGAAAATAGTGTCTGAAACCTTTGCCTACTCGAATCCTTAAAACTACAAAAGTCAAGATGGAAGATTGTAAGAACTTAAAGAAGAATTTGTTCGTAAATATTCACAAATATATTTGAAAACTGCCATCAGTCAGTAAAATTTGACGCCTTTATCAAATAATGAACGGAAGTGATCTTTTGAGTTTCTCTCTATTAATCTTGCTCAAAGTTATCCCAATCCTTATCATCTGCAATAGTAAGCCCTTTTAAATGACGGAACGCATGAGTTTGATTGTTCAATGTTCGCAGGGAAAACGGCCCGAAAATTTACCAATTGCAACGTGTTGATCACCCCGTCTATTCGGAGATTGGGAAATGGAAATGGGTAGCCTCTTGTTACTACTCTCGTATCATAGAGCATAAACAAGTTATACTTTTATATGAGAGCCATTGAATAGTTTTCAGTAGGGCTCCAAAGCAAGTTTAGCTTTAAAACGAAGCAAGTTCAGAAAGTGCATAATTCTATTTCAAAGCGTAGGGCTGGGGTAACTCAGTGAAAAAGTTTTTAAATCTTATCTCTATGCGTGCCTTATGGAACTAAAATATGATGCAGCCTCTAATGATTATGATTGCAAACTGACCATCATACAAGTTAGCAATCATAGTCATGGTCCAATGAGACTTTAGGTTTATCTAGCGATGTACTCCTTCGGTCTTTTGAAGGAAGTCATTATACTTACTGAAGATCTCAAAACTGTAGAGATGATCAAGAGAGAACTTTTTAGTTTTTGAAGGCCCACAACAAATAACTATGCTGGTAATGGAAAGTCAGACAAAATGTGAAGAGCAAAATTGTCCTTTAGTAGTGTGGCAATTCTTGTAGTAGCTTACAGTTTATGAAAAACCCAGCAGGTTTAGACGGTGGAGAGAAGCTCAAATGATTTCAAAATATAAACAATCATGTGCCTGGAACAATATTCTTTTTTTATATATTTTCGCTTGTAATGAATAACATGTAATAGAACTCAACATTTACCGTGAAGAGGAGGGCAAACTGCCTTGTGTTATTTTTACCCGAGATTAATGTAACTCTTTTACATAATTTGAAACAGGCGAATCTTTAAATTTTGATGCAACAATTAAGACTCAAATAGCGCATTATTGACCTGAGAAATGAACATCACAATTATTTTGAGCGCGCGCGTGTCTGTTAATTTGCACATTTCAGTTGCCCATGAACACAAAATAAAATAAAACTAGAGAGAATTTGACACTTCTTGTGGCACAAAAACTGTTATTCAAGCTTAATGTTTTGATCTCTTTATGTTTCTTACTCCGAAATCAGATATCTTTCAGTTTCTCAAACTGAGCTTTATTCGATAATTTAAGTCAAAGGCATAATGGTAAACTATAGCTTTAGCCAATTTTGGATTTAACTTCCAATAGTTTATCATTTTAATTATCAAACAATCTCTGTAATTCTCTGATCAAACGGATTGCGAATGTATTTTGCCTAGTCAAATCTCATTAGGAAACAGTCTAATTTCGAGATGAGGCAAGTAGACTTGCATGATACCGAAACTTTAAACATCGCTAACCTTAAATGTTACCTCATGTGGTTATTTTAGGTTCACTAGTTAATATTTTACAACATTGAGGCAAATAATCAAAGAGATCTGATTTATGCCTTTAAAACCCGACTCATGGTGACGTATAAAAACTCACCAAACAAAAAGGTACTGATATGAATCAATAAACCATTATAAAAAATGTGGAGGAATAAAGACAATTTAATTATTTTTCTTCTCAGAAGTTAAGCTTTTGCCGAAGTTCAACCCATATGGGAGCAATGCAGAAATGTCTAGTGTGCGTAGCCCAGGTATGTTACTCAAAAGTGACTAATCCTTTGTTGTGTATGCAATTTTTTGATTTTGAGAGCTGATTAACCGGGACTCGAATATTTTGCATACTAGACTATATTGTTTAAGGGCTTAATGTTTAGCTCATCACTAGTCCCTTTCTCCTGATGAAAAATCTACTTCACCAACTGAAGAATTCTAATTCATTAGGCTTACGTCTACTGAATCTTGTCTTTGAAGCTTTGGCATACCTCTCACGTATAAACAGCACTTAGGAAACCATTTTCTTTTGACACAATTTGAACTTTTATAAGTTAGTTCGGATAGCAAATGTGTTCCGACCAGATCATAACTAGGCTTTAAACAACCGTTGCATCATTATGTCAGCAATTAATCACTAGTCTCCTTCTCTTTTTGAACCACCCTAACACCATTTACTCTACACTAAATTTGACAAGAAAAAACAAATCAAAAAAGTGTATAGAATTGATGATGTCTCAAAAATGCCTTCACTTAAGATGACGTTTAAAATCCACGAGCTGAGATAAAGAATAGCAAGATTTGATTCAATTTTGGCTTTCAAGTGATTCAAAAGAACAAATAATGTCAATGGAATCAACCAATGCTATTCACTTGAGAAATCCTCAAGAATATTGGCCAGACCATATAGAGATTGAACAAAATGATTGGCTATTCAGTTATAACGATCTTCTAGACTCTGATCTGAGAAAACGAGACATCAATCGCAGTGAAGAGCTTGCACTCTATAGAAAAGTTGCTAATTTTATAGTAAGACTGAAATCATCACTTGCCAGACCCGTTAGAGCTCCAAATGGTCAATTGACCAGTGATATACCCAACGCATTTGTTTTCAACTCAATGCTCTATTTTTACAGATACTATCAGCGCGTACCATTGACGCATCATAAGGCGTATGAGGTGGCAGCTGTATGTGCGTTCTTGGCTGCTAGAGTTTTAGAAAGACATCGGAAACTAGAGGATGTCTGTGCCAAAGCATGTGAAGTATTAGAAAGAACTTCTAAACAATGGGAATTTTTCGATAGAGCTGAAGAACAAGAAATTAGAGTAATGAGCACTCTTTGCTTTGATTTCATTCTTGTTACACCATACGAATATCTTCAGTCCTTTGTCAATATAACTTTAGAAGAAAATGATGAAGAGGATGCAAGTATTGCCGAATCATGGTCAAAGCAACTGGTAGAAAAAGAAACTAGAGGTGCCTTTGAAGCTTGCAGTCAAACACAAATATTTCTCTTATACAGCATAAAAGATGTTGTTTTATATTTACTGTGCCTTGTTTTAATTAAACATAGACTAAAGTTTCCAAAGAATTATTTTGCAAATAAATCACTTGAAAAAGTCTCCTCTAATTCATTGCTTGAATTTTGTAAAGAATTGAAGAAACTGCTGAAGGAGATGGAAATGATTCAAGCGCAAATGAAACTACCCATCAAACTAGACGTTAGCGAAAGCGAGATCAAGTATCTTCTAGGAGAAAGTGATCAACTTGACTTGGAAGTTGGGGTACCAGAAGAACACCAATACACTCCATACAAAGGTTCAAGGCCTGCGACAGAATACAAGGAGTCAGATTTTGCTAGATCAGATTATCAATCCAATACCCCTTTATCTTCATCCACAAGATTACCAAATGAAGATGAATTCAAAGTGCCCATATTTAACAGCGGAAAGACAACTAGTTATGAAAATAACACCATATCACAAGATAAGGATAAATCTACAGTGCCAAAGCTCAATTTTGACGATTCTAAATCTCTCAAAACGGGTGGTAGTGAGAAATTCACTGAAATTGTTAAATCTTTCGTACCTGCAAGAGAAAGCACGACTTTCACTGAAAGATCAGAGCTTCTGAACGGAAGTACCACTCCTCGATTTCCAACTGATGTGAACCAAACTATTGCCGAGCAAGCAATATCCAAACTAGACGGTGAACAGAAGAAAGATGAACAAAAGGTCATTGAGACAAAGGAACAAATCAATATCGAACCAATAGCAAACTCACACGAATCTAGAGCTTTCTCTGTACATGCACCTGATACCAAAAAGCCATCATCAAAGCTGAGTCTACTCAATGCTGCCAAGGGTAATAGCTCAAAGCTATTTTCAAGCCCTGCCACAGAGGCATATACCCCAGTGTTTGCATCACTTTATAAGTCAAAGAGAAAAGAAGATTCTATTGACACAAAATCCAATTCTATAAAGAAGACCAAGCTTGAACCAAAAGCTTCAAAGGGAAGCGCTTCTGAGCTCAACCAAGAGTCAATGGTGCAAGACTCGCCTCAAATCAAAGGTTCAAAAGTGGAGACGAACTCTGACTTGGTTAAGAAAACGGAAAAGGTTGCATCTGAGAATTCACCATCGCCAAACTCTTTAGAAAGTACACAGAGAAAGTCATCGAGAATCAAGAGAGTAACAGATCCAAAAGTAAGCAAGGCTAAAGATGCGACTGAGAGGAAGCAAGGTGTTGGGAGAGGAAAAATTCCTGCCCCAGAGTATACTGAGAAAGCGGAAGGAAGAGTGATTGTACTGAACCAGGAAGACATAGACAGGGTCCATGATCTTGTATCAGATACGCCAGTAAGTGATTTAGAATAAGACTGATGGCTTTTGAAAATTCATGGGTCAATATATTTTGTCAGGCAGATATTGTATCCCCGATAAGTTACCTTTTTTTTTTTTTTCTTAAGATAAACTTCTATGAATATTTTGCTTTTTGTGTCAACTAAAATCTTTCTTCTTTTTGTGTCTGAAAATTCAATATGTTTTGTAAAAAAATTAGTATAAAATGGAAAATTCGTCCAAGACTTTGAATTGAATGAATTAAACTTGAAAAGAGATATGTACCAGTTATCAACAATCACTGCTCATTGAACTCTGTCTACAAGATGTCCAATACTTTACCCAAGAAGACAGAGATCATGTCACCAGAAGAAATTCGTCGTCGAAAAAATCTCAAGAAGGGTATTGAATTCACTTTGTTGATCACGGGTCAAGAAGGAACTGGGAAATCTGCCTTCATCAATAGTTTATGCAGACAAGAAGTTCAGAAAAAGGATTTAGGTCACGTGGATCCCAAAGAGTCATATTTGAATCCAGGTTTGCAAATATCTAGACTACACGTTAATATTCAAGATGAAGATTCTACTCCTATTGCACTCGATATTGTTTTGACGCCTGGTTTTGGTGATAACATTGACAACAAAACTTGCGTTTCTAAGGTGGTTGATTACTTGGAAGCTCAATTTGACGATGTATTAACTGAAGAATGTCGTATTCAACGTGATACTAGATTTAAAGATGGAAGACCTCATGCTGCTCTTTATTTTATAAGACCAAGTAGCAAAGGACTTTGTCAGTTAGATGTTGAGGCTATGAAAGAGTTGTCATCAAGAGTGAATGTAATTCCCCTTATAAGCAAGACCGACTCGTTAACCAACGAGGAATTGAAGTTGAACAAGGCTCTCATTATGCAGGATATTAGAGCAAACAATATCAATATTTACGATTTTGCTACTGAAAACGAAAACAGCAATGATTCATCAAGTGAAACTTCATTCTTAAAAGAACTCGTTCCATTTGCTATAGCTGGTAGTTATGAATCTACATACTATGATGGATTCTTGATTCATGTCAAAAAGTATCCATGGGGTACATTTAAAGTTGAAGATACTGGGCATAGTGATTTTACATATTTGAGAAATGCCTTGTTTGGTTCACATTTGCAAGAGTTGAAAGATAGTACTCATAGTGTGCTTTATGAAAGTTATAGACGAGAGAAATTGATTGAACAAGAAGATCGTTTCAAAATTTCTTCAAAAAGCGCTGAAGATGTTAATTCATATGATCGTTACAACAATATTGAAAATGATGATACTTCAATTGAAGAGAAAACTTTGAGAGAGATTTCAAGAAAGAAGAGATATATTGAAAACTATAAATCTGACCTCAAACTACTAGAAGAAAAATTACGTGTTGTTAGTTTTAATAACTCCAAACAGATTTTAAACAACACTTTAAAATCAGACATATCGGCTAGCTTACTATCTTAAATGTCTAAAAAAAAATGTTTTAACTGTACTAGTTTTATTTAGGCAAGTCTCTGTAGTATTTCAGCGAGATCTGTATGTATTGATCAGGTTTCCAGTGATCACTAGTTCTATTCCTACATGACCTCTGAGAGATCCAGGTAAAAAGTCGATAATAGTATGCTTCGTTTGTCGACGAGGGAAGAAGCGTTTTGAATTTCAACTGTTTCCTTAATACGTTTGAGCTGAAGTGGCATCTTGCAAAAGTCTTATGTTTTATTGACACCAACTCTTGGGTATATTAGTTGTTGATATATTGAGATCAATCAATGACCGCTCGATTTCATGTATACTTTTTTAATGAAACTAGAGGAAAAAAAAATACAGAATGTGTTTAAACGCTGCTTTATGTTTTCGTTGACGATTTCATTAAAACCGGCGCTTAAGATATAATTTGAGAGTCCAAGTGTTTCTCTCATTAGTTCCTAGTAAGATTACAGAGGACTTGATGACGAAGACGAGGACGAGGACAGCAATTCCTGATCATAGTTCTTCATCTTCACAGGACGAAAACGATAGTAATAACGCTAAAGGTGATTTCAATAAAGATAATATAGCACAAGAGGAAATACCAAGCGAGCTTAAGCCCAGAAGGCAGACAAATGAGGGCTTGAATGCATTGAATGATGTGAGTATAGGATTGTCAATACCGTATGGCTATTATGATTGTGACTAGCGATTATGATGAATGATTATATCAATGTTGTAAATGTGGGCGAACTTCTACTAACATTAACTAGACTCAAATAATTTCTCAAGGATCAAGTTCACAACCAAAAGTACTCAAGCAGATTCGGATGTTAAGTCAAAATGAAGAGAACAAAATAGTGGACTCATCCTTGGATTTCAAAGATACAATCAATACGCAAGAGATTTTGGACCATCATAACGATTTGAACGATGATATATATGACGAAAATGGAGCAAATAATGAAGAGACTGGACCTCAACTTCCAACATCAGACGATAAAGATACTCAACTCATAATTTCAGATGACAAGTTCAGTGGTGAAGTTCCCCAAATTGGTGCTGAAGGGATTACCACTCAGTTGCTTAACTCAGAGGGCAAGACTCAAGCAGACACTACTGTTCATTCTGATACGAAAAGAGATAGTGATGATTACAGCGGCTTTAAAGTTCCAGATGGTGATAGTCCCTGGTTAAACAAAGTTAAAGATCCATTTGCTGAAACTCAAACCCCTTGGCTAAATAAGATAAAGGATCCTTTCAAAGAAACGCCATTAAAAGAAACCCCAATAAAAAGACAAGATAGTTTGATAGATACACCAGATAAAACACCTCAAACATCACATTCTTTCAATACACCAACAACAACAACTAATATATTCCAAAGACTTCGAGATAATCAAACAAGACCAGAGCTGGAAGTTGAAACTCAATCAGCACCGAATCTGATGTTCGATAGTCCAACTCAGAGTCCAGCTCCATTGACGACTCAGGTTCATATCAATAAACAGGAAGAAGAAGAAGAAGTCAAAGAAGAAGATAATGATGATGAGAGGCATGATGAGGGAATTACTGGAGTGAATAGGTATACAGTAAAGTTGCACAGAATAGACGAAACTTACAGTGGTAATACAGAAGATACATCTCACAGAGGTGGACCTCTAAACACCGAGAACAACGATCACTCTTTTGTGATTTCGAACGATCCTAATGACACTATTCAACTACAAGAATCTCAACATACTAAACTATCAAATACCAATGACAAAGCTACTCAAAATAGTCAAGCAGCCTTACAAGTTCTTGGTACAGCACCAGATAACAACTTTTCTACATCTGACGTCGAGAGTGAGCATGAGAGTCAGAATGTTATGGACCTTGACAATGATGATGTCAAAGAATTGTCGTCTCCTGTTGTTTCAGATGATGATCATGGAGATAGTTCCTCAAACCATGTATCTAACTTCGAGGCATCATACCTTCTTGCCGAAGATAGTATAAAATACAATAAAGACCTTTTAAGGAGAACGAACCAAGAGTTTGATGAATCATTGCATAAAAAGATTAATAGACTGTCGTCACAGACTTTTGATAAGTCTCCGATATTGTTTAGAAAAACTCAACCAGCCACTCGGTCAGATTCACTACCTGCTCCAGAATTCACAAGAGACTTCAAGTCTCAGGTCAATGTGTTAGAAACTCCTGTACGCATACAACGTGCCTCAAGGTCAAAGACAATTGCGGGACCAGAAACTTTACCAGAGGTTATTATGCTATCATCACCACATAATATTGAAAATTCAACGTCAACGCTTGAAAGTAAAAAGATCATGAACCATAAAAGCGAAACAAGTTTCAGTGAACTTGGTATAGATGTTACACAAGAATTATCAGACGTTGATGATGAAAGTAAAGTGGAAAACACTATCGAAGAAGAAGAAGTTTTGAAGCAGAGTAAGGCATCAAACACAAGAAGAAAAACAAAGGCACTAGGAACCATAGACGATGAGCAGCAGAAGGATGCATCAGAAAATGACAATCGCTTGGAAGATAGTATAAAAATTAAGAAGAGGCATGAAGAGTTAGAGAATGGTGACGAAGAAGAGAACATCTCACTACAACTAACAAATCCAAGGAGAAGGTCGAGTAGGAAACGATTGAATACAGTGGTGTCTCCAGAATATGAAAAGAGGCAAAGAAGAAGTTCACAGAATATCTTAAAGTCTCCCTCTAAACTTCCCGCACCACTCACGAATTACAATGATAATATAGATCATGATATATCCTTAGAGGTAGAGAATCAAATCGCCAATCATGACAAACAACTACCCGAGACCGTTCTTCGAAAAGAGACGCATACACTAAACGAGCGCGACATCGTATTCAAGAATAGTGTTTGGTGTTTCTACAATGCTCAATTCTACCCAGGTGTTGTGCAAAGTGTCGGTGAACGAGGTTTCATTGTAAAGTTTGCCGATTCCACTGACGATATTGGTATGCTTTATCCCCTTGATCTACAAATAAATGATAAAGTAAAGGTTGGACGAATTGAGTATACGGTGACCGGTTTGGAGTGTACAATCAGAGACAATATAGAGAGTATCATTAGGTGTATGAGAGGCTATGATACCATCATTGCAAAACAGGTGAAGAAGAAAGGGAAGAAGAAGAAGAAAAACGAAGAGACAGGGAACGAGAAAGATGGCGAAGAACAGTCTTTTCCTATAGCCCAGATCAAGATTGATAATGAGGAATGGTTTAAGCGCAATAGAGTTGGGAGTGCAACGGAAATGAAACCTAAACGTCATTTACCAAGAGAACCAGTATCTACAGTGCTTAATTATCAAGAGGAACTTCTAATGTCAACACCACAGAAACCAGAGAAAAACAGTAGTTCAATATTTGAGGGTTGTTTGTTTGTGATAACTGGAATCAACAATCCTGAACTGAAAGATTCAATTGAATATCACAGTGGATTTGTTGTTGAGGATGGATTCTCCTCACTTATCCCTTTGAAAAAAAACAAGGAGGAAGCAGTTCTAGAGCCATCCCCCATGCTGAGCAATTTTAAGTTTGCTGCTTTGATTTGTAACAAACACTCTAGAAGCTCCAAGTACTTGGAGACAATAGCACTTGGCTGGCCAACATTATCTGAGAACTTTATCTACGACTCAATCGAAGATAAAATGTTACGAACCGAGTACTTATCAGCATATCTACTCCCTGCGGGAGAATCAAAGAGACTTGGTATGGTTAAATCTGCAGATGTTATTCAATTTTATCACAATTGGAGAAACAATTATACACTATCACAGCAGTTATTCAATAACAGGCTCATAGAGGGCCGGCATGTTTTTTTAACTTCCAAAAACCCTGAGATTATCATTTTCATCTTTTATATTCTTGGTGCGAATACTGTTAACGTTCTACAGATAACCAATTACACCAATTTAATATCACAAATCACTGAAGTACAGAGAGACAAATCGTCACCAGTTTTGATATACAATGATAACTTAGACACTCTCAGAACTTCATTGGAAAGTCTAGAAACTCCATCCTCACAGCGTCGAAAACGCTCAAAAAAGTCGACTAATCTAATCCATGATCTCTTGAAAAAGAATTCCCCTGGATCTATCAAAATTGAAATGATTGATTGGGAATGGGTGGTTCAGTGTTTAATTGACTATTGTCCTTGGAAGTCAGAAATATTATCACTTTAGACATAACTCAAAAATTTACTAACTATTTGATATACGATCATCAAGCGCTATCGTATTGTATTATTATGTATGTTTATAAGCAAAGGAAAAGGTATTTATCTACATGGAAAATTCAATAAATAAATAAATATGTCATAAATCGTTATAAAAGCATATTAATACAACAATGCAGTGTTGTGTCTTGACATAGCAATATAATCTTGTCATGATAAACCAGGACACGGTTAAACTCATGAAATATTTGACTTTTAATCATAGCATCAAACATATTGTTCACTATCCAAATGGACTCTCAAATTGAATAACCCATCACTCAAACTCTTAAAAATGTTGAAGTTCATCTCTTGCTCATGAATTAAGTTGAATACAAATTCACCAATCTTGAGGGTATTCAAACTTAATTTTAATTTCACAACTTTCAAAACTTGGTCTAGATTAACCTCCTTTGGGTATTCTTTCTCCAGTAGTTTCGGAAATGTTCCAAAGTTGTATCTTGATTCATCAAAATTTTTCAATGCCAATTGAGATTCCACATCATGATAGTTAAAATTTTTAATGAAGATCTGCTCCAAATCAGCTAAAAATTTGGCAATTTTTAAATATATTGAAAAGAACTTTGGTATCTCTTTCAAATCTGAAGGTTTCAGAACCTGTTGCTGATTGAAATGTCTAAATATCTTCTTCTCAAATTTGTGTAAAAACTTTGCAATGAAAAAAAAGTTGAAGAACAAAAACTGGAAAGATAGAGATAATGATCTTTTGAAATTTGAAGAATTTGCATCGTTTACAAAGACCAGGGATAATGATCTGATAGAATAATCACAAGCATCTAACAAATCGTCACTGTTACAGTTCAAATTAACAAATTCAAGACTTAAGTTCTGCCATTGTCTGGACCACATCATTTCTTTGATACTAGATAAGTCAATTTGCAAAGATCTAATCACTGCGATGTTTTTCAACAAGATTGACTCCAAATTCAATCCACTATTTGTATCAATTAATAGATTCTCCCATTTATAATTTTTGACAAGATTTGAAGAGTTTGAATGGAAAGGTGAAATACCAGCTGAGTAGTTCATCAGATTTTTTTGGTTAAAATAGAAATATTGTAAAGTTGTATAAATTAAAATGTTTGCACCAAATTCGGACAACTTATAGTTCATTGGATTATTCATTAACATGTCGTGTAAATTCCTTTCCAGATTCAAACTATAATTGATGTTACTATTTTCAACACATCTTGACTTGAACTCTTTAACATCCGAGCAATTCCAATAGTTTTCAAGATCTGGTAGATCACATTTTAACTCCTTGTACCTAATAAATGGAGCCAAATTATAGACAGAAGTCAGTATACTAGAAACGTTAAAAATCATAAAAACAGTTCTAATCTTGGATTGATATAAAATGTAATCTTTGAAATACTTCTCGTTTATCTCTATATTTTCATGGTTGAATTTCACAAGATTAAATTTAGAAACCTTAATCAAGGTACAAAGGGCATTAACCTGCCTTAAGATAACGCTTAGATCAGATTCATCATACTCTGCAAATAACCCATATAGTACGCTCAATACCAAAGATTGTACTAACCATAGGGGAGAATTATGAGTCGTTGATTTCTCAGCATCATCGGTCTTCTTTCTTGAATCCAAATAGACATGAATACAACGTCTTGAGATTTCATATAAATCAGCAGAAGATCGTTTATCCTTTGAGTATAAGGCACCAATAGCACCTATTAACAATGGCAAGCAAACAAAAGATGTGAAATCATTTGGGAATTCTTCGTTTTGAGTGTATTCAAACATTGCACTTTCAGTTAGATAATTCTTATGAATAAATGGATAATGACTGAGGAACTTGTGTTCAAATTCACTAACAAAGTTGTTTAATTTCTCTAAAGATGGTAAGTTTGGTGGAGGTAATCCTACAAATGGATACTCTCTTAAAACTTTTACAATTTTATCGTTCAACTCTGAAGTGAATAGATGGGTTTTGGAGAATGTTGAACTGTCTTGTCCTACACCATCGTCATTAATATCGTTTCCACCGAAGAGATTGCTATTCAAATGTTGGTGATACTGCTGCTGCTTCTGCTTCTGTTGCTGCAGTTGTTCAAACTCTAGCTCCGGAGCTTCATCTATATCCATGAACGATGAAGATCTCTTCAACTCTGGATGAGATGTTACCTCATTGTGGGATCTTATTCCATCTTTCCAAGCCAATGCAGAGGGGGATATTGTTGATGAGGCAAAATCATTACTTTCATAAAACGAATAACCTGCAGATAAAATTTTTTCTTCATGATTAGGAACTTCCAGATCTGACAACAATGCATATTCATTAAATCCATTCAAATTGACAGAAGAGTTATTCCCAGTATGTGTTGTGGTATGGTTTGAGCTTGGTGAATTGCCTATGGAGAACGAATCGTTATTGTTTAGATATGTTGATGGTAGTTTTGGATAAGAATACTTGATGTTGTTATAATCCTCCATTTGATTAGCAAGTTGATAATCATCATCGTAAAAGGAATAACCAAAGATATCGTTAGAATTCTTGTTATTCTTATTATTATTATTGTTATTATTTTTAGTATTATTTCCTTTAGTTGAGACAGATGACTTCCTTGATCCTTTGGTTTTAACTTTGGAAGATTTTGAAGAATTGGATTCAGAGACCAAGGAGTTTGTAGGAGTTGAATGGCTTAGCAAGTTATCATGATTCTTATTAGTTGAAATTCTATTATCATTGACGGGTTCATGATAAGTGTTGTTGGATGTATCATTCAAAGAAAAGTTGTTCAGGAAATCTAAACCAGGAATGCTATTTATATCAGTAATCCAAGAGTTTAATCCATTACCATTGTTGTTGTTGTTATTGTTGTTGTTGTTTTCGTTATTATTGTTGATTTGATTCTTGTGGTTATTGCTACCACTGAATTTATTGTTATTAGAGTGGCTAGCATCTAAATCCACGGGTAATAACTGAGGAGTTGAAAATTCAACAGATTCAGAATAAGTTGGTTGATTTTGAACACTTGCATAATTTGAAGCAGAAGCTGCAGAAAATGAAGAACGACGAGCTCTAAAATCTTCCAAAGTAGTTCTTGGTGATCTATCACCATAAGTAGTATCCAAAGTTATACCACTTGAAAGATAAAAATTATAAGTTTCTCCATGTTTTTTATCTTTTGAATTTTCCAATTTAATCTTTTTAATACCTCTACCAACTTCATTTGTTAAATCTTTTGTATTTGAATTTTGACGTGATAAAGAAGATCTTGTACTATTATCATTATCAAGATCATCATCAGCATTGTTAAAATTTTCCTCTTCACCATCACTAGTTATAGATTTTGATCTTGAAGTTCTTCTTCTTAGTCTTCTAATCGCATCATCACAACCAGAATGTAATTTTTGAGCATGTCTTAACAGTAAATCTCTTCTTGAAAATTTTCTTTGACAAACACCACAATCAAAAGGTTTTTCCTTAGTATGAGATCGTTCATGTCTTTTCAAATGTTCATGTCTTGCAAAAGCTCGAGTACAAGTTGTACAGACGAATAATCTTGGTTTACCACTTGGAGTAGTACCATTTGGACCAAGATTTTCTGGTACTCTATCCAACCGCTTATTAATCTTTGAGTTCATGTTATTATTTGTAGTTTTCAAAGGAAGGTTATTTTTGGATGGTTCAAATTGGTTATAATGTTGATCACCAGGACTAATGGAGCCATCCTGAATGTCTAAATCTTGTGGTGAAGTTGAATGAGTTGTTGATGTGGTATTAGTTAGGGAAGGTAAATTTTTAGTTGAAGGTAAAATGGAACGGTTAGTGATAGGTGAATGATTAAAGGAATTGGCAGTAGCGATAGAAGAACTGGAACCGCGTTTATCTCTATTGGTTACAAAGCCTATATTACCTGAAATAGGTACTCCATCATTGGTATTATTGTTGTTGTTATTACTATTATTGGCTGTATTGCTATTGTCGTTTGATAGGTTATAAAAAGAGGGTTGTTGTTGTTGCTGCTGCTGCTGCTCCCTTTCAAAGTAGACATTGTTACCTATATTAGCATTGTTATTATTGTTGTTGTTAATGAGAGACATCTCTTCTTTATTTGTTTTTTTTTTTTTAGCTATTGACTTTGATATTTGACAGGTGATTCTATAATTTCAGAGTAAGTTTAATGGGGTTTTAAATGGGGAAATGTGATATATGTGTTTTTATTCTCAAAGCGCCATTGGGTGAGAGGTAAGGGAATGAATCAAATAATAACAAAGGACTTTTTCACTATGGTTGAATACTAATGTATAATATTAATTATAGTTGAAATGAGAGGGGCGGTGGGGTGAGTTGGTTTTTTTTAGTTTGTTGATCAAAATTTGAAATGGAAATTGATGTTTAATATAACACAGACACACACACACACACACACACACACACACACAAGTTTAATGGAATAAAAAACTCTGTTGAAATAAGTACAAAGCGGCACACTGTTATAGAGTAGCTTGTTTTTTTGATTGATTGATGTTTCAACAACTGTAGGGTGTGGATAGATAAGTAATAAATATATAAATAAATATATAAAATTTATATATAAAAAATTTATATATTAATATAGTTATTGTTTACAGTTATCCGCTAAAATTTTTGTAAACTGAGCAAGAATTTTGAGAATTTGTCACAATAAAATGCTATTTATGATAGTAATAAGTGATTAGGTGGGTCTATAGTTGATACTATTGTTTTCAATTTAAATTAACCGAAATGCTGTATGGAGAAAAAATTGTTCCTTTAATCCTTTTTAGCTAAAATAGAATATATAATAATGTTCTTAAAGTTATGAATTTGGAAAAGGGAAGAGTTTCCAGTTCTTTGATCCTATTTGTTAAAATAAATTATTCCCACTATTATTAAAATTTATTTGACAACAAATTTTTTTTTTTTAATCTTTTTTTTTTTTTTTTTTCTATTATCTAGTTACATATTTGACAGTTACACACCCCCCGCCAAAGCTACTAAAGAGTCACTACACTAGCCACTTATAACGACAAACTACCTTAAATAACGTTTCCAAGAAAGAGCTAAAATGTTATTGAATCAATTTTCCATACTGCATAAATCCTTGCGCCGTAATATACCCAATCAGTAGATTAGGGCCGAAGGAAACCCATCAAATCATTTTAAATTTAATCAGTTAACTAACCGAATACTTGCTGCTGATGCTACTACTCGCTATTCGTCGAGTAAAATTGTAACTCTATCAAACTATATTCGGCTTTGTGCCTTTTGATTGTTCTTTTGAATTAAAAGATCATTTTTCTTTGAAAAGTGTCACTCTTCTCATCTTTTATTTCTCCACTTTTTCACTCAAAACAAGATCTGACAATTTTTTTGTTGGCTTCTATTGTTCAAACTTTAAATAATTTCTGGCTTGTTATGCACGAGATTTTATTACGTAAGAATTATTTGTACACCTCGGAGAAGTATTGGAGCGGGGTAGACTTGCAGATAGCCATTATATTCAATTTTTGTGGAGGCTCAAATCAAAAATTGATTACATAATTATTAAATAATGACTTTAAATATATCACGTGAGTGATTTTTTTTTTTTACTTAAAATAGCCTAAAATAGCACCTGCTTAAAATGGATAATTTTTCATCATTTTTTTTTTTTTTTTCCTTCTGTTTATTTTGACCGGTTTACAAATGAATGTTTTTGAAACTTACGGACGAATTTTGATACGGGTTTTTCTTACATTTAATCTATATTAACTTTTCAATTGAATTCAGACAACCACATCATTACAAAACAACAATAGATAGTGATTCACATATACATACACATAGAGATATGTCAATTTCAATAGCAGATACTAACAGCACGGGCACACAGCGTGTACCGGACTTCACGTTGGCTGACCATGCATTCATCTTAAAAAATCCTGAATTAGCTCAGCGCCACCCACAATCTATCAAATATTTACAAGAACAAATTTTAAAAGAAAAATTGGCACCATATTATTACTATTTACAACATGAATACATTCCAAATGTTATTCCATGGGATCAAAATTTATACGAATCATTAGTCAAAGAAAACGAATTAGAAATTGCCAGTTTAAAATCAAATATTAAAGAAGTTGAATCAAATGATGAAGGTCAATTAGAATCTGCTGAAGGTTATAAAAAATTAGGTGAATTTTATGCCAAAATTGGTGATAGATCAAATGCTTTAACAATTTTGAAAAAAGCTTTAGATTTAACTCCATCAACTGGTGCTAAAATTGATATTTCTTTATCAATTACAAGAATTGGATTTTTCTATGATGATAAACAATTTATTTCAAAACAATTAGATTTGGTTAATGTTTTAATTGAAAAAGGTGGTGATTGGGAACGTCGTAATCGTTATAAAACTTATAAAGGTTTATATCTGCTATCAATTAGAAATTTTCAAGAGGCTTCAACTTTATTAATTGATTCCTTAGCTACTTTCACTTCAACTGAAATTGCAACTTATGAACAACTTGGTCAATATGCTTCAATTGCTGGTGCATTTGCATTAAATAGAGTTGATTTGAAAAATAAAATCATTGATTCTCCAGAACTGTTATCGTTATTACCAACAACTCCAGAATTAGAACCAATATCATCATTAACAATATCATTATATACAAGTGATTATTCAAGTTATTTTAAATATTTGTTACAAACAAATGATGAATTTTTAATACCTTCAAGATATTTATCAATTCATGCAAATTACTACATTAGAGAAATGAGAAGAAAAGCTTATGCTCAACTATTAGAATCATATAAAGTTTTATCGTTAAAATCAATGGCTGATGCATTTGGTGTTTCAGTTGAATTTTTAGACAATGATTTATGTAAATTTATTCCAAATAAAAAATTGAACTGTGTTATTGATAGAGTTAATGGAATAATTGAAACAAATCGTCCTGATAATAAAAATGCTCAATATCAACTGTTAATTAAACAAGGTGATGGATTATTAACAAAATTACAAAAATATGGTGCTGCTGTTAGACTAAGTGGTGCTGAACGTGCTGCTGCTGCATAAAATTTTCAATTGATATAATATACAGAAGCCTTTTTTTTTTTTTTAATTCTACTTTTGATCTTATTAATGTATATGTGTATTTATCGATTAAACATAGTTTCTCTCACGACCAGAAAACATAAATTGAACCACTAGTGCTTGAATAACACTAACACCAACGGTTAAAACAATGATTATTATAGAAAGGTAAACAACTCTTGATTCTGTTGATTGAACTGTTGACATATTTCTCCATTCTCTTGCTCTTAAATAATTTATAACTCTTTCAGCTTTACCTAAATTTCTATCAATTTCTAATATAGAATGTTCAACGATAACTGTATCTTTATCATTTGAAGTTTTACCTTCATCAACAATACCTTCTTCTAATACTATTGAAAATTCAACTTTTTTTAATTGATTATATGGATTACTAAAACAGAATGAATATTCACCAAGACCAAAAGTTTTCAATAAAAAATCAGCATATTTTTCATCTTTTTGCTTTATAATACTTTGACCATTTGGTGATAAAATTTCAAAATCTAATTCAAATTGACCACCATAAAGAACTTGATAGTTTATAACTAAAGTGTCTTTCTCTTCCAACAATTCGTAATATACACACTCTTTCGCAAATGCAGGAATGGCAATCGAAACTCTTGAATTAGCTTGTACCGATGAAATAAGTAATTGTGAAACTAATAGTACTAAGAAGCACCAACTACTGCTGAAAGGTGCAATTGACATTGTGAGACAAAATGACTAACTTGAGAATAGTACTTTTTTGTAGAACCA
>JAJMFM010000040.1:27382-117865 GCA_030574875.1 Taiozyma peoriensis
AAAAAAAAAAAAAACAACGTGAAAAACCAGTAAAAAAAAAAGTTGATTCGTGTTTGAAGTGCTCAAACCGGATCTATTTTAGCAGCTTTTTTGAAGATGAAAAGTTGATTGTGATGATGAGCAAAATAGAAAAGACAAATCAATAAACTATCAGTGAAGAAAGGTGTAAGATTAGGCTAATTCTCGCATACAAATATCATGGATAACAGTTGATAATCCTCCTACACCATTGATGGTGGTTTCCAAGACATCAAGTTCAATCTTCTTACCAAAGAACATCATTCTTCGCAACTCAGTCATAATGAATTCACAATCTTTATCAAGACTGTTCTGCCAAGTGTTTAGCATTCTTATACACATCTCATAGTCTCGAATGGTCAATGAGAGTAGTGAAGTTGTTGATTTCAAATAGTTCATGATTGACAATCCTCTTGGAATACGCAATGAAGGAGTTGAAAACATGTTATATTCATCGTTAGTATTTTTTTTCAAACCACCTGTTTTGTACTGTTTCAATATATCAAATCCATATGGATCTAAATCTGCTAAACCAAAGACAGGAATCCCCGGGTTTGATTTGTTTAATATATGAAGAAAATTTTTAGTTAGTTGATCTGGATAACCTTTCCCAGTGATTAAAATTCTGTTTTTTTTTTGTTTCAAAGAGATTAGAGTATTGAATACAGCTTCTTTTTCCACAACAAGTATATAATCAACATCATCACCAATGGTATCTTTAATAATTTCAATTTTACTAATATCAAAAATCCTTGGAATAAGCTGACATTCATCATTTTTAAAAATTTGATAAGATTGATTGGCATTGGTAAAAATTTTCAATTCACCACTATTGAAATGGAATAAACCCTTTTGAGATGCAATAGCACCAATTTCAAAATTTTTAAAATTTAAAGATTGACAAATCAAATCAACAATAATATCAACTTTCAATTGATTTTGAAATAATTCAACATCTTGATAAAAAATATCTCTTCTTGTAACGGCAATACCCTTTTGTAAATTTCCAATCAAAATTTTAATAATTTTCATAATCATTGTAAAATTTTTAGATTCAACTGATGATGTCAATGATGGGAATTGTACATTTTTAGCCATTTTAGTGTTGATTCTAGGGTCAAAGCATAGTTTAACGTATTGTCCATCTGCAAAGCCATTCGTAACTAAAGCAACTATATTTTGGAGTCGTTCTAATGGTGGGCGCCTAATATTATAAACGTGTTAGTTCATGGGTATATATATTTTTGATTTGGGAATGTCAAAAAACAAAAAACATGGGGTATAATAAACTTGAAACTACTTTAAGTTGGAGATATCCGGATGGAAATGAACAAGTCTAACATTTGTTGGTTGACTATCCTTAAGCGCTCGTTTGCCAGTATATTTCGAATATAATTTCATTGTTGAACCTTTTAATTTCTTCTCTTTTGAATGAATCTGATAAAAGTGACAGATTGATTTTTTTTTGCTTTGGATCACCGAATTTTCAATAACGATCAAAAAAACCATAATCCTTTATAGGGGATCTTTATACCGAGGTTAAGGCAAATGTTAAAAGCAAACAAATATAGATCTTTATCAAAAATCTACATATAATTAAGTTCATTTCTTTCAACTTAATTAAGTTCATTTCTTTCAACTTAATTAAGTTCATTTCTTTCAACTAAATTACAATATACAGATTATAACTATAAATTTGAGAGTGATAAATTAAAAATGAGACGATTTCATACATTCCCCCACATTAAACAAGCCATTAAAAAGTATTATAACAACGATATTCAAGTTCTTCATAATAACAAGTTTACTACAATTAACTTTCTTAAAGAGGATAGCACTTATTCATTTAACAACACATTTTTAAGAGATTCAGCAGATGGGAAATTATCAGTTGAACCTTCATCAGGACAAAAATTATTTACAACTGCTTCAATAATTGGTCAATATCCAATTAATGTTGAAATTCCAAATGATGAAAGTATATTAATTCATTGGATTGATGGTGAAAAATCAATTTATACGAAAAATTTTTTAGATAAACATGCAACAACTAAAACAAGGAAAAATGGTAGATATTTTGATGATGAAATAATAATTTGGGATTCTTTAGTTGATAAAGAAAATAGATTCCCAATTTTAAAGAATCTTAAATTTAATGAATATATGACAAATGATAAAATATTAAATGAAGCTTTGAACGATTTGAATAGATTTGGGTTTGTTACAGTTAATAACGTTCCAGAACAATCGGATCAAGATCATGATTCAAATCCATTAGTTTCTAAAATTGGTGAAAGAATAGGTTATATTAAAGAAACTTTATATGGTAAAGTATTTGACGTTAGAACAAAACCAAATGCTGCAAATATTGCCGATACGGATAAATTTTTACCATTACATCAAGATTTGTTATATTATGAATCTCCACCAGGTTTACAACTCTTACATTTCATTAAGAATAAGAGTAAAGGTGGTGAAAGTGTATTTGTTGATGGATTTGCCGCTGCAAGACATGTTAAGACTGTTGATCCTGAAGCTTATTTGGCCTTGACCAGTAGACCTATAAACTATCATTATAATAGAAATGGTCATAGTTATTTCCATTCAAGATTTTTAATACTTGAAAATGAAAACATTGATGATGGTCATATTCTTAATGGTAAAGATTATTTTAAAGAGGTTAATTATTCTCCACCTTTCCAAGCTCCTTTTGATTTTGGTATTACAACAAATCAATCTTTACAAACTACAAAACTTGATCAAACTGCTGCAAAAGAATTAGGTGATATTCATATATTTGAAGATTTCCTAAGAGGCTTTAAAATATTTGAAGATTTTGTCAATGACCCTCAAAATCAATTAAAATTTAAAACTAATGAAGGAACTTGTATAATATTTGATAATAGAAGAATCTTACATGCAAGGGATTCATTTGATGCTAATAGTGGTGAAAGATGGTTAAAAGGTTGTTATTTGGATAAAGATGCTTATCATTCTAAACTAAGACGAAGTAAAAATAAAGACACTTAGACATTTATATACATATATGACAAAGTTATGATATCAATACATAGAGCTTCAAGTCATCATTATGATAATACTTCAATAAAAACAATTCCGACCGCTCTTAAAGTCGATTCTGATTATATCTTTAATTTTCCACGCGAAAAACTTTAAAATAATAATTGAAACGCGAAAATTACAAAAATGATATAATTTACAAATTTCATAAAGAAAAAAAAAAAAAAACGAAATAATTTCAGGAACCAGAATTTCAAACAAAGAAATTGTGCCAAAGTAAAAAAACTCATTTTTTGAGTACTAATCGGTTGTATAAAGACCAGTAATTGCACAGAGGTTTATGTATATCTTGGGATATCCTGATACAAATTTGATGTACTTTTTATCGCTCTTTAATATAATTGTAGGCCTTCTCTTGATACATTGTTAAACCCTGTAATTGTTTCCACTTTCTATTTTCGTTTTCCATTTTCGGTGTTTTTCACATTAATTTAATTCTTTTTGTGGTTGTTGTCATTAAATTTTATTTTTTCTTTTAAAATAAATTTCGGTAAAGGCTAAGCTAAAAAGTTGATCTAAGAAGTAAATAACTATTTCATTGGCGCTTAGTGGTTTGTTTCCATCTTTGTTTTGGTCTTTGACATTTATACAAGTGGTATTGTTACTATTTGGTTGAGCCTTTGATTTTTGTTGTCGTTTTTTTTTTGCACAATATAAAAGTATAGAGGTTTTAAATCATATCATCACCATGGTTGACCACAAGTCCAATACCCTAACCAACGAAAGTTACAAGGATTTACTCACATACCATGGTTCTTTGAAACAATTCTTAAACACATCAACTGCTCCTTCCAAATCAAATCCTACAAGAGCCGCTAAGGCGAGGGATAAATTGTTAAAACTATCAGCTTCACAATTCTTTGAATTAAGTACAGATGTTTATGATGAATTACAAAGAAGAATTGATGAATCAAGTGATGAACCTGATTTTTTATTACCGAAAAGAGATTTCCATCCAAAGAGAAATGAAGCTAGAGAAAAATTAGGATCTTTACAACAAACAAGATTTAGAGATTTGGTTAGTGATATTTTATATGAAATTGAAAGAAGAGATTATCATAAAGAGAGAAAATTCATTGAAAAGTCATTAAATGAAGATGATGTTAAAAGTCCAACAAATTCATCTGATCCAAAAAGGCAACCTTCTAATCAAGGTGGTGTTGTAACTTTACAATCTACAACAGTGATACCAACAAAGGCAAATTTGGCTTGGAGTGAAGATGAAGAAGATGAAGAGGATCTGAATAAAGTTGTTACAGATTATAAGAGAGTTTCTGATGCTAGTTCCAAAAGAATCTCTGGCGCTCGTGCTTCAATTGATTATAACAAGACTGATAACTTTGGTAATAGTAATAATAATAACAACAACAACTCCAATATTAATGGAGGTCAAGGAAGCCATTTCAAAACTTCTTCTTCTAATAGTATACCTAGCATCAGTTCTCCTAGGAAAAGAAGCAGTAAACAGTCTGATAAGGATGTTCTTGGTCCAATAAATGGATCTTCATCAAGACAACCACCATTGTCAACTAATAATCAAAACCAAGGTCAAAGTCAAGTTTCTCGTGGATTATCAGTCTCCAAAAATAGAAACAAAGATAGAGAAATAGAATTGTTGTTAGAAGAAGGTACTAAAATGGATAAGACTATAACTTCTTTAGAACAAAAGAACACTTTGTTAGTTTCAAAATCTGAAAAATTTGAAAATGAAACTTTTGAATTACAAAAAATTAATAACAATTTAAAAACAAGGATTGAATCTTTACAGGATGAATTGAATGAAAAGGAAGCAAAGATATTAGCTTTGGATAAAGAATTAACCATAGTATCCTCTTCAAAAACAAATCAAAGAAATTTGGATGGGACAAACCTTGAATCATCATCAGAGCTCGATAATGAAAAAATATCGAATTTGAAGAAGGAAGTTATGGATCTGAAATTGAAATTGGAAGAGCACAAATCCAAGAATTTTGAAGATTTATTATCATCTTCAACTTCCAAATCAGGTTCCATTCAACCTTCACGTTCATTTTTATCAAATACAGGTTTGGTTCCTTCAAAATTATTAACTCTGTTTCGCCAATATGTTGAGGAATTTTTGTTGGAATTGAAAGAAAATTCACAGACTGGAAAAGAGGTTAACTCTAATTCTTTGTTTGATAAGATTTCCAAAATTACAAATGTTGCCAGTAAAATATCAAGTTATTCAACTCATTCTGAAAAAGCTGAACTGATACGTGCTTCAATATCACATGCTATAACCTCAACAAGATACTACGCTATCTATGGAAACTTATTACCTCGGTTGGTAATTGATAGTGCTATAAGTGAAATTGTATTTAGCATTTTCGATTTCATTGCTGATGTCAAGTTAAATGATAAAAGTGATAATAATGTTGAAGATTTAGATAACATTGAAAACTATGAAAAGACAGCACTAGGAAATGATCTCGATGACAATAGTAAGGATGATCGTTCATTGAGCAAGGTTACCTCAAGTAACGAGCAAGACACTGAGAAGGATGATGTCACTGAAAGTGATGCTTCACCAGTCAGACCTTTAAGAATGGCGAAGAAGTCATCTGTTGAGAGTGACACTTCAATTTCTTCTCTACGAAGAGACAATAGCCTGAATGTTGCTTCAAGACCTCTGACGTTGACTATTAACTCACAACTAGCTAATGGTGTTGGAAAACCTGACAAAAGAGGATTGAATATAAATCCAAAAGATGCAGCTACCAAACCTTCGTTGCTACATCAAAACGGTTATAAGAAAACAACTCCAGTTGAAACTCCAACTAATCAAAAGACTGTTTCACCATCCTTGATGTCAAGATACTCTCCAGATTCAGATAAGAAAAAGTCTATTGACTTCAATACTACTTCTTCCCCTACAACAAATACAAATAGCACTACCGCTTCAATTCCAACTGTTAGAAAGTCGTCCTCCAGCAATATCCTTTCAAAAGTTAGACAGTTTGAGCAACAGGAGCAAAAAGTATCCCCATCCTCAAATGGTAGAACACCCTCCCCTGTTTCGAGAAGAGCAAACGTTATAAGTCCATTGTCTGACTCAGTTGTCAGTAAATTTGGTGGAAAAAGATCGAGTTTAGACAATATTGAAAATTCACCAGAATCATCAAATCGTGAGTCAAACTCTAGTACAGGTATACAGGAAATTGTTACACCAATTCCAATAGATAAAAAAACTGAAGTTACAGAAGAAGATGAGGATGAAGATGAGGATGATGACGATTTGAACAATCTTTCTGTTGCTAATCTGAAAAAAGCTATTGCTAAGGACACCAAACGTAAGGAATCAGAAGAATCACTTAAAGAGAAAAATTTAGATGCTGATAAAGCTGTCACGAATGGAACATTAGAAGGTTTAAATAAGAGCCCCGTTGATGAGAATTTAAGCAAAACAAATGATGCAAAGGGGACAAAACGATCATTAGACAATCCTTCAATCAAATTCGACTCTGACGTAATTACTAAAAATGCATTATCAGATACAAATGGGAAGCTGGTGAACTCTTCAAATGAAGTTAGAGATGGCTCAACAAAGAGTTTGGATTCTCCCGTTGAACTGACCAAAAGCCATGAAGTAATAAACCACAACAAGGGTCTGAGTAATCCTGATACACTAAACTCTTCTAAGCAAGACATTTTGAATGATGCTTCAAACTTTTCAAATACTGAAGTCATCAACTCCTCATCAGATTCAACTTCTCAATCAAAAGCTAGAGATACATTGTCAAACAATGATTCTTCTATAACTAGACCTGACTTACCTCTGCAAACGATTCAAAAGCAACTATCTGATAATCAGAACTCGGTCAGCGGTGTACCTGTTATACATAAAAAGGCTATCAACCTTGATACAAAACCGTCCATTCAGCAGTTGAAACATAACCAGGATGTTGTCGAGTCTGATTTATCATCCGATGAAAGTGATGATGACGACGAAAGCGTTGAAGAAACTTCAAAAAGAAGTCAAGAAGAATTCGACATTGATGATTTCGATATTGATAACCCTGACAATACTTTATCAGAATTGCTGCTATACTTGGAACATCAAACTGTCAAGGTTATTTCCACAATTCAAACTCTACTTACATCTATCAAAAGCGCTGATTCAACCAAAGGTGATTTAAGAATTAAGTCTAGAGCAATCGACGTAGTTGTGGGCCAGATGGTGGAAGCCACAAGCGTTTCAATGAATCAAAGTCGTAATGCGCCATTGAAGACTCATGGTTCATGGGTTGTTGATACTCTATCGAACGCTGGTAGAAGAATGAAAGCTTTGACTGCCATTGAAAGTGGGGTTGCTGGTGAAGATGATGAGGACTATGCTGACAAACAATTCAAACAAAGATTAGCAGGTATTGCATTCGATGTTGCCAAGTGTACCAAAGAATTGGTTAAGACTGTGGAAGAGGCCAATCTGAACGAGGAAATTGAACATCTGAATAAGAAATTGACTAAATAGACATTTCGAAATATAAATAAATCGTAAAAGCTTAAGACATTGACTTGTAGAGTAGACTCTAGAGTAGATGGATAATGTAGTCGCTATCAGTTTCTTCTTTTACTTCGCGATCTGACCTAAAGCATGACTTTCTAGCGCCAAATAAATAATATATATATATATATATCCTATTGTCTCTTAATATCTTTAGTCCAATGTGGAGAGTACCATATATTTTTTATTTGTTTCTCACCGTTTTTTTTAAGCGGCATCTAATTCTCCAGAGTCAACCGCAAAGAGATCTGAACCCCAGAACTACTCCAAATTCACGCATTTCAACTCCAGAAGTTCTCCATATTTTAACATGAAAAGCGCAAAAAATCCAAAAAGAGTAGGTTGATATTTTCTAACAAAGCAAAAAAAGAATGATCCGTAAGTTTATCCGTTTTTTTTTTTTTTTCGTAACAAATATCAGGTGCTGTTTTGGTCTATGCACTTTTTTTCAGAGCTCTCTGAAATTTGGCGAGAGTAGTTTAATCCGCACAAGTTTCCTTTACCATCATGACACTAGTAATAAAGTATAAGATGTTCCTCATAGGTGGAGTGATCTGATGTTAGAGTCATGGGTAATGAGATTGGTTATTAAGACCTTTGTCTTTAAGTTAATACTTTTTGCAAAGTTCTTGGAAAAACATGCATGTTTTAGTCATTTTTCGTTTTCGGAAAAACTGCTTTGGAAAGTTTTTAAAAGGTTGCTGCAATTTTTTTCATCTATGTTGTTCTCTAAATTAAAATTCAAGTGAAGAACGGATAGTATGAGCTTAAATTAAACACACAACATTGATCTTACATAGAAGTAAGACTGTCCACTAAAAGTAACAATATTGTAATCGGGCCCTTCTTCCATTTGTAACTTTTAAATTCCTTCTCGAACTTACTGTTACAATTAAAAGCATTTAGCAATATTTCAAAGAGGTACAGTGACATCAGGGTGGAACGGAAAAATTACTCCCGTAAACTTTGCCCAATATGCAAAATCAATTTCGTCCCACCAGAATGTTGCATAACAGTCGTAGAATTCTCCAGATATCTCCAGCTTTTTTTCTTTTCATGTCGAGTGAGAGATCTTCAACTTAAAAATAATCGAATCATGGTGTGATGAGTAAAGTGGAGAACAAAAGGCTCCAAGACTGGATAACGCGGCAGAGGTTGAGTGGAGATGGGACTTATCAGTTCAACATGAATACATTTGGATGTAGTTGTAACTTTCACTAATGCTTAGCGGGAAACCGCAGTCCAAATAAGATCTACCTTCTCATCTATTGAAGACTGAAATTGTTGTTCGATACTGACATCGTTAAGAGCTCGGAACAACTTAATGTATAATAATGCGCATTTTAAAGTCCTACGTAACAAAAACATCAGTTTGCAAGTTTTTTCTTTGAAATCTCCAAGTAAACTTTTGGTATTTTCGCAAATTTGCAAAAATTGTTGACCGAAACGGGGAAATTATTCAACATCTGACGATCTCTCACTTCAGATGCTTTTCTTTTTTGTAAATTTTCGTCGAGGTCAGCTTTCCTGAGATGATTAAAAAATATATATATATATATAAAAGTAATAAGTCAACAAATCACATCTTAATACTCCAGACTTATTTGACGAAATTACTTCTATTTATACATACTAAATAATTCTTTTAAAGAACTAACATACATATAACTTATAATGGTTTCATTCGTTGAACAAGCCGCCATCAATAGAGATGTAAGTACAATAATTTTGTCTTTGTGTTAAATTGCCTAGATACTAACAAAAATAATATTAGGCTCTATTGAAAAAAGTTTCATCCAAAGAGATTTTAAATGAAATCACCAAAATAGAAGATCTATTAACAGTGTCTGGTGAGACTTTAAAGAAAGTTACTGATCATTTCGTCACTGAATTGGAAAAAGGTTTATCCAAAAAAGGTGGTAATATTCCAATGATTCCAGGTTGGGTTTTAGAATATCCAACTGGTAATGAAACTGGTGATTACCTGGCAATTGATTTAGGTGGTACAAATTTGAGAGTCGTCTTAGTCAAACTACTTGGTCAATCTAAATTCACCAGTGAACAACATAAATATGCCTTACCAGATAATATTAGAACAGCAAAATCTGAAGATTTATGGAAATTTATTGCTGATTCTTTAAAAAAATTTGTTGATGAACAATTTCCAGAAGGTGTCAGTAAGCCTTTACCATTAGGTTTTACATTTTCATATCCAGCTTCTCAAGATGCCATCAACGAAGGTATTTTACAAAGATGGACTAAAGGTTACGATATCGATGGTGTTGAAGGTAAAGATGTTGTCCCAATGTTACAAGATGCCCTAGCTGAAGCTAAAGTGCCAATTGACGTTGTTGCTTTGATTAACGATACTACGGGTACACTAGTTGCCTCTGCTTATACTGATCCAGAGACCAAATTGGGGTTAATCTTTGGTACTGGTTGTAACGGTGCTTATTATGAAAAGGCCTCTGATATTCCAAAACTAGAAGGTAGATATGCTGATGATGTTGATCTCGATGGAGTAATGGCCATTAACTGTGAATATGGTGCATTTGATAACGAGCATCTGGTTTTACCAAGAACCAAGTACGATTTGCAAATTGATGCTGAATCTCCAAGACCAGGTCAACAAAGTTTTGAAAAAATGATTAGTGGTTATTATTTAGGTGAACTGGTTCGTTTAATCTTGGTTGATTTACATTCTCAAAATATTATCTTCAAAGATCAAAATGTTGAGAAATTAAATGAAGTCTTTATCTTTGATACTTCAGCTCCAGCTATTGCAGAAGAGGATAATACTGAAGATTTACAAGATATTCAAAAATTGTTCAAAGATACTATAGGTATTGAATTAACTTTCGATGAACGTATTTTAGTTCGTCGTTTATCTCAATTAGTTGGTAACAGAGCCTCCAGATTATCAATTTGTGGTATTGCTGCTGTCGTTAAAAAGAGAGGCTATAAGACTGCCCATGCAGCAGCAGATGGTTCAGTTGTTAATAGATATCCACATTTTGTTGAACGTGCCCATGAAGGGCTAAGAGATATTTTCGATTGGAAAGTTGAACCAAAGGATTATCCAGTCATTATTGTCCCAGCTGAAGATGGTTCAGGTGCTGGTGCTGCTATTATTGCTGCCTTGACTGAAAAAAGATTGGCTGCTGGTAAAAGTGTTGGTATCAAAAAGAACTAAGGCATTTTCAAGTTTTTATATATAGATATAGGATGCAAAATATGCCTTTTACGATTTGATGACTTAAGATATGCTTTAAATATATACAAAAGCATAAGATTATTAGAAGCGAGAATGCAAATTTGAATTTTAGTGAGAGAAGTTGGGATTTAGCTTTTATTTTTTTTGCTTAAATAGAGTATTATCGTCTTTAATTTACATGTTAATTTTTTTTTTTGGAAATGAGTTTATAATTGTAAATTAAGGATATTGAACACATAACTCTAGTGTACTAATGGTATCTGTGCTGACAATTCTCACCCAGCAAGAAAGTGTTAGCATCAAGGGATATCAATGATCATACAATTCAACACCAATTTTAACTTTTTCAAAACTTCCCTTTGATAGTTTTCTAATTTTTTTCTGTAAAGTTAAAATTCTACCTCTAACACTTGCACTTGTCTTAATATCATCATTTGAAATTTGAACAATAACGTCAAATTTTCTCTTTTCTTGATCATTTATACTAATTTGATTAACTGTTTCTTCTAAATCGTTAACAATTTTGAAATTAAACGTTCCATCTCTTAAATTCCCACCAGGATGAACACCACATATAACGTACATTATCGTACCACAGTATTTTGTCCACCATACGATCCTTTCCATTTCCAATTTATTTGAACTATCTCGTTTAACCAAATCACATAAAGAGGTTTTAAATTTTTCTTCCGATTCAGGAATATCACCACCCCAACGGTCGCACAATGCTATTCCTATAAGTGCTCTTGTCCTGTGGGATAATCCATGAGATCCTGCTATTATCCCCGTAGTTGCAACATGTAATGCAGCAGTTGGTTGTAATTCCTTTGGATATGAAGCATGAACAAATGCTAAATTACATAAAGCAGGAGCAATTCTCTCTCTAACTTCCTTTGGAACATATTTATCAGGTAATGCAGTTTTCAACAATTCTAAATATTTATTTGCTAATAATGGAGCATAAGGTCTTGATGCAATGATTAATGGGTCTTGAGCACGGATTTCTCTTGGTAAATTTGAATATAGTGCACCTTCTCTTACACCACCTTCAGAAAAATGAACGGTTTTAATTTTTGGTAAAGATTCAAAAGCTGCAGAGATTAATAAACCTGTAGCTGGTAATTGTAATTTTCTTCTATCGGAAACTCTGAAAACGTCATCAATATTTGGTAAAGTATTTTTCAATAATAAGTAGTTTGAAAAATTTATAAAATCATTGAAAGAAGTTGAAAATCCATTTATTATTGTTGGTATTGGATAGTCTTTAATATCTGATAAAAGACAATGACCCAAGCCTCTTAACCCTCCTCCACATGTGTATAAATCAAATCCACCATTCAATTCAGCTTCTTTAATTAGTTCAATTGGTATATCAATTTGATTAAAGGCTTCTTTATAAGCCTGTTGAATTTCTAAATATAAAGTTTTTTTATCTTCTAATTTTAATCTTCTTGTTAAAGCAGCTGCACCATATGGTAAACTTACAGGATTTGGACTTATTTTAATTTCACCATTAATACAAGTAATCCAAGAGAGTTGAGTTGAACCACCACCTAAATCCATGAATAATCCACTAAGAGAATTGAAAGAAGATGCAACACCATATGAACCAATTTTACCTTCATCCTCTTTGTTTAAAAGTTCAACTTCCCAACCTGTTGAATCATAAATGGCATCTCTAAATTCTTGAGAGTTATTTGCCTCTCTTGTAGCTTCAGTTGCAACCAATCTAACACCATTATCAGGGACACCAAAATCTTCACAGATCAATTTAAATCTTTTCATTGCAGAGCAAACATCCGATATCACATCTTTTGGTATTGGTCTTTTAACCAAGGGATTTACTGAATCGTATTGAACGTCAAATAATGAAATTCCTAATCTATCTTTGAAAACACATGGCATGATTCTAGCATGATGCGATGCCTTTGACGATATTGAAAATCTTATGCCATTGGAGCCTATATCCACTATCCCAGTTAAAGCTCTACCAACGACTTCAGCTTCATCTTCGGTATCTGTTGGAGATATACTGGACATTACAATCTCCGATCTAAACTCCCTTTTTTTTTATCTCTAAATCTATCTTTATATCTATGAATGTTTATCCACTTCAGAACACAAAAAAAAGACACCACTGATTAGAAAGCCTAATTTAAAGTAAACGAGTTAGCCGCTGTGATTTTTATTGTTTTAATCATAAAATTTAATAGTTTTTTTTTGTATTTATTCAATTTTTCTTTAATCTTTGACTAATAAAAAAAAAAAAAAAAATATCAACAGAAAAACCCAAAATCAGGGATTATATAATCGAATAACATATATATAAATAAATATATATATATATAAATAAATGGATAAATACCTTTAAAAGCATAAAGAATTACTTCAAAATTGTCAATACTATAAAGGTTAAAAAACACAGGCATTTGAAAGGTTTTGATAGTGAGAAATGACAGAAGATATCATATTTGACGATAGTCAAATTCAAGAAGAGGTTGAATCTTCAAGTTTTGAACAATTAGAAGGATCTAATTTCAACAATTCAATAATCATAGAAGATAAAGCCGAAATTAGTGATAAGAGTAACAGTATAATAAATCAGCTTATTTATGGGTTGAATTCATTTGGTATTAATCTTATTTTACCATTCATCAATGGTCTTATGTTAGGGTTTGGAGAAATCATTGCTCATGAAATTGGATTTACATATAATTGGGCTGGAGCAAAGGTAAGGACTTTATATAACTGAACAAACTTGTTGCTAATTACTAACACTGTGTGCATTTTAGGTATATCGTCCAAGAGGTTATAGATCACCTGCTAGACAAATATTATATGAGCAAGAACTACAACAACAGCAACAAACAACAACACCACCACCACAACCGCAAAAGCAGGAGTTGAGTAAACTACTATGAACAAGAACTTGAAATTAGATATGTGTATATGACGATGATGATGATAAAGTTAATATCTTCTATATTACACCGTTTTTTTCTGTAAATAATTCATAACTTCTATTTAATCCAACTGGATACCTTTTAATTTCACCACATTTACATTCAACTTCAATAGTCTCAGCTTTTGTACCTTCATTCAAAAGTCTCGTTAAACTAATCCCATCATTTTTTAATAGTCTATTACATTTCTTACATAGTGTTCTCTTTACCGATGGATCCAATTTAATAACAGTTTTATTCGTAACTGATGACATTGACCTTATATACATTCTTGATAAAGCATCTTCATTCGTACTATTGGATAGCTGGTATAGTATTGATGCTCTTGCAAAGGAGTCTTTGTTGTGTACTTTGGACATATTGATTTCTATAGCCTCTATTTATATCTTTATATATATATATATATATATATATATATAATAGTGTAGTGTTAAGAATTTATTTACCCTTCCTTTCTAGTGAAAGATGTGAAAATTTAGTTGATTTAAGAGTCAAGTCAGGTGACCTGGAATAGCATAATAGAAAACGCGAACCTGTTCTACATTTGGATATATATTTCAATATTGGCGTAAAAATGAAGAAAAAACAAGAGGCGAATATAGAAAGTTGTTATAACCAAATCTCTATCGGTATCAATTGAATTGATAAACTTCTTTATACTATAATCTTTGGGTTGGATAATGAGTGGATACGATAGTGCTATTTCTGTTTTCAGGTAAGTTGATTTTTTTTCTTTTTCCATTGTTAAAAAATGATAGTGGTGGCGTAATACTAACGTTTTAATTTTTAGTCCTGATGGTCATGTTTTCCAAGTTGAATATGCTCTAGAAGCTGTTAAAAGAGGTACCAGTGCCGTTGGTGTTAAAGGTAAAGACATTGTAGTGTTGGGATGTGAACGTCGGTCTGCTTTAAAATTACAAGATCCAAGAACAACACCAAGTAAGATTACTAAAATTGATAACCATGTTTATTTAGCATTTGCAGGATTAAATGCAGATGCAAGAATTTTAATTGATAAGGCAAGAGTTGAGGCACAATCTCATAAGTTGACATTAGAAGATTCCGTTTCAATTGATTATTTAACCAAATATATTGCAGGAGTTCAACAAAAATATACTCAAAGTGGTGGTGTTAGACCATTTGGTATAAGTACACTTATTGCAGGTTTTGATGAAGGTGATTCTGAACCAAAGTTATATCAAACTGAACCTTCAGGAATATATTCTGCATGGAAGGCAAATGCAATTGGTAGAAGTAGTAAAACAGTTCGAGAATTTTTAGAAAAAAATTATAAAATTGATTCAACAAGGGATGAAATTATACTATTAACAATAAAATCATTGTTAGAAGTTGTTCAATCAGGTTCTAAAAACATTGAAATTTCAATTTTAAGTCCAGGTGGTAAAGTTGAACATTTAAACAATGATGAAATTGTATCTTATGTTACAATTATTGAAGAAGAAAAAGCTAAAGAAGCTGAAAAGAAGAAACCTGCTTCATCTTCATCAGCATAATCAAACACACTCTATAATATATGTACATTACTCTAGAAATTTATCACTTGGATCGTTTGTAGCTCAAGCTTATACTGGTAACCCATTTAATTGGTAACTATGGTTTCTGTAAAAAAGTTGAGACTTAGCCCTTGGTGTTCGGATGTCATCGAAAAACCGGTGCCGATTCCCTATATATAAAATTTATTTCTCACATTAACCATTTTGTATATAGCTATTTACAACAGATCTCTATGCTATACAAGGCTATAAAAAAGCTATACTAAGCTATCAGACATGACCACGATACCTATAAGACTTGAGTTCCTTGGAGGTTTAGACGTTATATTTCAAAATGAACGTCAACACAAGATACAGTTCCCAATAACCGATGATAGAACACCAATATTAAAAGATCTTATAGAATATATTGTTTTGAATATGATATCAAATCCTAAAGATGTTGAAGTATTTATTGAAAACGATACTATTAGACCAGGTATTTTAACATTGATAAATGATACGGATTGGGAATTAGAAGGTGAAGAAGAGTATGAATTAGAAGCTGGTGATGTCATAAGTTTTACAAGTACTTTACATGGTGGTTAATATATATATATATATATTGATATTATAAAAGTGTAATTTTACAACCTAGTAAACCAAGTCCTTCCCAAGTATCGGGAACTATACTAGTCTCTATTATTTTATCATCTCTTTCAACTATTAATTTCAATGATTTACCTTTGTTATTATTAACTAATTTTGCAATTTTTTGTAAAGAAATACAATCAATAACTGTAAATTTATCAAATTTTATAATTTTATCATTTTCTTGAAATGTTGTTGATGATGGAGAATTTGAATAAATATTTGTCACTATGGCAAATGGTATTTTATCTTTATCATTTATATTAGAATTTTTAATATTTAAAGATTTAGTTTTAGATGAAAACTGTTCAAATAATTTATCACTTAACAATTCAATAACATTGTGTAAATCATTCTTTAATTCAATTATCTTAACCCTTGTTAATCTAATTTCTAATACGTTAATATCACTCCTTGGGAATCCATTTATGATTAAACTTTCATTCATATTTGATTTTAAATCTTTGGTAAGATAATTTATTAATGATGATAAATCATTTTCAATTTCTAATTTAAACTGTGATAGTTCATTGAAAGAATACGATGAAAGTTTTGAATGGTTATATGAAGATGTGTAATTGTTATTTAAAGGGTTTAAAAGTCCGTTCATATTATTTTATTGAATTATATAACAATAATCTTAATGGTGGTGAAACATAGTAAAAGTTTATATGTTCACCGAATTCCGATCAAGTACAAGTCAAAAATGCATCTTTTTTTAATTATTATGTCATCTATTGTACATTTTATTAAATTTAATGATTACATCAACGATTACTGATATCATTAGAAAAAAAAGAACTTTTAAGAATATAGCAATTATAGCTTTGTTTATTGTGGAGAAAAGCAATATATATATACAATTATTGTTGGATGAACCATTTTAAATAGATTAAATATATATAAAACATATCCCCATGTAGAATTTCAACAAATGATAGAACAAGTATTTCAAAGACTAACAAATATAACTACAACTAATACAAAATGATTAGACAATTTATAAGACCTTCAGTTTACAGATCTTTTAACAGACGTTATACATCTTCTTCAACAACAAATAATCCTAAACAAACTAATGATGATACCAAAGAGTTTAATAAACCAGTGGATCAAAATGAATTAAATTCTAACAAGGAATTTAGTGATAAATTTAGCAGTGATTCTGTTAAAGAGCACGTTAAACATAATTTAAAAGATGGTGGTTATAAAGATTTACAAGATAAAGGTAAAAGAGTTGCTGAAGAACAAGATAGACCGGAAGATTATATGTGATTAATAACCCTTTATTCAATTCGATCTTTAACGTTTTACTTAAATAGTACTTATGACAAATACTGTTGTTGATTGTAACAGAAAAAAAAAAGCTATATACTATATACACATTCATATTGTTTATAAGTAGTCTTTTTATGTAGATTATCATATTATCATTATTCAAAAAAAAAACAATTTCTCAAACGAAAATCGAACTAACAGAAAAATGATGTAAAAAAAAAAGAGGCGTTTTGAAAAAAAAAACCCCACGATCTGTATTTGTGACATTTAAAGGCTTCGTTGTTCATATTATCAACGATATTTGGATATTATCAACAAGTATCAACAACAACAACGTATAAGAAAGACTAATGCTCAAGTCATTACAAATATGAAGTCAATACCCGAGTTGGACGCTTTAGTTCAAGAAGAAATGGGTCAGGAATCTTATAATTCGCTAAAAGAGGTAATAATGGTTGCCATTGAATACTATTCTTTATACAAGAGTAAATATAAAGATTCAATAGAAGAAGCCTACGTTTATTATCAAGTGTCAAAGGGTCTAATGAACAATATAGAATCATATTCTGATAAGAATAAACAATCAGTTTATCAACTATATCAACAGTTAAAATCAAACATTGATCAAGATGAATTTATTTCTAATGTAATTAAACAATTAACTGAAATATCACCATTTGAATTTAAAAACAATGGATTTATTGCTTCTAAAGAGTTAAATTTTTTACTTTCTAAATATCCTCAAGATATTCTATTGATAGATATTCGTCCATTACAACAATATCAATCTCAACATATTAACACTACATCAAATGTTATAAATATTGATCCATTATCAATAAGGCAAAATTATAACGATTCTGATTTAGAATCAATTAGTCTTTTAACTTCATCAACGGAACATCAATTGTTATTTGCGAAAAGATTTGAATTTGAACTAATAGTTTTATACGATAACTATAATAATTCAATTCATTTGAAAAATTTATTGAAAATTTTACAATTTAAATCGTTTGATAAACCTTTGAAAAGAACTCCTTTAATTTTATCTGGTGGGTTAATAAGTTGGATACAAACTTTTGGTATTAAACAAATTGGCAATCATCATGGTGATTTATCTTTACCTAAAGTTGTTAGAAATATAAATGAACTACTATCAAATCCAATTAAAAATGATTTTAACCAACTTTCAAGACCAATATCACAATCTTCTGTTCTTCAAAGTTTATATCCTTCTTCACAAAGACCAATTAGACCATCTTCACTACCTCAACAACAACAGTCTTTAATTAATCAACAACAATTACCACAACAATCTCACCCAAAACGTTCGAATAGTTTTAAAAAATTTTATCAAGCAATCTCACCATCTTCATCACCTTCTCAAGTACAATCATCATCATCATCATCATCCCCTGTATCTCAACCCAAGCGACAACAGTCTCCACAACCTATAGATCTCTCTTCATCAACAACGGGTCTTGTTAATTTAGGAAACACATGTTATATGAATTGTGTTATACAATCTTTAATAGCCACACCAACTTTAATTTCAACTTTTTTAACAGGTGATATACTAAGATATATTAATTTACAGAATAAATTTGGATCAAAGGGTATTATTACCAAATATTTTAAAGAATTAATTCATCAAATGATAATATCAAATGATAACATTTATTCTCCTAAAAATTTCAAATCAATGATTGGTTCAATTAATGAACAGTTTAAAAACAATCAACAACAAGATTCATCAGAATTTTTAAATTTTTTAATTGATGGATTACATGAAGATTTAAATAAATGTTCAAATAATTCAAATTTTAAAACTTTAACAACTCAAGAGGAAAAAATTAGAGAAACTTTACCAATGAGTATAAGTTCAGTAATTGAATGGGAAAGATATTTAACTTTTAATTTTAGTTTATTAGTTGAATTATTTCAAGGACAATATTCATCACAATTAAAATGTCAAAATTGTCATTCAACTTCAACAACTTTCCAAAGTTTTAGCGTTTTAAGTTTACCAATTCCTAAATCATTAAACAAATTAAACATTTATTCATTATTTGAACATTTTACTAAAGTTGAAAAATTAGAAGATTTAATTAATTGTTCAAATTGTTTAAAAAGACAAATTTTTACTAAAAAAATTACAATTACAAAATTACCATTAAATTTAATTATACATTTTAAAAGATTTGATAATGAATTTAATAAGATTAAAGATAAAATTGAATATTCAATTGAATTAGATTTATTTAATTATATAATTCATCCAACTCGTGAAGAATTAATGGAAATTTCTAAATTTCCAAGTAGGAATAATTATCAAAATAACTATTCCATATTATCAAATAACAATACAACGAATGAATATACCATTAACAGTCGATATAAACTATATTCAATAATAAATCATTCTGGTTCAAATTTAAATTCTGGTCATTATACATCAATAGTTTATAAGAATTTAAACAAGTGGTGTTTGTTTAACGATGATAAAGTTGTTAAAAATGTTGATCTAGATAGGTTTAAAAACACTGGAGATTCTTACATCTTGTTTTATAAAAGAGGTTAGATAGAAATAAAATTGATAGCTATTAGATATTACTCCCAATCATCATCACTTTCATTAGGTGTAGTCACATCACTTTTCCCCTTGCCTTTGTCATTATTCCCATCACCTTTGGAATCTGCAGTTGTATTCTCTTCATCTTCATCATCATCATCATCATCATCATCCCATGAGACTTCCTCTTCTTTGCTATTCTTCTGTAGTCTCTGTTTAGATTGTTTTTCTAAAAATAAACTTGTCTGTTGATGCTGAACAAAATGATAAATGTACCAGAATTCCTCCGATGAGATTGATGAAGGAGTTAAAGAGGTGAATAATTCATAAAGTTGTGGATTTGTTGATAGTAATGATTCTTGAATTGAACCATTTGGTTTAAAATCTTTAACCCATTCGATATACACTGGATCATCTTTGTTAAAATTTAAATACGTATCCTTTTGTAATTTTTTATCTTCATACCCTTCACCATCTTCCCCATCTTCATCATCCTGTTGATCAACATCAATGTCCTTCTTAACACCATTTGTGGCAATGACAATGTTCTCTTTTAAAAATCCATTAATCTTATGGAAATAACCAATGGTTTTCTGTTCAACGTTTTCCAACTCTTTATCCAAAGAGTCCAAGTATTTCGACGTTGTATCTTTATACTTATCTGCAGTTTGTTTCAAATCTTCATTTGTTTCAAGGGATTGTTTAGTACGTTGATAAAACCCTGTTAAAGATTGAAATCCATTTGTGATGGATTCGTTAATTTTAGTTTCAAATTCTAATGGTTTAGACTCTTGTTTGGTCTTGTCCGTGTTGTCGTCGTCTTTAACCTTGTTGAAATCGTAGAAAAAATCCATTATTGTTGTCGTTAGTTGTGGTGATGGTGATGGTGATGGTGGTGGTGGTGGTGGTGATGGTGATATTTTAGCGAGGGTTCGCAATTAAATCTTTTTCAAAAATTACATTAAAACTGATAAACTAAAGGACAAAAGAGCTAAATTACTTGATTAACAATTAGACAGAAAAAGATGCTTTTAACACCACCATTACGATTCCAAGCTTGTCAGTCAAATCTATACAGAGGTTCATATCCAAGACCTATTAATTTTTCCTTTTTGAAAAGACTTCAACTTCGAACCATATTATCAATAACACCAACAATTGATAAAGATTTAATAAATTTTACTAAAGATGAAAAAATTGAATTAATTCAAATAAACTGTTCAAAAGAGAATAAATCTAAAAAGACAAATAAGTTAAGTATAACTTATGAACAAGTTAATGAAATTTTATTGATATTAATTGATTCAAGTAAAAGTCCAATTTATTTAAACTGTTTAAATGGAACACAAATTACAAGTTTAGTAATTGCTTGTTTAAGAAAATTATCATTATGGTCAAGTGTATCAATTTATAGTGAATTTTTAATATTTAATTCAAACGTTATAAGTTTAAAAGAGAGAAATTTTATTGATGGTTATACAATTCAATTAAATTTGAAAAATTGTAATAAATCTAATGATGATGATGATGAAAATGGTAAATTTATAGTTAATGAATGGTTATGGGATGGTGTAAGTGAACAAATTGTTAATAATCATCCATTGTTGAAAGGTGTAACGCGATGAAAAAGTATTCATTGAAACAATAACGAAGCAGCTATCTCAACACTACCATTTGTGTTTGTTAATGCTTGGATGGCTTGTTGTCTAGTGAAACCTAATGATACCAAATTGTTTATATCGCCTTCTGGGAACGTTGCTGTAGTTTCTTGATTATTATTAGTAGTGGTAGTAGTAGTGGCATTACCCAATCTATGACCAGAACCAAGATTATTTGAAATTGAAGTTGTTTGACCACCAGAAGATGATGGAACAGCAGCACCAATTGATGAAGGATTAAATTCATTTTTTGGTAATTCCCATTCATCTAAAAATCTAGTTTGTAAATCATCACCAAATTTTAACAAATTATTCTTTAAATCAACAGTGGCACCATGTCTTTTCAACATATCTAATCCAAGAAGCATATCAACATCTGTATCTAAAACGGTTAATGAAACTGGTAAATGTTGATTATCAATTTTAAGCATTGTTGAATGAATTTTACCTTGAATTTCTAATCTACCAACACCACGAGCTTCACCTTTAAATCTACGATCAATTAATCTAGTTAATCCACAAAGTTCAACAGTTTTAGAATTTACAATAGTTGATTGAGCTCCAGTATCAACAAATGCCTTAACTTTAATACCATTTAATTCAACTTGAATATAAAGCATTGAAACTGATGTAAAAGATTCTGGTGTAAGTTCAAATGCCTTTTGTAAATTTTCTTCAATTTGATTCTGTTGAAGTTGTTCAAATAAACGTTTTTGTACTTCAACGTCGTCTTCATAAGGATTAGAGACAGCATTGAAAGATGTGATTGATGTAACTGGAATGACAGTTAAAAACTCATCACCAATTAACCCAACATCTTTCAACGTACCTTGAGTTGGTATTGAATTTTGAGAATTTGTTACAAGTTTAATATGAGTGGTTATTTGTAAATCTTCTTTAACCAATGCTATTAGATCAACAATTGGAAAATCATCAGATAGATCAAAAGAGACAATCTCCTCCTTGTGTTGTATCGTTAAATGGGTCATTTGTTGGTTACAGACATATGATAAAAGATGATGATGGATTTAGTCAAAGGTTTAAAATTGATTTTTATGTCAAAATAATGTCCGAAATGGCTTTTGCCACTTTATAGACTTGAGTCTTGAGTCTGAGTCTATCTTTCATATGAGTCTTGAAATCTAAATCTGAGTCTATTGATTACAAAAACCATGTCACATCAACGAATACTGAGATCACAAAGACAAATTAGTACAAATTTAACCAATACTTTAAACACTACAAAGACAGTTAAAATAACTAAAATCAAGAAAATAAACAAGGTTAAAAGTAAAGTCACTGGAGTTGAATTACAAGCTCATTTTTTAAAAAAATTTCCCATACCTATTGATTTAAAACTTCCATTAGAATTTGTACAATCTCATACTGCAAACTTTATTAAATCTTTAGAATATATCATTGTTAAAGATCCAAGTTTATATCCAACAATTGTATCATCCAATTTTAATGCATTTCATGCAAATACCCAAGATAAAAATTCAAGATTAACCACTCAGGACTACTATACCCATTTGATAAAGAGTATAATTGGTCAACAGATTAGTGGCAGTGCAGCTAGTTCAATTGAATTAAAATTTATATCATTATTTGGTGGTGTAATTGATCAAGACAAAATTGATTCTCATTATAGATATAATGAATCAAAAAAATTTCCAACTCCAATTCAAGTTTTAAATAAAACTGATGATGATTTAAAATCTGTTGGATTATCATATCAAAAAATTTCATACATTAAAAGTATATCACAACATTTTATTAATTCACCAAATTATTATAATGCAAAATTTTTCCAAATTTCCAATGATGATGAAATTATTAATAAATTAGTTGAATTAAAGGGTATTGGTAAATGGTCTGCTCAAATGTTTTTAATCTTTACTTTACAAAGACAAGATGTCTTTGCCAGTGGTGATTTAGGCGTTGCTAGAGGTGTTAGTAGATATTTAGAATCAAATTCTAATCTATTGTCAACTATTAAAAAGACACTATCAAGTAAAGAAAAGAAGAAGAAGAAGAAAAGTTTATTCCATGATGGTAAAAAAAGAGATTGGATCGTATATGACGATGATATTGTGGAAGCTGTTGGTAATCATTTTAAACCTCATAGAACGGCATGGATGTTGATTCTTTGGAGATTAAGCTCTACAAACATTAAAGCATTGGAATAACCCCCACCATTATTTATTTATTTATTCATTCAACACCCGGTATTAACATTGTAATATGGTTTCCTGATAGTAGTATTCTGTCTCTATGTGTTATTTCATCACCATCCTTTTCAATAACATCCTCAAGTACAACATTAACAAAATCATCAAACCCAATAAGTTTACCTGTAAATTCCTTTTGTGAAGACATTAAAATTTGAATCTTGGATCCAATGGCTTTATCAATAATTTCAAGTGGTAAAATGGCTGTCATATTTTATATTATCTTTGTATATCTAATTTGATATGTCTTTAAATGTTATCTATGTCTAGTCTAGTCTTTATCAAATATAGTCTAGTCTCTGTTTCTTCAATTTCAAGTCTTGAAAAGTTGATGAAATTTTAAGGTGTTTGGATGGTTTTTCCTTTTTTTTTTAAATATATATATATTTTAGTCTTATAAAATCATTAAATTTGGACGAATTTTGCTATGACAAATTAACAATTTACTAGTAAATTATCAATTTATCCATCACAATTGAAAATAATAATGTCAAACAACGAATTGCCACTTCATTTGGCAATTAGGCCATTGAACATTGAGGACATTGATCAAGTCAATGAATTGGAAAAATTGGGATTCCCACCAGATGAAAGATGCTCTTATCAAGGTTTACAGTATAGATTAACCAAATGTCCTGAATTATCAAGTGGATTATTTATAAGACAATTTAAGGATAAATATCATCACAACGAAGATGACGATAGTAGTAATAGAGATGGTAAACTGGCATCATCTTCATCAAGTTCTGCATCATCTGTTGATCTGGCCATTCCTGAAGGTCAATCAACCATTGTTAAGGAGACTTTAATTGGTCATGTCCTTGGTACTAAAGTAGATGGAGACTACATATCTTTAGAATCTATGAAAGTGCCTGATGATGATGAAGATCATACCACGAAATCTAATGGACTTCGTAAAGGTCATATAGAGTCTTCAAATACAGTGGGGATTCATTCAATAGTTGTACATCCTCAATATCAAAAAAAAAATTTGGCAACTTTATTACTTCATGATTACATTCAAAAATTATCAAATCAACAAATTGGTGAAAAAATTACCTTGATTGCTAAAGAAAACCTTTTACCTTTTTATAATAGATTAGGTTTTATAACGAAAGGTGAAAGTGAATTGGAATTTGCTGGTGAAAAATGGTTTAATCTATGGTGTGCTTTAATACCTGAGGAAGATTTGGAATAAAGTAAATACAAAATTCTCTATAATGTTATAATACACAAACTTAATGAACTACTATTAACTTTTAAAACTGCAAAATACATTCTATTATAATACTAACAAAGGTGATGTATAATCATTCAACCATCACCAAGAACTAAAAAAAAACCTTCCTATTAAATACCATGCAAAAACTCAACTTTAACAGTGTATGTGTGTATAAAAGCAGATACAAAAAACCAATTTCAAAACTCCATGAAAAAAATGCCAATGATTAAACTATTGAGTACCTTTACCATATTTAGACTCATAATCACTTTCATTGTTAGAATCAACGTCTAAATAGTCAAAACTTGGAATATCCAAATGGAAATATGGAGTATTAGTACCAATGGCACTTGAATAACCAAATGAAGTTTCTTCATCTTGTAAAATGTCAACATATTTAACACGACTATTTTCTTCTTCTTCATCATCATTTTTAATAGAACCAAATCCAGAATTAACCAATGCTCTTCTAATCCATGGTGAATAAACACCAATGAAATGGAATTCAACATGATTATCAGCATATTTATTAACAGCTTTTTGTAAATCAACTAAAGTTTGAGCACCAGTAGAATCAATTTGATTAACACTTGTAAAATCAAATGCAATAACTTTTAAAATTGGTCTATTATCAGTAACAATAGTAGTTTCATCAATTGGTTTAGACCATGGGAAACGTAATGGACCTGGATCATTCCATGGTCTATCAATGTTTTTCAAATTATAAACAACTTTACCCTTTCTTGTAACTCTTTTAACTTCATCGAAAATGTAATCGTATTGTCTTGAACAGTTTAAATAAATCCATGATTCAGTAGGTCTGAAAACCAATACACCAGGTGGTGGTGGTAAAACTTCAATATCTTTGTTTAAAATAGTTCTTTTAATTGGAACCCATTTGGTATGATATTTAATAGTTGCATTTTTGGGAGTTGATGATTTATTAGTCTTTGTATGAATTACTGGTTGTTTCTTATTTGAAGATTCAACATCTAAATTTTCTTCAAATTCAACACCTGATGAAGTACTTGAATCAGAATCATTATCAATAATTTCTGGATTGATAACTTCAGCAACTCTAACTCTACCTAAAAAGGTACCATTTGGAAAAGCAACGTTTAATAACAAAATAGCACATGAGGCACAAATGGCAAAATAAATACCAATTTCAATTGTGGTGAAAATGGTGATAATAACAGCAATGATGAAAATAGCTGAATCAATTGGTGCAACTCTCCAGAAATGGAATGTTGATGAATATGAGGCAATCAAATCACTAACAGCATGAATAATAACAGCAGATAATGTGGCTTTTGGAATGAAGTAAAATGCACTTGTTAAGGCATATAAAGCTAACAAGACACAAGCACCAGTGTAAATACCAGCTAATGGAGTTTTAACGTTACATTTAGCCTTTAAAGCAGATCTTGAGAAAGAACCAGTGGCTGGATAAGCGTTGAAAAAAGTACCAATTAAATTGGTTGTACCAATGGCAATTAACTCTTGATCTGGAACAATTTTATAATCGTTAAGACGACCAAATGATTTAGAAATGGAAATATGTTCCAATAACAAGATGATTGTAGCAGCTGGTAATTCACTTGCAATTGATGAAATAATACCTTCTGGAACTTTCATTAAACCAACGTTTCTTAAACCTGATGGAACGGTTCCTAAAATGGAGATTTTTTTTTTACTCTTATCATGACGAATTAAACCCCATGAAATTAATGTAAAGACAACAATAACAACACCATTTCTTAAAGCTTGAATATAGAAAAACCATAGTCTTTGCTTTGGATATTTCTTTGGTCCATAATTACAAATAAATTTCCAAGTATATAAAATAACCAATGGGATTAATCCGAAAACTGCATCCAATTTAGCATCTGGTAAATGCTTTAAAGTGTTGATAACAACTTTATAGGTAGCTTCTCTAGTGTTAACTTTACTGTTATATCCTAATAATGCTGGAACTTGACCACAAATGATACTAAATGCAGAACCTGTCATGAATCCCATAACAGCTGGGATTGAAATAAATTCTAAAAGGAAACCTAATCTTAATAACCCAATACCAAGAGCAATAGCACCACAGATCAATGATAGCATAGTTGCAATAACTGGAGCATCAAAATCACCATTTTTTTCTTTAACTTTGTTAATAACTTTGTTAACCTCTAAAGACATAACAGCAACAGGTCCAATGGAAACATCCTTGGATGTAGCAAAGAAACAATAGATGAAAACACCAACAAATGCAGAATATAAACCGAATTGAGCTTCCAAACCTGCTAAAACAGCATAAGACATGGCTTGTGGAACCATAACAACACCAACAGTAACACCAGCAACAACATCAGCATATAACCAAGCAAAGTTATAGTGTAAAATCCATTTGGCAATAGGAAATAGTGATACAAAATATTCAATCACTTTTTGAGTTGGACTCTTAGTAACACCTTTTAAAGGATCAAAGATAGTCACAGTTGGTTCATTAAAAGCAGCTAAAGGAATTGAATTTCCATCATCTGTTTGCTTGTATGATTGATATAATTCATGAATATCATCACCACCAGTAGTGACAGCTCCATCTTGATGAGATTGAGACATATTTATTGAACAATGAAGATATGCAAAGGCAAGTGTGTGAAAAGAATCTGACAACTAAAACTGATAAAGAAATAGATATATCTATCAGTATTTATACATCAATTACAATACCTGAAAGAAAAGAAAGAAAAAAAAAAAATTTACTAAATCTTGTTAAAACTTTCCTTTTTCCATTTGCACTTGCCACAATTTGATGTATAGATTTTGTCCTATTTATTCATTTCCCAGGCGACTCATAAGCCACTGATATGTTAATCAAATTAAAATTTCAAAACCTGTCGAAAATTGCATACATATGTCCCAGAGATTTACCATCAGTGTGGTGATTCTCTTTTTTTTTTCTTTTCCTTAATACTAAATTTTTAGAAATTATACGGTGAGTTCACGTGATATGGATTGGTTATCTCTATTTAATTTTGAATATTGTGGCTGAGAAGAGTTGTATGGTGAATAATAATTAATATTTTTCACTCGCCACTGTCCGAAAAAAAAAAAATGTACAACGCCGTAATTTCCAGTACAACCAGTACTTTGCCCTGCCTAGGTTCCTCTTTAGCCTCTGCCCAGAATTTTGTGACATTAACTTGGAGCAAAAATACATTTCTTAGCTGACAAACGAGTAAAAAATTGTATCTTTTTTCAAAGCTATATTCTTCCCCTTTGACAGTGGCTGATAGAGCCACAACCAACTAAAGGCTGGTGTATTTCTGCTTAAAATCTAGGCAGGCACATAGACGAGGCTGCGAAAAACGAGGGAGAGAAAGTGAGAAAAGACTTTACAATAGTCATCTGGGGAAAAGATGTCACGTAAAAGGTATAGTAGAGCATCGTCTCAAATATGCATAGATAACCATATGAATTTGTAGCATCAATGATAACACGAATGGTATTCCATTCATTTAAATTGTGATTACCAACCCAGAAACAAAAGAGGCTTTTACCAAGTCTATGCATCGAACAAACTTAATAACCGTTGTATAGAAATTAAAATTGCAAAACAATTATTCAAAACTTCTTACTAGCCACATATCCAGTTGCGAATCGTAATTTAAAATGTCCCAAATATATATACCTTTACGCCACTTTATTTTTTTTTAAAGTGGTGATAATTGTTTCATTAGCCACTATTATTACCTTTATTGTGCTCCTCTTGTTTTCTTTTTTGCCCAAATTTTGTCTTTTTTTTTTTTTAAACTTTTCTTTTCTTGGTTGTATCTTTGTTGATATTAGCCACAAATTTACCACATAAATCGAATCATCAGCCATAATTTAACCAATTTGTTCTCATTTTAAGAATTGCAGCAGAACACTAGCCATATATGTGACCGTTTGAGATGTTGACTTATTCTTTAACCTAGCAAATGACAAATATGGGGATTATTACAAGAGCAACGTGAAATATTTTTGAGTGAATTGATTCGTAAAACTTGTATCTTGGAGTTGAATATTATGATAATTACTTCTACTATGTATTGTGTGGTAAAAGAAAATTAGTATCAAAAATGACACAATACTTGACGACCATCAAACAATTTTTTTTTTTTTTTTTTAAACTGCAACAACACTTGGTAGTTAACGGGCCATCTTTGCAAAAAAAGTTTTCGATTGAGCTCTTGGTTTTCTTCAACAATCAATTGATAATTCACCAAAAGCCTCAATAGATTTTACTGCCCAGCCTATCAATGAAATCTCCAAACGACTAATTACCGTAAAAGAGAATCCTCTTTTCCATTAGGATTTGCCCGAGATTAGAACGGTTGCTCTTCAATTGAGTGTCCCAGGCAACAATAGTTTCGGTATAAGAGTTTACTTCGAAATGAGTTAGTACTTCAAAGAGATTATCTACTGCCATAACCTTGGCCGTTTAACTGTGTAAGAATATTCGATTATATAACTAAAAAGAAAATAGTAACAATTATATTGTCAACCAAACTTATTATACCGTCTTCTATGTCAAATAGAGCACAGCAAAAAGGCTTGTCACTTGGCTGTCCACAACCTGGTTTAGCGAGTAAAGCAACTAATGTATCAAGTGTCAAAAGAAACAATCTTGATAATAATTTAAAAACTCTTAACTTCTTTGTATGGTGATTCCACTAGCCACTATATTTTATATGCACAAATGCTAAAATTCTCACTTTTCATTGCATACAAAATCAAATCTGCCCTCAATTTATTTGAAACTAGTCTGAGACAGAGACAACTAAAAAAATCTAAAAGATCATTATTCACATAATGATTAGTCACAGAAGCGAGTGTCCAACCTTAGTAAAGTGCTTAAGGTAAACTGGACCAGTAAACTATGAGTTGAACACTGTATAAGTTTTGTATATAAACATAAACCTTTCATCTAACTAATACATTAAGATCAGGAAAAAAATAGCGTTAGATTAGCTAATCGTTTATTTGATAGATACTGAACATTCATAGTATTACACAGTTTATTGCACTCCCTGCATCAAAGGTTATCTGTAATTTTAATGTGAGTTTTATAGTTTTATAAATCAGTCAGTCATCCAAATTACACTTGAGCAAATTGAATCAGCAATCAAAACCTATAAAAAACAAGAGATGACTAAGCAGATTTTGATAGCTCAAATAAAAAGTAAGAGATATCGGAAGCTCTATTAAGAACGATTAATCATATCTCAAATAGGATTCTGTATTATTACCACTCCACAAGCCTAATAACTATTAAAACCTATTCAATATTATTAGTCACAAGAGTAGACAGACATGGATTACAGATATAGTGTGTAAACATGTCCTTCTATTTGTCATATATTTAACCATAATTTTTGATATAACAATACATATAAAATAATTTGAAGATTTATAACCTGTGATTCCACTATAATCTATTGCACCTAATTTTTCAGCTTAATTGTTATTAGATTATCGTAAAAATTTGATCAAATTGATAAAAATCGTAGTTATCTGAAAAGTACAAATTGGGAAATATTCGATTCTACGTACTCGATGATATCATTCTTCTTTTACCGGCTAAAAGATGAGGTTTTTTTAAAGAGAGTTTGTTGATACTATCGATAGATTGAGTCCGAGAAACGTCAAAAAAAATATTATGTCATCCGAGACCTCGCCTAATTAAAAACAAAAAACATTTAGCGAGAGACACGTGTGTTGTGCATTCCGTAAAATTCCTCTGAAAAGCTGAAGGCCTATATCGAAATTATTATGAGTGTGTCAACGTGGACTGCGGTACAGAGGGAGAATCTTGATAGAGGTAAATTTCTGTAACGAGAGCACATGGGTGCCAATTTCATCAATTCTGTCTCTTTACCTATAGGCGATTAATATATTTGTTTTGATCAAACATGTGTTTCTCAATTTATTAAAGAAAGAGCTATTTTGTATAAGAGAAGTTGAATTCTCACAAATTGTCTCTGTTAATCCTCTTCCCACCACTTTCTTATAAACATTGTAGTAGTTCAACGTTTAAAGTAACACATCTAATCATACCCAAAGCACGAGCGACACACTTACAAACGCACAAAACTCTATCACATCTTACTCAATAACGCATATCTCAGTACATCACAATGGACTCAGAAAAGCTCTCGCTAAACATTGACACTGAAGATCTTACACCAAGAAGAAACTCTGATTATTTAGTCAAAGAAGCTCTTCTGCTGAAACAAGATGAGCTCAGGAAATATAATTTGGCATTATATGGTACCAGTTCAAGACCGAAAACTTACCTCAAAAACTCATCAAATAATCAAATTTTAGAATCCAAACACAATTTAAACATTGAAAACAAAGTCTTGAACTTCTTTATTATTTTATTTACAATCTTCATAACATTTCAATTTTCATTAATTTCAATACTGAAACTTGATTTACAAATCCCATCGTTGAGTTTGTTAAGCTATCAGGCTTTTTTCAATTATGCAAACTTGACAATTTTAACTGTAGGTAAATTGTTGACATACATATTTTTAATCACTTTCCTCATAAGATGTTATATTGGATTCAAAGTGTTTTCAGGTAAAGAATCCAACAACATTTTGTTCAAATTATGGAATATTCAATTTATGGGGTTTTTGTCGTCAAGTATTATCGCTATTGGTATAATAGCCTTTGATTGTCTCTTGAAGACTTTATTAGAAAGGTTAGATATCATTGGTAACAACTTAAGTGAAGACATTATGTATAATGAAGCTTTGGTTTTTGTTAGATCAAGTACGAAATACTTGGACTTTGTGCTATATGTTACCATTGCTGGTGGATTGATCCTCAGTTCTATTAGAAAACTAGTCAGGGTATTCGCAGCAAACTAATTTGATGGCAAGGAATTTATAGAAAGACCTCCCTGTCAAAAATTAAGGTTCTCATGTGATATATATTAGAAAATTTGATTTGTGAAGGTGACACTTTTACTAGATAGTTGATTTTATAGATTATACAACCATTCAACACCACATAAGATGTTGTAGTACAAGACCCTCTATCTAGAACTAAAATATATCTCAACTGGCTTCTCAGCGTACATTACATTAGTACGGCTGATGAACCAAAAAAAAAAGACTTTATAAAGTCAATCTCAAAGCTTGAAATGGGTGTTGCGGCAGCATTAATGTATAATAAGCTTTAGAGTTTACAGATATTTGTGTCAAATTTTGGTCATATCTTCTCGCTGTCGGTAAATAGAATAAAGATCTAGTGTAAAAATTCAACGGCAATCTGTTTCCGGGACAACGAATGTGCGTACTACCGAAGAGAAAATTATTGCCTAAAATTCGTTGTAAACGAAGCAAGGAAAAGGTGAAAGAAAAAGGAAAACTTTGTGCATGTTACTGTAAACCTCAAACTGTTTCAAGGACTTAAATCTCCTCAAGATCAGTGCTTTTATGCTAATGGTAAGATTTGATTTTCAATTAAACTCAGTAAAGGATTTTCAACAAGTTCTTAGTAAGGCTAAACCCCAGATCTAAATGTTTTTTTTTTTTTCGACAATCTTTAAAATTTAGGAATCTACTAACTCCGGACTAAGAAATCTTCTAAACCGAAATCTATAAGTACTGGAGAAGGGCAAATATGTCACCTGTGTGTTTACTCACTGCAGGCTTATCACAGACTATCAGTAGATGGTGGAGACTCTGTTTGCACTTATATCCAAAGAGAGATAATGGTGTAGAGTAAGTTAGCCCGTAGATTTAATGGATTATTGAAAAAATATGAGCATACCTGCATTTTCCTAGTTTGGAACGAGAACTATAAAAGAGGATAGTGCCCATTGTAGATAGCTTTATTGAGTGGGCGGTCAGGTTTGAAACAAACTGTGGTTCAATACAGAATCTCGAGAAATAGGAGACCGTATATCGGTTGTTCGTAGTCCACCGTGTTGTTGTTCAGGTAAATATTTTTTTCTTCCATCCCTTTTGGGGACGCTTTTATGGACAAATGGACTTAAGAACAGGTTAAACTTGATGGTACAAAATCGGCTTTCTCAAGCCTCTCAGAAGAGAAGGCTAAAAATAACAAGACTAAACAAGAACAGCAAGCATCCTTAAAAGTATATAACAACCTTGGTGGGACTCCCATATGTCACAATCAAGGATACATGTACCCCAGTTTAGTTCATGTTTTGAATCTCACCCTCAGAGTCTACATCTTATGGTTCCTTGAATATAACTGGCTGTATGTCTTTTCTGGGGTGTTAAAAGACAACTTTAGCCAAGATGGTGCTCGAGATCTTGCCGGTGCATTTGGAGCATAAAGAACGGATATCGCAATTACATATTCCCTTTAAGAGATAGGCAGTTTCAAATTTCAAATATAAGAATTTGTGACTTTGCATCAAGTGTAAACGGACTCCAGTAACAACCACCACAACAATTTGATTGTTGTCCTCATTACTCAACAAATGAACTTGAAATACAGTGGACTCCATGGATTTCTAATTTCACAGTAAGCTGTAGATGTTATGTTTACGATAAGACTTATCACTTCCTTTTATACATTTGCTCAAAAGTTCCAACTGTCCCACTCCCACTTGGTGCTCCCCACCTGCCAGGGTTCTCTCACCAACGCCCCACCTAAAGTGTTTCCTTTTGTGCTATTTTCCCGTAAAACCATATCTCTTCCACAGACCCCTCCCCACCTTAGGCAGAGGTGCTAGGCGAATGTTAGGCGGGAACAAAGAAAAAGTTTTTCCGCCACAAGACCCACTAACCTTAAAAAAAAAAGTCATCCCGCGTTTTTTTGTTGCAGTTTATGTGACATCGGTGCTAAAGAACTAGCGCAAAAAAAGGAAAAAAAAAAAAAAAACAGCTTCACAAAAATTTTCCAGCCAATGAAATCGGACTCAAATTTGTCGATTATAAAGATTTTGGTATATAAAAACAATTGAATTCCTTTACCTTTTAAATTTGACTCAAGCCTTTGATCTTGTTCATAGAATCACTCAGTTGTTGTTAACTTGTGATTAGTGAACTTTCAAGGACATAAGATGCTAAACCGTTCCACCAGACAATTGCTTTCTCAAAGAAGTGTGATTCAAAGATCACTGATCGCCAGATTGGCATCAACTTCATCAAAAGTCAATGCACAAGCTACCAAACCATTAAGCGCTCAAACTCAAGCACCAAATCCTGTTCCAACTGAAGGTGCTGGTTCAGTTACCTCTGGTACTGCTTCTTTCCATAAAGCTCCAAGAATTATTCAACCAAACAACGCAAATAATAGACCAACCATAGTAATCTTAGGTTCCGGGTGGGGTGCCATTTCATTTTTAAAGCACATTGATTCTGTTAAATATAATGTTGTTATTATTTCCCCAAGAAATTATTTCCTTTTCACACCTTTATTACCATCATGTCCAGTTGGTACTGTGGATGAAAAATCCATCATGGAACCAGTTGTCTCCTTTGCTAATAAGAAGAAAGGTGATGTTACATATTACGAAGCTGAAGCAACTGATGTTAACCCAGATCAAAAAACTGTTACTATCAAATCATTTTCAAACATCACAACATCTACAACCTCACCAGTTAACGTTGATATCAAAGCTAACGAAATTGCTCAAATCAAATACGACTATTTAGTTTCGGCTGTTGGTGCTGAACCAAACACTTTTGGGATCCCAGGTGTTGAAGAACACGGTTGTTTCTTAAAGGAAATTGCCGATTCAAGAAAAATCAGACATAGATTTATTGATGCTATTGAAAAGGCCAATCTATTACCAAAAGATGATCCAGAAAGAAAAAGACTTTTAACTTTAGTCGTTGTTGGTGGGGGTCCAACTGGTGTTGAAACTGCCGGTGAATTACAAGATTACATTGACCAAGATTTGAAAACTTTCATGCCAAACATTGTTGATGAAATTAAAATCGTTTTAATCGAAGCTCTACCAGTTGTTTTAAATATGTTTGAAAAAAAATTAACCACATATGCTGAAAAAGTCTTAAAAGAGACTAACATTGACTTGAAGACTAAAACAGCCGTTGGTAAAGTTGAAGAAAAATATTTGATTGCCAAAACCAAAAAAGATGATGGTTCCGTTGAAGAAACCACCATTCCATATGGTGTCTTAGTTTGGGCCACTGGTAACAAACAAAGACCTTTAATTCAAAACTTGGCTAAAAAAATACCATCACAAGCTGAAGCTGGTCGTGGGTTAATTGTTAACGAAAACTTGTTAGTTCAAGGTACAAACTCTATCTTTGCCATTGGTGATAATGCTTTTGCCAAACTTCCGCCAACTGCTCAAGTTGCTCATCAAGAAGCTGAGTATCTATGTAAAGTTTTCAGTAAGATTGCCAAGACCAATGGTTTACATCAAACAATCGCCAACAGAACAGACAAACTCGATCTACTATTCCAAGAAAATGGTATCAAACCATTCAAATACGTTCATCTTGGTGCCCTAGCCTACTTGGGTTCTGAAAAAGCCATTGCTCATATCACCTATGGTGCCAAATCACTATACTCTGGTGGTGGTATCTTAACCTTTTTCATATGGCGTGTCTTGTACATTGGTATGATCTTATCTGTCCGTTCCAGATTTAAGGTTATTGCCGATTGGACCAAGATCTCTTTCTTTGGTAGAGATGCTTTCAAAGAATTATAGATATACTTAAAGATCTCCCTCAATCCTAATAGTTCACCATGATGTATATAGATAGATAGAGAGTGTCGTACAGTTCATTAACAGGTATTTTAATTCATATTCATTCCAGTTTTATCTTTTGTCTCTTTGTAGCGGGTTTTTTCAATATTAGTTGACTGCACCATCAACTGCACCAACTGCATCAACTATTGGTAACTCCGGCACCCCGGTATTCCTTTAGCCGTGTCCGGATGTAAATTGACATAAAAAAAAAATGTAAACAAACCAAAATTCCATAAACAACAAACTTAAACGCAAACAAATTACGTACTTCTCATTCACAAGACGGTCGTTATCAGTGTTTTTTTTTTAGCCATACAATTGCTATATCGTATCCAGAATGTCGACAAATATCTTTATCCTAACTTTCAACGCTGCCAAGCTCCACCATCCAGAGTTCATAAGTCAAATCCGAGGCTCAATTCCTTCGGATCATATCCCTGAATTCTTCGTGTTTGGCTTTGAAGAACTACTCTCAATATTTGATAGCACTTATCCTAATCGTGTACAAGGCAAATTGGAATCCTTGCGTGACGATCTATTAGCTTTGTTAAAAGAGATTTATCACAAGGACTTTTATGCGCTTAAATTAGCACACCATGGTTCCGTTGGTGAAGTCGTTATAAGCCTTCATCAAATAGAAAGTAGCGCCGGTAACTCTTCTGAGGAACAAGAAGTTACAAGACAGTCGTACCGTACTAGAAGTCGTACATCGAAAGTCTCAGATGTTGAAACTGCAGAACTAGCTCTTGGTTATTTCAACTCAAGCTTGAAAAGTGCAGCTGGAATTAGATTCAAGTTCCAAGATCAGCTATACACTTTTGTAAGTGCACATTTGGCTGCAAATGAAGGTTTCGTACAGAAGAGGAACGAAGATTACTGGAACATTGTTCAAAACTTGAGATTTGGTAGTGACGTTAAGGGGTTTTTGGAACATGATGGTCATGTTTTCCTCTTGGGTGATTTGAACTATAGAGCCAGTAGTTTTAATGAAAATGATCATGATGACGATGCTGATGAGATCAGCGAACTACTAGAAAAGAATGACGAACTTACAAAAGTGTTGAACCAAAACGAAGCATTTGTAGGATTTGAAGAGGCAGAATTGAATTTCAAACCAACGTATAAGTATATATTGGGTACTAAAAACTATAACTTGAAACGTATCCCATCTTGGTGTGATAGAATTTTGTTCAGATCCTCTTACACACAGCCTTTGAAGATTTTTGAATACAACTCAATAAGAACCTTGACATCGTCTGATCATGAGCCCGTTTATTTACATCTTGGTATATCCTCCAATTCAGCCCAACCAAAAAATGAGATCATTGATAAAAATGGCAAATTAATAAACCCCCCACCAGATAATTCCGAAGTTGAGCTACCAGAAATTTTGAGAAACAAAGTTCTTAGACCTAATGCTACCTTTGAATTGCAAAAAATTGTCACTTCTATTGTGGATTACTCAATATGGCTTGGGTACTTTAGCATTGTTACTAGACAAGGAAGTCTCTTATTGGGACTTTTATTCGTAACGTTATTTTGGTGGTCATTCTTTTAGTTACTAATTACATAAAGACATTTGTTGTATTATATTAGACCCTGTTTCTTCAGATCATTGTAAACCTTCTCACTCATCACGTTTCCTTCTTCATCCTCGACTTCGACTGCTTCTTCCTTTTCATATTTTTCACCCAACTTATCCTTTTTAACCTCTGCCCATAAATCCACTGCATCTTTAATGATTGTAATGTCTTTAAAGATAGGACTTGGCTCAATACCTAAACACTTCAAACCATGCTGATGCCTTTGATACTTGAAGTGTGCTTCAAACTGTTTACGACCTTTGTATTTGAAATTACCACATATTTCACAGACGTATTCTATACCAAGACCATGAAGTTTCCATAACCAATATGGAATAGGTTGTCCATCTGCTCCAAGGGGTAAATCAAGTGGGTTGTACACTCCATTGACAAAATCTGATTGTTCTGATTTGGATTCATCATCAGAATCGGCAGAGTCTGAGATCTCATCTTCTTTGTTGAGTTGTTCTATTTCAATTTGACGTTCTCTTTCCGTCAATGCTTTCCTTCTTTCTGTATTAAGCTTGGTATCTTGGCGTTGCTTGTTAATTATTGAAACCAGCTGTGCGATTTGAAATTGTAGAAAGTTGTTTTGACTGCTATTGTTGGTGGAACCATTGATGTTAGTTATAGATGATCTTTCTTTGTTCTTTATGTGTTTCTTTCCTGATAGATGACCATCAAATACAGTTTGCTTAGCAAACGATTTGTTACAATACTGGCAAAAAAGACCATCATATTTCTCCGTTAGTTGTTCGTCATACTGTTTTTTAATTTCCTTCAATACTGATTGAATATCGAAAAGAGGTTTTGATCTCTTGATAAATCCTATTAGGTAATCGTTGAGATTGGAAAGATAAATACCAAACTCTTTGAATTTGACACCACTTTTATCCAGATTTTGTTGATCAAACTTGTAGAATATCTCAAGATATTTCACATAGCTCAACTTTTCAACGGATATGTTCAGCCATTGTTCGTGTAGATTTATCAAATCCAAATATCTTCCAAAATACTCTTCGCTGGAGAACAAGGCATTCAATTCCAAATCCCGCGCAAACTCAGAGAGTACAGATCCTGAAACATTTTTCATCTTGTACAAATCGTACAAGCTCTTAGCAACGGTATCATCATTGTGATCTTTAATCTTTTGATACAGCTCATCAAACTTTTTCAACTCAAATGTTGGATCCTCTAACTCTTTCAACAAGCTCTTTCTATCCGCATTACCAATCCTCCATTTATCCTCTAAGAACACCCTTTGCTTTTTATACTGTCCCAATAACCTATCCAACTCATGCTGCTGTAATAGTACCTCTCTTGCGCTTCTTTTCTTCTTATTGACCAACACCGATTCACCTTCCTCATCTCTTGTCACCTCCAATCCAGCTAATATCTCTGGGTTCCTCTGAATTCTTTCACTTATAGCCACTTCAATCGTCTGAAGATCCTCCAAGGCATGTCTCTCCTGTTCCAACGACATTCTTTTACCACACTTATTTACGCTCAACTTGTTTTCATATATCAACAAACAACCACTAATGCTGTCAAGTGTAAAACCAAAAATATTCGGTATAAAGTGTATATATATTTTTTTTTCCTAAAGTGATTACGTCAGCAAATCGACTTGGATCAAGATCCGATTTGATTGTGCCATAGTTTTTGCATTGTTCAATCAAAACCACAGTTTACTGACTTTAAAAAGTAGTCTCTTGTCTTTGGGTTAGCTTGTCAATTGAACTATTGGGAGGTTTTGGACAAGTCAGTCGGTAGAATGTCTAAATTAACAGATCACTATAGAGAGCTTAATAATGGCACAAAGATCCCTTTACTAGGATTGGGGACGTATACCCCGGATCAATCTCCATTGGTGAAAGAGAGTGTGATTACAGCCATCAAGGCAGGCTATAGACACATAGATACAGCATGGGTTTATCAATCGGAAAAGTTGGTTGGAGAAGCTTTGAAGGAAGTTTTGGATGAAGGTATTGTCACTAGGGAAGAGTTATTTATTACTACAAAGATAGGTAATGCCTTACATGATCAAGTTGAAGAGTCACTGACTCAGTCCTTGAATGATCTAGGGCTAGAATATGTCGATTTATACCTGCAACATTGGCCAGTTGGGTTTCAAAAAAAGTATGATTCAGATGGTGTTTTAATTAGAAGACCTAGAGACTCTGATGGAAATTCATTAATAGATCATGATGCTGACTACATCAAGACTTATAAGGCTTTGGAAAAAATCTACAAAGATAACCCTAAAGGTCGTGTTAGAGCCATTGGAGTGTCAAATTATAGTGAAAAGTTTCTGAAGAACTTATTGAAAGAGGTTGAGATTGTCCCTGCTGTTAATCAAATTGAACTACATCCTCAATTATCACAACTAGATCTTCTCAAATACTTGGATTCCAAGGGAATAGTTGTCACTGCTTATTCTCCATTGGGTCAAACAGGTGCACCAAATATCAAGCTACCAATTGTTAAAGAGCTATCAGAGAAATATAACGTTACGCCAAACGAGATCTTGACTTCGTATCATGTTGCATACGGAAGAGCTGTTATACCAAGGTCTACCAACCTTGAAAGGATTAAAAATACGTTAACTTTTGTGGATTTGACAAAAGAAGAGTTAAAGCAGTTGGATGAAGTCAAGATTAATGATCCAAAAAGATTTGTTAAGCCAGTTCATGGTAGAGTGTTGGGTTTTGATTTTTGGGATTGATACTTTAATTTAGTCATTAGAAGAGTTGTTGGAACAAAGCTCTTCTCTTTGTTCAGATTGTATTGACAATAAAGTACACTAAGAGATTAATCCCCACTAACAAGTTATATAACTAACAGAAATACAAGGGTCTTTTTACCAGGGAGCTTAAATATTCTTCAACTCTGCTGAAATTTCTACTTAATTTTTGTATTATGATCAAACGTAGATGGTACAATTTCAAGCACATTTAAACATCAGCTTTACATTGGGTTTAGCGCAAGAAAACGCTTTAAAATCAAACTCCACAAAGTTCAACCTTTTGCGATTAGCTATTGTTTAAGCTGTGAATCTACCACCTTTCAAAAAGATGAAGTGACTTGTCTCTTCAAAATTTGAGATCTAGGCTCATAGGGATCTGGTTAACTGGCGTCAATTCACCTCAACAATATAGGACATGAACTAGTGATGCCCGCTAGCGGCGACAGTGTAGATACATATTAGATATTGCATCAAATCAGAACTTAGAGAGGTCGCACCATTCTGTTGTATAGATATGATTGAGGCACATTATCTAAATTTAACACTCAAGGAAGGTAGTTACAGATAACTGAATATTTATATATATATATAACAAAATTCGACATGTGTATAATAACGAAACCTCAGTTTTCCTTCTAGTGAACAAGCTTTATGTAGTAAACCCTAAAAACAGAAACTGTTAGCTCAGGATACCAACAACAGTTAGAATATAGAATACTACAAAAAAGGTTGTCTCAACAACGGAATATTTGAAAAAATAGAAATTTAGTTATAATCTTCAACTAATGAGCATATAGAAAAAAGATGATTCATAATTGAATCTAAAAAGGAACAATCAACTCAAACAGTTGGTAATTCAGTTGCTTCAACTAACAAGGTTTGGAAAGAACTACTTGCAATGAAGCCATTTGGAACTGCAGTAGAAATATAAGCAGCGAATGACTCGGAGACACCGCTGACGTGGGCATCTAAGGTAGCAGAAGCTTCGCCAACGTGACTACTTAAAGCAGCTCTCAATGAGTCCAGATCAACTGGTAAAGCACGTTTGGCAACAGCAACAGCAGCGAAGGCATCGGAGGCAGCACTGACGTGAGCAGCTAAAGAAGCAGACGCTTCGTTGACGTGGTTTTCAATACCAGTTGGGAGAGCAGCAGTAGCAGCATAAGCAGCGAATGCTTCGGAAGCTTGGCTAACATAAGCGTCTAAGGAAGCAGAGGCTTCACCAACGTGACTACTTAAAGCAGCTCTTAATGAGTCAAGATCAGCTGGTAAAGCACGTTTGGCAACAACAGCAGCGAAGGCATCGGAGGCAGCACTGACGTGAGCAGCTAAAGAAGCAGAAGCTTCATTGACGTGGTTTTCAATACCAGTTGGGAGAGCATCAGTAGCAGCATAAGCGGAGAATGCTGCTGAGGCTTGGCTAACGTAAGCGTCTAAAGAAGCAGAGGCTTCACTAACGTGACTATTTATAGCTGCTATTAATGAGTCCAGATCGACTGGTAAAGCACGTTTGGCAACAACAGCAGCGAAGGCATCGGAGGCAGCACTGACGTGAGCAGCTAAAGAAGCAGAAGCTTCATTGACGTGGTTTTCAATACCAGTTGGGAGAGCAGCAGTAGCAGCATAAGCGGCGAATGCCTCGGAAGCTTGGCTAACATAAGCGTCTAAAGAAGCAGAGGCTTCACCGACATGACTACTTAAAGCAGCTTTTAATGAGTCAAGATCAGCTGGTAAAGCACGTTTGGAAATAGCAGCAGCAAATTCAGCAGAAGCTTCGCTAACGTAAGCATCTAAGGAAGCAGAGGCTTCACCGACGTGACTACTTAAAGCAGCTCTTAATGATTCAAGATCAGTTGGCTCGAATGATAAGATAGGGAAGGTTGATGGGGGAGCACCAGCTAGAGTTTCATTAGTGTCTGGGGTTGGAGCTGTGAAAGCAGCGGAGGCCAATGAGGCTGAGATGATAACAGCAGTAGCAAATTTCATTTGTATTTTGATATGATTAATTATGATGCTTATAAAAAGTTCATTAGTTCAGTAATTAAAAAGTGGATGCTTGATGTGACTTTAAGATCCTTTATATAGTTTTCCCTTCTTCATGAAACGGGTGTTGGATTTAGTCAATTGATTGATAGGTAAACTCGTTTCATTTCTCAAGTTAGTTCTAGACCTTGACCTCATTTGCACACATTCTTCATTTCCATTTGATGCTAATAATATGCATTAATTGAACCATTAAAGAGAATTAACACACTAATCAAGTTGAAAATCAATTTGATTTGCAAGATCAAACAAGGTGCATAAACGTCAAAGTACCTTCCGCTATTTCAAATAAAGCTTTTTAACCAATGCATAAATCGAGAAGATGAGTAACTTCTATCAATAAACAAATGCATATGTCTGTGCGTTTTGTAAAATTTTGTCATGAGTTATTCCAATAGTTTTGGACTTGTATAACTTACTCTACCAATTGGAAATAATTGAACCTGACATTTGACTGTCAATAACAACAATGGCTACCCATTAATACATGTTTGTGCCATTTTTTGATGATACCATGATGGGTTGAATCAGTATTAACGTGGGTGATTTGGTGTGTTTACTTGTACCTGATGAGTAGATCCAATTAACTATGCCAAAAGAGTGTTATAGAATTAAAACGAACTTTATCTCCTGTACATTGATGCGCCTCTTATGCAGGTGCGGATCATTTGCTTTTAAAGAACTAATATATAGAAATTGAGAAAGGTTAGAACTTGTGTGTGAAGTAAACAATAACGGATAAATCTGATAGTTTTAAACCTCTTTAGCCGAAGTAATGTTTTATTTCTCTATAAATCGGACTAATGTGAGTTTTGAGTTCTTCAGGTTTTATTGAAAGACTGATATCTAAACTTATATTATAGGATCTAAGATATTGAGACTATTTTGAAACGTTGATTGAGGAACGTTATTTTCACATCTACGTCCTTGAGATTTGTTTTAAAGATTAAACACTATAGTCTGTCTAAAGAGATTATAGAATTTAATGTTAATTAATTCAAGATTTAGATTCAAGTTGTAGACCGTAAAAGCCGTAAAATCCATCAATCAAATGCAATGAAGATAAATTTTTTAAAGTATTGTGAATATTTAACTCCGAACAATCGTTAATCTTTCAAACAAAGAGAGGTGTTTGGAATTCGAAATAACCACATGTCTTGTCAAATCAAAACCCTTACATTTTCATAATATTATCTGCCAAAAAAAGCTCTTGAGAAGATAGGTGCATTTGAATTTTTTCATGATATGAAGAAATTGGGGTGTCGTTAACTTACATATGCACCGTGCTATCATGACGTCGTTTCCTTTATAGTTTACAAATAAATCTATAGGACTAGCACTAAATGGTACTAATGAAACATTCACATTAAAACATGTGCTTTGTTCGTTTCATATGAGTGGATCGTTTTTCAAAACATTATGTGTCAACGATCATCAGAATGAATTTTAATGGTATTTACATACTAATCGAAAAAGATTTCATGTTTTAAGATGTAATGCTATTACTAAACTTATCTTCTCATCACTACTCCATAATCCTACGATTTGTTGAGCTACTAAAATTAAGTTTAATGTAATCACAGTTGAGATTTTTGTGTTTAAAGGTCAATTTAAAAGAATCTAGTTGAAATGACTTTGGAGTTCAAAAATTTGATTCTACTTTCGATTAAAGCCTATGGATCAGGTAGGTATTAGGTATTAAAACCATTTCCTTTTTTTCTCTTTTCAATAGCTTAAGCTTAATTCTTTCACAATTCCAAGCTATAATTATGTAGTATATGTGTATACTACAGTGATTTCTGCATGCAAAGGCGGGAACTCTGCAAAGGCATTCAATCTTATTGTAGATCTCTACTGTAAAGAAAATTATCGAATTGATAATCGATATGTAACTTTAGAGAAAAAAAAAGTTAGATACCGATCTCGCTTTCTTACATAAAAAGCTATATGTGATCTACAGAGAGTATAGGTCCTCCAATGCAGCAATGGACATATAGTATGGACCATTTTTTCTTTCCAATAACCAATTTAGGAGTACTTTGTGCTTTCACACCTGAATTTTTCATATGCATGGTATAACAGGTTTGGATGTTCACATAAATTTACATCTCCTAGTTACTTTGAAGATCAGGGTTTGCATATGTTATTGTACTGGGTTTTTAGAGTATTTGGGGGGTTTGTGAGTTTCTAAGTATGGAGATGGTTGTGACCCAAACTGGCGAAATAGGTCAAATAGAACGCGATTAATGTGACTTTTGCACTTTTAGCCTTATAATATTTATAGCAAACTATACTCAGAGAGTGACTACCAAGTATGAAAGCAATGGATTTAATGGTCAGGACATTTTGTTGTGGCTTATAAGGCATCACTTATTCAACCTTAACCTTGTTTCCTGATTTTAATGTGTATTTGTTGGATTGAATAATCTATTGGTTTAAAAAGGTGGTCCCACAATTGAACTTCTTAGTTGTCCACAGATCATGCACTATTGATGTGATATGATACATTAATTTAGTAGTGGAATCCTCTTAAGTTTCATCATAGTTTTAGTCTTAGTTTACAATAGATTGAAATGTATGCTCATCGCGAGAAAAACGTGAATCTACCCTTTGATAACCGGTTATTCGGAACCTTTGACCATCAAGACTTTGAGAATTGCTATTTGTTAAATCTTCAGTATGTCAATATTCAATTACACTTAGGACCTTTTATAGAATTGATATGCTTTTCAAAGATTCAGATTTCAATTTAAAACACTATGCTAGGTAAACAAATAATCAATCAAGTCAATTTAATATTTAATCACTAGTTCGTCAAATGGTTTTATGTCTTTAATCAGATAAATTGTTTCTCAACAGTCAGTTATTCATGTTCCATTTCTCATCCATCGTTAAAATCTAATTCTATGATTTAACCGACCAAGAATGAGGCTAAATATCTTGTCTATGATTTTAGTGTCTCAAATTTTGGTGTTGAAAATGCGCGAAAAGACTATTTTTATATCATTTGGGTTGAAAAACTTGTAACTTTTGTCCATATAGCCTGAAAGAGATGGCTTAAAATGTACTATACACGATAAATGTCATACCCTACAGCTGTTGTGTTTGATTTGGACTTTACTCTATGGCCAGTAAGTTTTATCCACCCCACTGACTCTAGCGGTTAAAAAAGGCCAACAAAATATACTAATCATATTAAAATTAACAGTGCTGGTGCGATACACACGTTTCACCACCTTTTAAATCTATTGATAAATATACCGTTGTAGATAAATACAACTATCAACTTTCGTTATTCCCTGATGTTGCAAAGATCTTTGAAGAGTTGAAAGAGAATGACGTGATAATCATTTCCGCTAGTAGAACTCATACACCACAAGTTGCTAAAAAATTACTAAAGCTATTACACATTGGTGATGTACCAGCTATAAATTTTTTCGAAAATTCACAATGGGGAACTTTTAGCAAGAAGAATCATATTAAAAGTGCAGTTAAAGAGTTAGGTGGTGGGATTCCATTGGATGAGATTATACTGTTTGATGATGAGTATAGAAATAAAGATGTGGAAAGTATTGGAGTACAATTTGGATATTTACCTAATGAAATTTTAACCTATGATATATTTAAGAAGGAATTAGACAAATATAGACTTAGAACCAATAAATCACAATGATAGTACAGAACTAATTAATAACACATGTATATATATATATATAACAGCTATCGTTCAACGATTATATAGATTCAGCCAAGAGTATCAAAGACTCTCTAGAACTATCCTCTGGAGCAAGAATCTCCCTTTCAGCCAACCATTTGTTGATCTCTTCATCACTAAGCTTACTGAAATCCAAGCCCTTTTGTGAATTTTTTTTAACTGATGATGATGATGACTCAGTTAGATGTGGGAAAGTTTTATAGATGATGTAACCAGCACCAGTAAGAGCTACGACTCCGATTAAGCCAATAAGACCGTTTCTTTTGGAGATTCTTGATGACATTGTTGTGTTGTGTGTGTGTATGTGTACTGGATCAAGTGATTCTAATCAAACAAACAATGAAAAGAGAATATGTCATATTCATTTTCGTGATAAGGATTTTTTTTCTACTTTTTCCTTGGAAGCGATTTGGGACTAAAAAAACTGATTCGTGAAAGCTTCGCGAAGATGTCCCAAAATAATTGAGTCAAAGACGCGCTAAATTTAATTGCATTGGTGAAGTTGATTCATTGTTACTAAGAAGCCTATAGTTGAAGCTAGCTAAGACATAAAAGAAGAAGATGTCAAATGATAGAGAGCATCGTAAAGAGATTCGGAAAAGAGGAGCTGCGTAAGTATCATTGTCCGGATAGTTATTAGTTATTAAAGACGAGTACTAATAAATAAAAAAACCAGGTCTCGTAATTTCACAACTGGTGACGTTGTGATAAAGACTCCAAAGTATCTGAGAACAGGTATCACTGGATTGGTGGGTGATAATAATACAAAGGTTGATGGTAGCAGGAGTAGTAGAAAGAGTATATCGCAAAGGAAAAAGAAGAATGAACAGGGTCAAATGAATGAATCAGACTGGACTCATCTAAACAACGACAATGGAGGTGCTCTGATAACAGAAGAACTCTCACAACTATACTCTCCACAAGTGCGTCACGATCTTAACAATGATTTAAATAACGAAGGTTATTATACCGATTATAACGAGAATAACGTTAAAAAGAGGAAAAAAAAGAATAAAACTGATGTTCCTATAAAGGGGAGAAAAAGAAGTAGTGTTGATTCAACTCCTAGAACTCCAAAGGAAAAAGTTGGAATCAACTATGAACCACCTTCATATGAAAGTAATAAATCACTTGTATCTGCCAAAAGAACACCAATTACCAGAGATGACTCTACCATGTCCAGTAATTCAGTTCATTCAAAGACCAAGAAATCCAAACGAGTAAAGCAAAAAGTTGACAAAACTACTGAGAAACTGTTGAAACAAGAACAACAGGACCAACAACCCATAATAAAACCAGAACCAATTCATCTAAGGGGATCTGTATCATCGACATTAGAAACTTACAGACTCTCAACAACTTCAATACCTCGTTTGACTGCAATAGATGTTCTTCAACACTATCTCTCTGAACTAACACCATCTTACTCTAAACCATCATCACATTTCGAAACTTTTAAATCCCTGAATAACGAATACCTTACGAAAACACTAGATTTATCACTTATGAATAACTCTTTGGTAAACATGTTAAGGAATACCAAATCGAAAAAAGATGAACTACGTGAGGTGTTATTTGATACTCAAAGGGATATTCAAGAGTGTGAGTTAAAGTTGGCAAAACTTCGAAGATCTTACGATGACATCAAACGAAGAAAAAAATTTTTGAAAAATGTGAGAGGGTTAGTTGACAAGATTAAAGATGAACAAGTTGACAATGTTGAAGAAAAAATTGATCCTACAAAGATAGTTAGAAAGTTAACAGAGTTAAATAATACCTTAGATCCCAATTGGGGGTTTATTGACAAGTTGAAAAGTGCCAATGAAAAATTATACGCATTAGATGAAGAGATAAATCGTTGAATGTATTGAATATAATACATAGACTCACACAAAATTACATGTATACAACCACATAAGATTTATGTGTATTAAAGAATGAATAGCGCATCTAGATCTCTCGCATGATTAGACATGGAACACAGACATAAATCTGTGTATAATTTGTGAATATTTGAAAAATTAAAACACCAAACACTGGATTGGCCTATAAGTCAGGGAGGATCTTGAAGTTCTTTGAAAGAACATACTGTAATGGATAAATACTATAATGGCAAAAAAAAAAAGGAAAAGAGTTATAATTATAATATGAATTGATTTGAATCCTTCAAGAAGAAGTTCATCTGATTAATATAGAGCATCTTAGATAAGCTCACTAATACACATTGACTGACACCCTGTCACACACCTCCCCGTTCTCTCCTCATCAATCACCAACCTCCATCAACAACCTCCATCATCCACATCTGAATCTATTCATCAGAGATTAAAGCCATGATCATTCTGTATAGATAGAAGAAGAACAAGAACAGATGGAAACCTAGTTTGATGAAACTTTCCTTCTTTTGCTTGTTCAAAGTTCTAAAAATTTCAGTGGCATCCAATAGATGGTTTTGTTCCAAGATCTTCTTAACGTTGAAGGCAAACAGTGGAGCATTCAACAAGAATGTGAACCAGTATCCATTAATCAAGAACAGAAGTGTCAAGAACCCATGAATCCCAGCTTCTGGAACAATGTATTTGTTTAGTTTGTTACATAGTTCAATTGGATTAATGTAGTCACATTCTAAATCACTGTACATGATAGTGAAGAACACTTGTAAAAACAAGTTCACGGCATTTAAAACAACGGAGAAGATAAATAAAAATGATTCGCCGCTCATTATGATTGATTCTTTTCTTTAAATGTTGATGAAGTGCCAACTATTAAATCGTCTATCAGGCGAAACTAAGACAATAAAGAGATAAATAACCATTGATATTTAATACCTTTTTCATTTTTTTTTTTTTTTTTTTTTTAAATCGAGGGAGTGAAAATTTCAATCGTTATTTAAACAGCAGCAAAGAATAGAAAAAAAATATCAGACGAAATTGTGGTTGATTTCCCGATTTGGTAATTCTTCTACAAAACAAAAATATGATGTGTAATAAAAATTGCTTACTAAGCATAATAGACATTTCATTAGCATCAACGAATGTTGAATAGTCTACGGATTTCTTGAGCTCCAAGAACAGCAGCTTCTCTTCTACCTTCCTCGTTCATCGTACTTTCTATAATCTCTTTCTTCTCGTCTTGAAGTTGCATGATACGATCTTCAACAGAATCTTCAACCAAAATACGATAAACATGAACAGGTAAAGTTTGACCAATTCTATGAGCTCTACCCATTGCCTGCTCTTCTATGTATGGATTCCAAAATGGATCCATGATTATAACATGGTTCGCACACGTCAAAGTTAACCCACTATTACCAGCTTTTAACGATATTAAAATTAATCTTTGTGATGCATCGTTATAAAGAGTCTTAATTGCATTATCCCTTGAACCTGCACTCATAGAACCAGCATATAACAGGTAATTAATATTACTTTTGGTTAAAAATTTACCAAATAAATCAAATACCGTGGTGAACTGAGAGAATAAAATGATTTTCTCAGTTGGACTTTCACTCAAGATTATTTTAATTAGTTCAAGAGCAGCTTCAAATTTAGGTGATAGTTTCAAATTATCGACAATTAAAGCCTCCTCTTTTTCATTCTCCTTTAAATTCTTATCTAATATCATTTTAACAACTTCCTTAGATTGTTTCTTGTTACATATCTTGTCAAAAATATCATATGAAACCAATTGGTTTTTTTTAATAACAACACGACAACTGGTACATTTTGCTTGAACAACACCTTCATTCAATGAATTTTCTCTAAACTTCTCGAAAAACTCTTCAACACAATCTTTACAAAGTCCATGACCACAGGGGTAAAATAATACCCATTCTTCATCCGGTGGTGAATCTAGACAAATTGGACATTCAAAATGGTTCTCTGCAGAATCAGATTCTTCCATATTATTAACCCTATTAATAACATCCTTTTTAAACTTTGATGCAAATTCACACATTGCTGAAACACTCGTAGTTTCTGTTGAAACATTACCATCTTCATCATAAATTATCCCTAATTTCCTTTCACCTATACGTACAATCTCAGAGTGTAAAGTAGCTTGACGTAACCTCAATAGCAAAGTTAAAATATTCGAATAATTACCTTGAGCTTTTGGACCACTTAATATTCTTTCAACTGCTTTGGCACTTTGAGCTTCTAAACTATAGTAAAAACTTTCCTCTGCTTTATTAGATTTCAAATTAATCATATGTTTATGAACGATTTTTTCAGGTAATTCTAAAATTGGTTTACCGTCAATCATTGAATCCTTTTCACGACGTAATAAAATCAACCGTAATAGCACTCTAACTTTATTAATTGCCCGTTTTCTATCAAAATCATCGTAGTTATCACTTTTACTCTTTAAAGGTCCTGAAATATCAATTCGGAACTTATGCTCGTTTGAATATGGTTTGATTTTCAGAAATCTTAATAATGGATATAATTCACCAACTCTATTCTGCATAGGAGTACCACTTAAACACCAACGGAAAGTAGCATCCAATGCAGCACAGGCTACAGATGAAACTGTGAGATGGTTTTTAATGGCTTGAGCTTCATCTAAAATGATACGATAAAATGTTGAATCCTTGCTGAAAAATGGTGACACATAAGATCCTGGCTTTTTCCTTTCATTGATATCTTTCAAATTATGAACAAATCTAACGTCATCTTTTGGTACAATTGGATTTATATGATTTTTATATTCCATTGCCAGAGTTGAATATGAAGTTATAACAACATCGTACATTGACAGCTGTTCGAATGTATAACGTTTCTTACCAATAGAATGGTATATGAAGACAGTTAGATTTGCAGACGATTTAACTTTCATTGCAAATTCTGCTGCCCATTGATTCATCAATGAAACTGGACATACAATCAAATTTGTCTTTTTCTTTTCATCTTTTGAACGACGTGATAATGCTAGTGCAATAATTTGAACAGTTTTACCCAACCCCATATCATCAGCTAAAATACCACCACATTTCTTTGTATCATTTTCACTAGATTCTAACCAGTGTAGACCTATCTTTTGATGCTTTAAAAGTTGGACGTTACTCATATCAGATGGAGTAAGTGATTCACCCTCTGCAGCAGTTTCTGCAGTCTTTAATAGATTATATAGATCAAGATCATCACCTGTTGGATTGGTGTAAACGTTGTTCTGTAACCTTTGATAGGGATTGATATTCTGCCCAAGGAGAGCATTAGCTCTTTCTTGTTCTTCCTCGATCTCATGTAACCGTTTTACTCCTACCTGTGTTGGAGGTTGAGCTTGAGGGTTACCCCACTTATTGAGTTGTCGGACTTGTATAGGTTGAGCTTGTGTCTGTCTCTGTGGCTGTGGTTGTGGTTTTGGTTGAGGAGGAGGAGGAAGCTTTCTTATAGCTTCTATTAATTGATGTTTTAGAACATTCTTAAAAGTTAAATATTTTTGCCTTACTTGAACTTTTGATTTTTCCAGAGTTAAAACATTTGTATGATAGGTTCTTGATTTATTAGATAGATCTTTTAATTTTTTCAATTCATTTTGCATTCTTGAATCCTTCTCAGTCACACCTAACCTTTTCAATCTTTCCTTTTGTTTCACAACAGCTAATGATTCAGATTGTATTCCCTTTAGTTGTTCTTGATCTTTTAGTATTGTTTGATCAATTTTTTTCATTCGTTGCAACAAATCATTCTCTCTTTCCTGTACATCTTTATCATTATGATACCTCCTTCCATGAAGAATAACTGCAGGAGCTCTCTGTGTTTGTTGTTGCTGTTTTGGAGCCTGTTGTTTTGGAGCCTGTTGCTGTAGTTTTGGAGCTTGCTTTTCCTGCTTTGGCGCCTGTGTTTGCTGCTTTGGCGCCTGTGTTTGCTGCTTTGGCGCCTGTATTTGTTGTTGAGGCTGCTGCTGCTGATAAGGCTGAGATGGTCCAGGATAAGAATAAGGATATTGATAAGGATATGGCGGAGCCTGTTGCAGTTGTTGAAAGTTGGCAGGTGGTGGATTTCCATAAATAGGAGATGGATTTATATATGGATAAGGATAAGAAATTGGCTGAGGCTGTTGAAGATGTTGAAAATTGATTGATGGTGGGTTTCCATACATATGATGTTGATTTGGATAATAATTTAGCTCTGGGTTAGTCATTCCAAAAGAATGCTGCTGTCTTGGTAACAAGTTCGAAGGATTAGCATTATGTTGCTGCTGTGGTTGTGGGGGATCTATTAACTTCAAACTCGAACTTGATGAAGAGCTAACAGAATTAATCGAATTCAAAGATGTCGTACTGCTATTTGGAGTTGGAATACTTTTTATCTTTGCATTTGAAGAACGTTGTTGTAATGGAGGTGTTGCTCTACTTTTATTCAAGGTGTCTAACCTTGATCTAGTAGGATTATTTTGTGGCGGAGAAACATTATCATGAGGTCTGATTTGTTGAGTGTTACTTAAGTTTGATCCATTTCCAACCGGTTGTACAGCACTCTTGCCACTTGATATCAACGGAGAAGCTGAAGAAGAAGAAGATGATGATGATGCTTTAAGTCCTGGTGCTAATGAACTATCATTTTTCAAATTTCTAACACTGGTTATCACTATGTCTTCATCACTATCATCATCACTAAGGGTCAAATCGACCGCCTTGTTTGAATCCTTGACTGAACTAATTTGAAACCTTTTAGCACCATTGTTGGTTGTGTTATAGCTATTATTACCTGACAAAGCGTAGCTGGGACTTGTCATGATTGTGATTCCTGATATGTTGTGTTGTACGTATTACCAGTGAGCCGTTATCCCTTTGTTGCTAACCTGAGTCCTTTGCTTCTGATAACAGCTATCAACGCGTCGGCCTAGTTTACTTTTATTGAATCAAAAATTGATTTATCAGATTATAAAATCTATATCGCTGCTATTTTAAAGACGTGTTTTAATTTGGTGTCAATTTTATCAGTACTTTTTAATTTTTTTTTCGTGATTTTATCATTTTCGTAAAGATTTTTTTTCGTTTTTGAGAGCGCGAAATTTAATTTCACAAAAACGAAATTTAATGCAAATTTGCAAAAATTAAAATATTTGATTATGTAATCAAATATTTTGATGATTTGATTGCATTTTTAGTGATTTTATTTTTCTTTTTTTATTTCCTTGTAAATCCTTGTAAAGCCTTGTTAAAATTACCCTTTTTGTATCTTTTTCAAACTTCGGCTAATTTACACACAATGCTTTCCAGCTGTCTAACAAAGCATTTGGTTTTATTAATCATATATAATTTCTATATATATATATATGGGCCATTCTTGAGCTAGATTACCACCCTTTTCAACATTCTGTGATACATACACAACCACACATTGTGTGCTTTTTATCTTAATATCTTGAACCTGTCTGTACACTTTTTCAAAGATCTACGGTTTGACATTTGCTAAGAGTTGATAATCACTTTCACAACTTTTTTTGAAATTAGAATGAACATTGTTTCAAAATTCTTTACTACAGCTGAGGAGAAAAGGGATAAAGAAATTTCTCAAGTGGTACCCATATCAGATTGTTCTCATGATTGTGATTCTTGTTCGACTAAATACCCATCATCTGTAAAGATAGATAATGCTGATATTTATAATTCTGCTAAAAAGACTGATCTTCATTTCATAGTACCTACTGGTAAATCTGATTGGATTCATGATGCAACTTCAACTCCAAATACAATAGAGAATGCAATAGTTAAATGGAAAGATCATCATTCATCTAAAGTTATACCAAAGGCTAATGTGAAAATAAGTACAAGTAATTTACCTATAGATCTTTTAGACTCAAGGGCTTTAAAAGGTGAAGTTAATGATGTTTTAATACTACCATATTTTGTATGGATAAGAAAATTAGATTTACAGAACGTTGATAAGGTTTTGAATGAACTAATACCTTTATTGATTCAAAATAGAGATGAAGGTAACACTAAACCACCTTCTCAAATATATGATTTCATCATTGAACCTTCAAATGCACTATCATACGTTTTTTTATGTTCACATAAAACAAGAGATAAAAGATGTGGTATTACAGCACCATTAATGAAGAATGAGATGGACGCTAGACTAAGGGATACGGGTCACTATAGAGATCCTGGTGATAATAGATCAAATGGGGTTTATGTGAATTTTATAAATCATGTTGGTGGTCATAAATTTGCTGCTAATGTAATTATCTATCTTAAATCTGGTGAAATCATTTGGTTGGCAAAATGTACTCCAACTAATGCTCAACCAATTATTGATGAGACAGTATTAGGTGGTGGGAAAGTTTGGGGAGATTTGGTAAGAGTTGTGCAAAAGGAAAAATCAATACAATGGTGATTTGTCTATATATATATAATATAATATACTATTTATTTAATCTCTTTGAAATACTTTTAAAACGTTCAATCTTGTTTGAATGTTATCAAGTTTTTCCCTCGACAAACTTTTGGAATTTTGATATAAAAGCTTTGAAAGTCTTGTAATTTCCTTCTTGAAGAAGAAATCTTCTCCATTGACAATCTTATTCAACAATTTTTTATAATAGTATTCAGAGCCTTCATCACCAGTACTTTGGAAAGAACTTAGAATCTCACTAGCTAGTTCGTTGATACGATCCGGAGTTTCTTTTAACAAACTTTCAATTTGTTTATCCAATACTTCAATACGACCAGCTGTTGATAAAAGAGTACCGTCAACATCTCTATGCTTTCCAGATATTTTATTAACCCATGAAACTAATCCATCAAGAGTTCTATCAAATTCAAAGTCAATTGGGGTTGAATGACCAGCTTTAAACGTCAATATCGTTGGGAAAGAATCAATACCAAATCTTTCTTTCAACTCTTCAGCTGGAGAATCTGTCACTGAAACTTCTGCTATAATAACATCAGAATTGTCATCTTTATACACAGAGGCCAACTGTTCCCATATTGGATGTAAATTCTTACAATGTCCACACCATGATGCAGTGAAGACAACGTAAACATCTTTACCACTTTGTAATAAAGTTTTATCAAAATCTAAATCAGAAACTTGTACGATATCTGATTGAATCTTTGGAATGTAAACATAAGATTCAGTATTATCACCAATGAATTTGACAAATGAATCAACGTTTCTACCACCTTCATATTCAATTGGGTTATGCTCATTACCCTTTTGAAATAGTTTCAAAGTAGGAAATCCTTTAATACCAAATTGTGAACAGATAACTCTATTCTCTTCACATTCAATCTTCACAATTTGAACATCTGGTGATTTTGAATATTTTTCAGCTAATGCATCCCATTTTGGTGCTAAATTTTTACAATGACCACACCAAGTGGCATAAAATTCAACTAATGAATTCTTACCACTGTTATAAACTATATCGTCAAAGTTATCATTGGTGGCAATAATAACATTTGATCCAAGAGTGGTGAGGGAAAGTGCAAGAATCGAAAGCACTGATTTGAAAAGCATCTTGAATCTACCTATGAAAAGCTAGATTATTTTCTCTCTAGTATTTGATAATGAATGTTAAATTCCTCTAATTCCCTGTGTAAATTGATGTGCTGTTGTTTGTACAATCAATTTCTGATCGTGGGTAGAAATGAATTGTGCCAAATAGCACAACCTTTCCTATTTGGGCGAATACTACAATTTACATCATCATGCCAAGCTCATATTTGAAACCAAGACTTAGATCCAACCACACGAATGGCTCTTCCCCTTTTAGTGAGTAGCTGCTTATGCTTTTGGACAACGATAAGAGTGAATCTTGTACTGCCTATTTATTCAAACGTGAAAATGATTTTGGCATGGCATATACTATGTTATGAGGATCATTATAAAATTACAAAGAGAGCTATATCTACAGATTCAGGCTTATTTTCTTTATGATTCTATATTATATACGAACAAGCATTAACTAATAACATATGGACAACCACCATAAGTACTGGGTATCGATGCACTAAGTGCTTGGCTCAGAACTCTCTTCTCTGAGTCCAGATTTCTTCTTCTTTTCCAATTTTCTCTTCTCCAAGTAATCTTGTAAAGAGGCAACTGGTGAAAAGTTTGCAACTCTAAAGATATAGTATAAGGCACACATGGCAAATATGTTGAAGATGATATAAACCCACATGAACCCAAAGTTTCTCCAAATATAACTATACTTGGCACTAACAGTGGCCATGTATTCATCACCAACGGAATATTGACAATAACCACAACTTGTGGTATCATTTGGATTCATCAAATAACCCATACCAGTTTTATCAATGAATGGTTGAGCAAATTCTGAACAAGTCAACCCGTTTGGTGGATTGAAATAGTTGTATTCTTGCTTATTACAAATGACTTCTTTATCATGAAGGATTAAAGCCATTAATGTTTGAATAATATATGTCAAAGGTGAAACTTTATACATAAAAGTCCAGAATCCAGGCATTAAAGATAATGGTTGAACAACACCACAGAATGAAATCATAAAAGACAAGAACAAACCTGTAATCACAGTTGAAGAGGCCAAATCTGGTGACATATAGACGATGAACAAACCTAATGAAACGTAGTATAGTTGGTATATCACAGAATAGTTTAAATACCAAACACCAGCTCTTACAGCCTCATTATCGATTTTCAATGGGAAGTAAACACAACAGAAATAAATGGCACCAAAGAAAATATGATAAGGAATCTCAGCAAAGAATTGTGATAGTAGTAAAGTTGACCAATGGAAAGTATTAGATTTTGATTCTCTAACTTCGAATAACTCTCTTGAAGCAACAGCTCTCTCTTGAATTTGATTTGTAGCAGGAGCAGAAACAATAATTGATAAAAACACAACAAACATACCGTTTTGCATACCAATAACAGTTGAATCCAAGTTCCAAAAGGTGAAACCAATGAATAGACCACCAGTGATTAACAACATACCTTTAGAGGTAATATATTGAGGATCTCTGAAGAATTGAGTTGCAGTTCTTGTCGAAACATATTTTAGTTGATCAAAATATGGCATAGCATAAGTGTTTTTCAACTGAGCTCTCTCCTCTTCTGATACACTAGTATCAACACCTTCAGGTTTCAATCCTTTCAACTGGGTGACTTCCTTAGTTACTTGAGCGTACTCTTTAGATCTATTCCAAATTTCAAACCAGTCTTCCTTAACACTAGCAGTAGCACCAGCACCAATAGCTTCCAATATATATTCAGCAGGATTTTCTTTCTTTTCACAATGTCTGGCACCGTTTTCTTCAAAATACTTTAGGATAATTTCAGAATCTTTCCCAATATCACCAAAATAAACAGTTTCACCACCTTTCTTCAATAACAATAATCTATCAAAAGCTTCGAAAAGTGTAGCTGAAGGTTGATGGATGGTACACAAGATGGATTGACCAGCTGCTGCCAGGTTTTGCAACAAGTTAACGATGGCCCAAGCAGATTGAGAGTCTAAACCAGAAGTAGGTTCATCTAAAAACAGTAATAATGAAGGTTTAGCAACCAGTTCAACACCAACTGATAATTTCTTACGTTGTTCGACATTTAAACCTGAACCTAATCTACCAACCAATGCTTCAGCATATGCTTCCATACCTAAGATGGTGATGATTTTTTCAACATAGTCTAATTTTTCAGCATCAGGAACACTTTTTGGACGACGTAATCTTGCGGCAAACTGTAATGATTCTCTAACAGTCAATTCATCAACGTGTAGATCTTGTTGTTGAACATAACCAGTAGATCTTTTGAATGAAGTATCCAATTCAGAGCCATTAACTAGGAAATCACCAGTGATTGTACCCATGTCAACTCTTTGAGCCAACACGTTTAACAAAGTGGTTTTACCAGCACCAGACTCACCCATCAAAGCGGTTAAGGTACCTGGTTTGACATAACCTTGAATGTTGTTTAACAACTTTCTTGTACCTCCTTTATAAGGAATAACATAGTTCACGTTTTGCCATGTGAAAATACCCTTAGATCCTAAACCGTCAAAAACTTCATCTCTATCCTTTTTCTCATTATCATTTGAAGAGTTTGAAGGTTCTTGAGATCCAACATCTTGAACAGTCTGTTCACCGGCTTCAATGTCATTAGACTTAATATCCTTGGTGAGCAAAACTTTTTCTTTTGCTTCATTACTCTTTTTGAAATACAAGTGATCACCACCACCTTTAACTGCTCTTTTAAACTCAGTGGCAACGGCATTGACAATAATGAAAAATACAGTAAATGCAATCAGAATACCAAAGTTTCTCCAAATGTTATCATAGGAAAAATCGTATTGTGCCTTCATGTAATCATCACCAGTGACATAGCTTTGACCGGTTTTAGAACCAGGGAAAGCACAAACTTGTTCACCTTCACTCAAATCCTCGTAGCCTGAACCACTTGGAATTAAAGTTCCACCACAATCCATGATTCTATCATGAAACTCAACAACCATCATATTTTCGAAACCATATCTAATTGGATTGATATAAATAATCCATTTAAACCAAGGATGCATCGATTGGAATTGAATCATAAATCCTGAGTAGGTGGATAATGCTAACATGAATAAACCTGCAATAGCATTGGCACCAGCAACGTTTTGAGATAGGGCAGCAATCATTTGAAACAAAGCCGTGATACTTTCAGATGAAATAGTCAAGAATAAATAGGTCAAGAAGAATCTCCAAGCATCTCTTGTCAAGTTTGCTAAGAAATAGGCAATGATATAAAAGACAGTGATGGCTAAAAATTTGAAAGGGAATTTTGTGATGACAGATGCAAATGTTTCAGCAGATGGATTAAACAAGGAATATGATTTTTGTTTTAACAAGATTGGACGTTCTTGAAATTGACCAGAAACTTCAGCCAAACCCATCAAACTAAAATATAATACTAAGAAATAGACCATACCACCTCTTGAAAAAGACCCGTTGGTACTGGATGGAGTACCCCAGTACAAAGAACCTGCAATCAAAGCTTGAACAGCAGCAGCTATTGTTTGGGTAATTGTGAATGCCTTATCACCATAGATTTTTTGGAAACCTCTTCGTGTTAACAATTTTAACTGTGTATGATATCCAACTGTATAACGATAATGAACTCTTTTCTTTTCTTGTTTCAAAGATCTATCAAACAAATTTCTAGTCTCATCAGCATTAGCTTCATGCTTTGCATAACTGTTAATCTCTTCCGTTAACTCTTGATATTCATTTGATTTTAGCCAAACAGCTTCAAATTCTTCAGAGGTGTTTGGAACTTTATTTTCGAAACCTGGTCTTGGAAATCTACCAATTGGATCTGTAATAGCAGTTAAGAATTCAGCAGTTGCTTGTCTAGGAGGACAATCAAACCCTAAATCGACAAAGTACTGTTTAGCCCTTGGAGCTGGACCAAAAAAGATTTGTCTACCTTCATATAAAACCAATACTTTATCAAAGGTTTCATAGATGTTTTCACCAGCTTGATAAATAGTGATGAAGGCAACAGACTTGGATAAAGATGTTTGAGTTCTAATGGCTTGAGCATATTCCAAAGCAGTAGAAGCATCTAAACCTCTAGTGGCATTATCCCAGCAGTAAACAGATGCTTTACAACTCATAGCTTCAGCAATTGAAACTCTTTTTCTCTCACCACCTGAAACACCTCTAACGAAATCATTACCAACCTTGGTACCATAGGTATGTCTTAGACCAAAGATAGTAGCTAACAAATCTCTATAAGCCAATATATACTGTTCTCTTGTGGCATTGTTGACTCTAGTATTTGGAGTTTTCAAACCAATGGAGAATCTTAAAGTTTGATCAACGGTCAAATGAGGGTAATGAACATCCAACTCACCATTATAAAGCAAATCGGCTTTATATTTGCTCAACATTTCCGATTGTGGGATGTTGTCATAGTTAATATCACCTGTAACATCCAAGAATTGATCGTGTTCACCAGCAATGGTCTTCAATAAAGTTGAACAACCAGCACCAGGTCTACCTAGGACAAGACACATTTCACCAGGTCTGACTACTCCAGAGACGTTTTTGATAATGTTCTTAGTTGGAGTTTTCTGTTTAATTGTTTCGAGAATTTGGAAAGGACCCTTTAATAGATCCAATACATTTGGTGCAAAAGAACTTGCAGAATCAACACCTTTAGTGCTAACATTTTGAAAAGCAACACCTGTGGAACGTAAATTGATACCTTGATCATTTGCAGATTTTAAAAAAGTCTTTAAAATTTTTTGAAAGTCAAAGTCTTCTTCCTCATTGATTTCAAAAGGAGGTTGAGGTCCTTTATTTCTTGATAAAGCTTTTGATAATGTAGATAGTCTAGTTAATACACCACCGTTTGCAGTATGCGATGCATTTGTGACAATTCTAATAACTTCTTCCATATCTTCCTGTTCTAAAGACTGATGATCACGAATGTCCTTGCCATTGTTCACACCAGCTTTAAAATTATCAGCTGTGAGCTCATCGATAGAGTTAGATCTAGACATACTCTTTGAATGAACTTATTAGTTCCAACACCACTGGAAAGCAAAAAAAAAAAACTAGCAACTAGAGATTAATGGAAATGTAGAAGTTAGATTCTAAGAGTATCAAGTAAGCACAAAATTATTATATGAACGATTTTCCCAACCAGTGGTTAATTAATACATATATATATATATACAGAAGTTTATTATAAGTAAAATATTTTATTCACTTCTTTGCCCGAATAGCTACAATTCTGCACTCATGCGTATAATTGATACGGAAAATATAAAGATTTAGACGATGACTTTCCTAATTGGGATCACTCGACCGAGCTTCAACTTACTCAATAATCCCGCCTGGCCATCCAGCAAAAACTTTTTTTCTCTTAATTTTTTTACTCTACTGGCATTTCCACCTAAACGCACCGAGACATCACAAAGGGCTAGGTTGAACCAATGTGAAGCCAAATAGACTCAACGAGAGCATTTGCGAAAAATACGCGATAAAAATCGGGAAGACAGTGCGGTTGAACAGGGGGTCAGGTGACTAAGATGAGTAGTGGGTTACTAGCAATTTAGATGGAAATTATTTACTGAAATGCTACAAGAGAATTGCTTCTGATTCTAACCGATAATCTGTGTCAGTGCCAACAAAAACAAGACGCTAAACAATCGGTTCATGTAACTCTGAGCGCCCGTTGTTTTTTTTGTGGCTACAGCACACTGATTATCTCTTGCCCAGTTAACTAAGACTTTTTTGCTTTTAGGCCTAATAAGATTTCCCAATTAGGGAACGAGCCCCGAGTACTTTCAAGCTTTTTTTATTTTTTTTTTTTTTTTTTCTTTCCAGTATATACATATATACACACAAAGAAATTAGTAAGATTGACGTAGACCAAAAGAGTCTTAATTAAAGCCGCATAGGTATCTTGTGATTATTAATTCATTGACCTGGACATCTGGATCTTTATAGTTAATCTCAGTAGAGTATCAAAAAGTCGGTTTAGTCAACAAAGAATAGGCTGAGTTGATTTTCAGCCAAGGGTTTTATATGAATGTCTCACTCATCTTTGTAAACAATCAACCTCAACTTATGTAAGTCCCCTGACAAAGTTCAAACCCTTTTCAGTCAAAACTTATCCGCAAACTACGTACCGTATGTCCTTTGGCTTCAAACCACGTTGACGGCTCCATTCGAATGTTTTAGATTTTGCAAAAAAGCCCTACCAAACGTCAGACCGGCTAAATCAAATAAATAAATCAACGTAAAATCGAAAACTATCCAACATTCGGACTTATAATTTTTGCACCGCTTTTACCCTTTAGGCCTTAGCGATTAGCGTTTGTACGGTTTTATAGAGGCCAATCGCCAATTGGTGTCAAATACTATAGTTAGAATAAACGTGGAAGTCTACTATTGAATACATTCAAGAAATGGTGAGCTAAGAAGCATACCACCTGTATCGCTACAAAGAGAACTACTACAATAATAAACTAAGGGTTTAATACCATATCTACATTCTCATAAAAGTAACAATATTGAATATATTGACACAACAATGTTATTAGTACAAAACACAACAATTAAGATGTATCTCAATCTAGACATAGAAATAATTGAATATTCCTATCAAGCGGAAAGGATGAAAAGAAAGCACAAAGTACAAACGTATCTAGTATAATTGGTGGCATTAGAAGAAAACTTCATAAATAAACGCAATAAAGACGACGAATCCAATTGTCAATGCTGTATCAAGTTTAGTTTGTTCTCTTTGTATAATTTTAATCATTTTTTGATCAATTTTAGCCTTTTTCTCAACTTGTAAAGAAGCTGGATTTGATCTTGATGATAATTGACTTGGTAAGTGTTTATTTGGATATAAGTTTTCAATAAACTGTTCAATCTTACCACATAATTGGTTAATCTTTAAATAATGAGGATCATTTGGATCACTTTTGTGATGTATTTTTTTGATGAATTCTTGGAAAATTTCAACTGCTCCATCAAACGTTCTTGATTTTAAAATCAGTTGAACAGTTAAACCTTTTCTAATCTTTAAATTTCTTTCAAATATCTCTTTATTTTGATAGATTAACTCTAATGTAGCAATAGCCATAACTTGTGGAATTGCACAAAAATTATAACTGGTTGGTTCTTCAATCAAACTTAAATAAGTTAAAACACTTTCAACGTGTAACAAGGCATTATAAACCAATTCACTAACACAATATACACCTTGTTGTTTATCATTGATAAAATCTTTCAAATTTACAGCATAATTTCCCCAAATTTCTTTTGGCCAAAATGCTCTACCATCAACTAGATCTTCTTCATAATCTCTAATAATGTTTGTCTTTTGTAAGAATAATCCCATACCTTTTAATAAACTTAAATCTTCAATTAGTTTATTATCACCAAATCCTGCCAATATGATTAGTCTTGTTAATCCATCACCAACTAATCCAGCAACGTAATAACAGTATAAATCATAATCATCAATGGTTTTCAATCCGTTCAAATTAAAATCAGAATCTTCGATATAATCAGCCATACCATTACCCATTTGTTTAGTTATGTCTTTAACAACTTCTTGATATTCTGGTTTTAGTTTTTTATATTCATTTAAAATAACATCAAATTCTTCCAATACAATACGATCATCCTCATCTGGTCCACTACCATTGAAACTCCAAGAGTCTAATAATAATTTAGAGTGGAAAGATCTCAGCAATTCAACCTTGAAATTTTTATCTAGGGTCATATCATCTTCAACGGTATCTAAAGCTCTTAAAACTAGATAGAATACTATAACAGCAGTTCTTAATTCAGGATGTAATTCTTCAATTACAGCAGCGAATGATCTTGAAGTTTTTTTCAATAAGAAATAAGCTCTTTTAAGGTTGTCAGATTCCGTTGATGGGTTTCTTGGAAATAAAGATTCTTTGAAGAATTTAAAGTGTAATGCAGCTTTGAGCTCATAGGGATGAAGAACCAATTGTAAAAGTTTACCCATTTTTATAAATGGCTGTTAAAGGTTATTGAAGAATAGTCTAAAGTGCAACAATTTTCAAGCAAAAGGATAATATAGACCGAAACTAATTATGCCCTATAACTGGTTACTTTTTTTTGATTGTTCAAGTTAGAAAGTTGTTGATGTTAGGTGATAGATCAATAATTTAATATCTCCGGGCAAGAACTTTTTTTTTTTTCTGGTCAACCAATTTCAATTAGAGTCTAAGTAATTAAATTATACGAGCTGTTAACATCAATTAAAGAACAGAGCAAAAAAAGAAAAATTAACGCGTTTGATCAAAAAATGATTTAACCAAAACGAGCGTAGGTTCGAGTTTTAAGATCAGCTTCTTTTCAATCAATTGTATTTTAAGTAATTTATACTTATGTTCTACGTAAAACTGCTTATAGAAATACCAATCTTATTAAACGAGAGATCCATTTCTTTAAAGAAAAAATGCTCATAGAAAAAGAATGTCACGTGACTGCTTTCGCTCCAGGAAGCAATTTTGCACGTGACATACACTTTCATATTTCCGATTTGTAGGGGCTTCATAACCACTTTAAATTTTTGAAAAGTGTAAATGTTTATTTTTGTTTTTTTTTTTTTTTTTTTTCTTCTGAGATGAGGTTTTGTGCAACTTTCGGAACTTTCATAGTTTTATTGTAGCTTTTATACTTTGGCCAATTGTCTTCTCTGAATAGGTGATCACTTCAATCTTTCTTGTGCCCTAAGATCGAGTTCAATTAAAAGCGGTAGTTCGCAATTAGATAATGCCCGTTTAGCAGCCCTACTGCATCAGGCTTTTATGCATCATTGGCAACGGTTTTGAGGATATTTTGCACAAATTTGAATAGTGTATCGTTCGTAATCTATTTATCTTCCGAAAAACTGACTATAGTGAGTGAAATGTGTCAATTATACTAATTTTCAAGTTCCGAGATGTAATTAAATAGTTGCATGAAATTGTTTTCAACATCATAGTCATAAGTTTTGTACGACAAATGCTCTTCAATGTACACCTGTTTTTTAATATTACAGTCTTAGGCTTATAATTAAAGTTTACTATCAATTTAAGGTAGTGGGTAACCTGTAAAAGATGGAGTAGTGTTACAGCCTTAAGGAATGCGATTCAGGACTAGAATCATCTTACAGCATGCAATTAATTACTTTGTCAAAATTTCCTAAAAACGTTTGACTTATTTCTTTTAGAGAAGCAACCACTAAGACTAAAGTGAAACAATAATGGTTGTCTATGTTTCCTCTTGTTTACCTCGGTAGTTGGGCAATTGAAATTAAGTTCTTTATAAAAACGAAAAAGGGCTCACAAAAAGCAATGGAAACTTGTCACAAGAGAACTACAACGTTATTTCTAGTAATTTTATTGACACAATAAATCGAAAAGAAAGAGATTTCACTAATATCGAATACGATATCCATTCTTTTGATTCGTTTAAGCTTAAATTTTCAACAAATTGATCTTTGTAATCTTAAGCTTGTTGTAACGTCTTTCCTTTTAAAAAGCTTGTCTTTTTGATTCAAGTTCATGCAACATAATTTTTAGTAGGGACCCCTTCTTCACAATAATAGCAAAATCTATGTTAATTTTTTTTTGGCTTTCATTTTAAGTTCCGATTCCTTGTAAGGCTTAAAGTTTTTTTTTGATCATGCACACAAGTTTTGAATAGTTATGAACACACTCTCGATTCATATTTCTCCCTCTCAAACGACAGAACATAGATCTTTAGTATGAGGATAGCCAGCCGGAAAGACATAATGGATGAGTAGTGGCTCATGAAAGCCTCTTTAAAGATTTGAACATGGAACATGGCCAAGTAATGGCTACTTTTACGAACAATATTGTACACCTTTTTAATCAGCATTGAATTGAGATTTTTTTTTTTTTTCATACATCAACTTACATTTAGACACAAAAGGCCTTCTGCAGGTCAGTGGTTTTTTTTTTCCCATCATTTTAATCGAAAAGATCTTCAGGTGATTTTAAATTTATAATTACAACAACTTAACAAGATGTATATAAAGCTCTTGAATGTCCCACCTTTTATCTAATTCATCAATGGAGAAAATTTTTCTTTATCACAGAAATTAACTCGAAGAATATATTTTCTTTTGTACAAAAGCTCAACTTCGATGTCCAGCGACAAAGCACACTCTAACGACAGTAGTGTCGAAGCTCAGCTTGACACACACGATCAACCAGAAATTGCTACAAATGGGGAAGTCAAATTAGAGAAAAGTTTCACCAATTCAAGTACGGAAGGCTCAGATATTTTACCTTCACAAGCTAAACAAACTAAACAAAAGACATTGGGTGTCTTGAGAACAGAAATTTACTCAAAACAATACAACAAACCATATCATAAAGCTATTGTCTTCTTTGGTGTCTTTTTAATTGCTTATGCTTATGGTCTTGACTCTTCTGTTCGTTCAGTTAATTTAGCTTACGCTCAATCTTCATACGCCACACATTCCCTTTTATCTACAGTTAATTGTATTCAAGCCGTTATTGCAGCAGCAGGTCAAGTTTCATTTGCAAGAGTTTCTGATGTCTTTGGTAGAATTACCCTTTTCATCGTGGCAGAGTTATGTTACATTGTTGGTACCGTCATTGAATCACAAGCTACTGATGTTCAAAGATTTGCTGCAGGTGCCGTTTTCTATTCTCTTGGTTTAACGTTATTAATGCTATTGCTTGAAATCATTGCATCTGATTTCTCAAATTTGAATTGGAGGGTTTTAGCTTCTTTTGTTGTTGCTTCCCCTTTCATTATTAACACTTGGGTTTCTGGTGATTTACAAGAAGCAGTTGGTGGTATGAATTGGAAATTTGGTATTGGTATGTGGGCTTTTATTGTACCTCTAGCTTCCATTCCTCTATTCTTAGCCCTATTACATATGGCTTATTTGGCTAAAAAGAACGGTGATCTAGCTGAGTTGAACTCCAAACAAACAAAACTTCAACGTTTGGGCTGGAAGGGTTATTTAACTGAAACTATTATTTGGGATCTTGATATAATTGGTGTCTTATTAACCGTTTTAACATTTGGTTTGATTTTAGTTCCATTCACATTAGGTGGTGGTATAAGTTCAGAATGGAAAAAGGCTAAGGTTGTTGCCCCTTTAGTTATTGGATTCGTCGTTTCTTTACCATTGTTCATACTATGGGAAGTTAAATATGCTAGAGTTCCACTATTCCCAGGTCATTTGATTAAAGATCGTGGTGTTTTCTCCGCTTTAGCTTTAGCTGTGTTAATCAATTTCATTTGGTATCAACAAGGTGATTACATGTACACTGTTTTAGTTGTTGCTAACAATGAATCAATTAAATCAGCCACTAGAATTGTTCAACTTTATTCATTTACTTCTGTTATTACAGGTATCTTTGTTGGTTTAGTAATTGTTAGAATTAGAAAATTAAAAGCTTTTATTATCTTTGGTGCCTTTTTATGGTTATTAGCTATGGGATTATTGATTAGATTTAGAGGAGGTGACGCTATTTCTCATTCTGGTGTTATTGGATCTTTGGTGCTATTAGGTGTGGCTGCTGGTTTCACTACTTATCAAATTCAATGTTCTATTCAATCATGTGTTAATCATCAACACATGGCTACAATTTTATCCATCTACTTGGCCTCTTACAATATTGGTACTGCTATTGGTAGTTCAGTCTCAGGTGCCTTATGGACTAATATTTTACCAAAACAACTTGCAAAACGTTTGAATGATCCTGATTTATTGACATTAGCATATGGTTCACCATTCACATTCATCGTAACCTATACATGGGATACTGTTGAAAGACAATTGGTTGTCGAAGCTTATAGACACATTCAAAAAGTCTTATGTATTGTTGGTACTGCTTTCTGTGTTCTATTAATATTCTTTGCATTTTTATTAAGAGATCATAAATTGAGAAGTATCGTTGCCATTGAAGATGTTGAAGAAAAAGATCAAAACTTAAGTGATAGTGAGGACCCAATTATCAACTTATTCTCTGGTGTTTTCAAAAAGAATTCCTCCAAAAATTAAGAATCGATAATGATTCGATAGAATTTTGTGATAAATCGTGTTTATATTATAATAACAGTAATACTAATTATATATTGCTAAACGTAGCTTTGTTCCTTTATTATCTAAATAAGAATGTGTCAAATCATACCAAATACCAATTAATCCAGAAAAGGAAACTGTTAAGAGGCGATGGGTTTCTGATTATGTAATAATCCATCACAATATTTCATCGCCCAATATACCAAGAGCTTATCAATTTTGACCATGAAAATGCTCAAATAACTATTGAACTTTCACATTCTATCAATTTCCACAATATTCTCACCACAACTCCTTTTCATAATCTATCACATTTACTGTATTTTCGGTCCAAATTAGTACCATATTAAGAAATTTTAGTGTCACCTAATCGATCCAAAATGCGAAAAAAAAAAATTTAAGCTCCATAGAATTTTCCAGAAGAAAAAAAAGTGGTTGAATTTTAAGAAAAATTCGTCGACAAGTGGGAGCAAAAAATCTATATAAAAAGGAAACTCATCGCCCAAAAATTTCGCCGTCGACATATCAGTGCTTACTTGATTTGAACGTCAGATCACAATTTAATTTATAGTTTCTATCACAGCGCTTATAGTTTAAACGACACATCCACAATGTCCAAGACTGAATCCTATGAATTTCAAGCTGAAATCACTCAATTGTTGAGTTTGATTATCAACACTGTTTACTCAAACAAAGAAATCTTTTTAAGAGAATTGATTTCTAATGCTTCTGATGCTTTAGATAAAATTAGATATCAAGCTTTAAGCGATAAAACTTTATTAGAAAGTGAACCAGATTTATTTATTAGAATTACTCCAAAACCAGAAGAAAACATTTTGGAAATTAGAGATTCTGGTATTGGTTTAACCAAAGCTGATCTAGTTAACAACTTGGGTACCATTGCCAAATCTGGTACTAAACAATTCATGGAAGCTTTAAGTGCTGGTGCTGATGTTTCCATGATTGGTCAATTTGGTGTTGGTTTCTACTCTTTATTCTTGGTTGCTGACAAAGTTCAAGTTATCTCCAAACACAATGATGATGAACAATACATCTGGGAATCCAATGCTGGTGGTAAATTTACTGTTACCTTAGATGAAACTAACGAAAGAATTAAACGTGGTACTATTTTAAGATTATTCTTAAAAGAAGATCAATTAGAATACTTAGAAGAGAAAAAAATCAAGGAAGTTGTTAAACGTCATTCTGAATTTGTTTCTTATCCAATTCAATTATTAGTTAAAAAGGAAGTTGAAAAGGAAGTTCCAGAAGTTGAAGATGAAGAAAAGAAAGATGATGAAGAAGAAGACAAAAAGGCCAAATTAGAAGAGGTTGACGAAGATGAAGAAAAGAAAGAGAAAGCTACTAAAAAAGTCAAAGAAACCGTTGAAGAGTTAGAAGAATTAAACAAAGTTAAACCATTATGGACCAGAAACCCATCTGAAGTCACTCAAGATGAATACAATGCTTTCTACAAATCTATCTCTAACGATTGGGAAGATCCATTAGCTGTCAAACATTTCTCAGTTGAAGGTCAATTGGAATTCAAAGCTATCCTCTTTGTTCCAAAAAGAGCTCCATTCGATTTGTTTGAATCAAAAAAGAAGAAGAACAACATCAAACTATACGTTCGTCGTGTTTTCATCACTGATGAGGCTGAAGAATTAATTCCAGAATGGTTAGGATTCGTTAAAGGTGTTGTTGACTCTGAAGATTTACCATTAAACTTGTCAAGAGAAACTTTACAACAAAACAAAATCTTGAAAGTCATTAGAAAGAACATTGTTAAGAAATTAATTGAGACTTTCAATGAAATTGCTGAAGATTCCGAACAATTTGACAAATTTTACCAAGCTTTTGGTAAAAACATCAAATTAGGTGTCCATGAAGATTCTCAAAACAGAACCGCTTTAGCTAAATTATTACGTTACAACTCTACCAAATACTCTGATGAATTAACCTCATTGACTGATTACGTCACCAGAATGAAAGAACACCAAAAAAACATTTACTTTATCACTGGTGAATCATTAAAAGCTGTTGAAAAATCGCCATTCTTAGATATCTTGAAAGCTAAAGACTTCGAAGTTTTATTCTTGGTTGATCCAATTGATGAATATGCTTTCACTCAACTAAAAGAATACGAAGACAAAAAATTAGTTGATATCACTAAAGATTTCGAAATTGAAGAAACTGATGAAGAAAAAGCTGCTAGAGAACTAGAAGAAAAAGAATTTGAAGACTTAGCTAAAGCTGTTAAAGAAATCTTAGGTGAACAAGTTGAAAAGGTTATCATCTCTCATAAATTAGTTGATGCCCCAGCTGCCATTAGAACTGCTCAATTCGGTTGGTCTGCTAACATGGAAAGAATTATGAAAGCTCAAGCTCTACGTGATACTTCCATGTCATCCTACATGGCTTCTAAAAAAATCTTTGAACTATCTCCAAAATCTTCTATTATCAAAGAATTGAAAAAGAAAGTTGAACAAGATGGTGCTCAAGACCGTACCGTTAAAGATCTAACTTCTTTATTATACGAAACTGCCTTATTGACTTCAGGTTTCACTTTAGATGAACCAAACTCCTTCGCTGCCAGAATCAACAGATTAATCTCTCTAGGTTTGAACATTGACGAAGAAGAAGAAAAAGTTGAAGAAGTTAAATCTGAGGAAGCTACTTCTGAAGAAACTGCTGAAACTGAAATGGAAGAAGTTGATTAAACTAATCCTATTTTAAAGTTTTTGATTTGCTTGTATATGCTATATTAATAATTATCACCGTTTTTTAATGATCTAATCGTCCCTTCTATTGTACTTGATCCCTTGTACTCGTAGCTCTTGTTGCTTTAGTCACTGATATATATATTTGTCTATCTGCTTTGGTGCCTTTGTTCACAGTTGTCCACATAACCCGTTAGGGCACACAATATACACCGAACAAATCTGGACAAACGAACACTCGTCCAGTTTTGTCATCCAACTATCATATAAAAGTTTGAAAGTTACCAAACTTTTGCAAAGTTAATGAACTTAGTACCATTAGATAGATCTCAGTTTAGTGACCAGAATGATATGCGTTTTAGAACAATATTCTTATGGTTTTTTTGAGATATTGTAGGGAATAATAAATTCCGAAATGTTAGTATATGTAGAGGAGGTAATATCTCATAAGTTGAGAGGATCAATAGCTTACGCAGAACTGTAACATATGTCGTTCATTCATATAATAACGATATGAGGAGCTTGGTGATCGACTATATACTAGATCTTCAAATTGCTATGGTTCGACATGTACTTTAATAGCGGTATTTTTCCTATATGTATTGATTGCATTGGAAGATAAAATCTCTACAATTAATCTTCGGGGCATTTTGAGATAGCAGATACTAATTGGCGAATGATTATAGTAGAATGTATTATATATTTTATCATAAAAGTAGTCTAAACAAATCTACCCTACTGAGTTTTAACTTCTTTGTCTTCTTCAATTGTAGCAACGTCATCATGTGATTTCAAGGAGTCAGCATGGAATTGTGGTAACTTGACAGCAAACCCTTTGATTAAAGAATATTCGTGAGTGATTTCACCACCTGCTTTGCTTAAAACATCTTTGAATCTTTAAAAATCATGATGCGCTTGTTAGTAAGCTATTCTAAATAAAGTTACTGAATCAAGTGTTCAAGATTATCTATCCTTGTTTCTAGGTATTGGAGGCAGTAAGAATAGCAGGATCTCTCTTGATACAAAAATGACAATTGAACACACTGCACACTCAGCCATGAAACGTTCGTACTTACTTTTGAGCTGAAGCATTTTCTTTTAAGGTAACCTAGGTTAATTGTTAGTCAATCATCTTTCAAGAGTATACCTCAAAATAAGTCAAAGGCGTTCTAAAGTTGTTTAACAGCAACCTAACTCTTCACTGTATTGAAAATCACTTACGATGAATGATTTTTTTTCTTCTGACATAGTGGAAAAAGTTTTGAATCTGATGAGTTGTTTAATTGGTTTAAGTTTTTGAATTGTGACGTTAGTTAAAGTGACAATTAAACTAGAAAGAAAGCTTTGAAAGATTGCGTTATCAAAGTAGGGAGAAGTTGAAAAGGGGAATTGGTAATTGTGTCAAAAATGAGACCATTTATGTAAATTCCGGTCAACAAGAGACTTCCGGTGGTAAGTTTATTGATTGTCAGTATCATAACCATTTTATCATTCTAATCCTACTGAGGTAAACAATAAGTGTCATTGAATTGCCATCACCAAGACTGACTGCTTGTATGGGTTTCATTCTTAGGTGACGTGGAACTAGCCTATGGATTGTTACCTCTTTTTTATGTTTTTTTTTTTTGGTTAGCGATCTGACATTGCAATAAAAGAGTTTGACATTCTTGAGTTAACCACCACTCTAATAGCCAATGGAGCAAAAGAGACTGTAAGCGTTGGTATGTGGCGTTAGCTTTTCAATTGACGTGGACGGTAGTAAGAGAAGGAAGGATCCTACGTGTCCATTGATGCTGCCAACTCATGCATGACCTGTGAATGGCATCAATGACATATGGGCTTTTATGAAAAATGACGATTGGAATTTTACTTCTGATATAAGGCTATTGTCGCTTAGTGGGCTAATGGTGGATTTGTTGGTCTCCTGCAACTTGATTCCTATTTTACAAGAAAGATTTTTGTGAAATTTAAATGCTGAAGAGAGTAGACCCACTTTTGCAAGTAACTAGCAGCTTCCTTTGCACCTGAGAAGTTATTGCGTAAAACTAGTTGAAAGCTAACTACAAAGAGAACAAATCTATTGAATATTTCTCTATTTTATCCAAATTGATATAGATGGTGGGTACTGACGAAGTTCCCCAACTACATCTTTGTTTTAATGATCACGTAGGGAAATTTCATTTATTTTACTGAAATTGGTACGGCATCACTGAATTATTTTGAATTCTTGTAGAGATCTAACCACGCAGAACACTCTTTGAAGCTTTGTGGTTGCATAATCTTACTATTAGCCTGCCATAAACTTACATTAATTCAGTAGTACCTTTATCTCAAATTATGACCTCACTTCGCATAGTACAACAGTTAAAGTTTAAGACCCTACATACTTCGATTCCAGAAAGGCATGTCAAGCTTGAAGATTGCGCGTTAACCCCTGAAGATCGAACATTATACTTTCAAGGTGATACGCAATATTGTATTTGTATCTGTAATAGAATAAAAAATTATCCCAAGACCAGTACCAAAGCTCTCTGATATTTTCATGATAATATCAACCACTTTGCTCAATAGTGCTGACAGTAGTATCACCAAATAGCAATTTTCTTTCTGATTTTCTTTCATTTACTCACTCGTTCAAAAGCACCGCAGTCTTCAGAGTTCTGATCCACGTTGAGCGATCTCGACCCTGTACAATAATTTTGAGTGGGCCGAAAGCTCAGCCGAAGGAACATCAAACGTCAAAGAAGGATCTTCATTTGAGAACATCATGAAACTTTTCTTCAAGAATCTGTAACTTCTCATCGTCAAAATGATCTTCCTTCAAGTCTGTAAGTTTGAAACTCAACGAATCATGATTTATACGTTTCGTTGACTAAATTGAAAAATTAAGAAGCGGAAAAAAAGTACCTCATTTGTGTCAAGTCCGCTATCTCCCAAAAGGGCAATATTTGAGATATATTTCACTGAGGCAAATTTTTAGCGGGAATGAAACTCTGCAAATTAGGATAAAAGAGATTCCAAGTAATGTTGGGTGACAAGTCCAGCTAAGTACATATTACTTAACAGTACTTTTGTTAAAAAAACTCAAATGTTCTTAGGTTAGTTTATTGTTGGGCTTAGGTGGCTTCAAAGCTGTTTACTTGTGCTTCATAATTTTTAGGCACCATACTACTCTTTCTATATCACCGCCAATCTGTAGCTACAAGTCAAACTTAAAGCAAAAGAATACGTAACGTAGCATTAGGTCATACTAACTATAGATAATCAATAAATAATCCTTTATAGGTCGGATAGATCTGCAGCTTGTATTTGATATTGGTGTGTGATCTTCTCACAGCCTTTAATAATTTTAGCCTATTTTTTATGCTTCTTCAATTTCGTCAAGGTCCTCATGTGCCGCAACAATCTCAACTTGGTCAGGTAGTAATCGAACGTGGAATGTCATATTTTCACTATCCTCATATTGTATTTCAACGTGGAGCTTGACCAGAAAGTTCTTGAACCTAAGCAAATAGAGAATTAGTTATAAGGCCATGTTAACAGCTGGGAATACTAAATTAACTTACTTCAACATGGAAGCATCGGAAAGCAAATAGATCTTGACGAAAATGGAAATTCCGTTAGTGAAAAATTCTTCAAAGGGATCACAAAGAGTAACCAATCAACAATAACTCTATACATCATCAATCACTTACAACATATTCCGTCGCTTCAGACATTCACTTATTAATTTTAAGTAATTCGGATCAAATTAGTCTTGGAGTACATAACTTCTTTTTAAAAGCTCTTATAATCAAACATTTTGTACATTGTTCACATAAGTTCACTTGAAAGCGAAGGACTTTGGTCCTTTATATTGAAATTAAAAAGAAAAAGAAAAAAAAACACATAATTTAGGTATATCATCACAAACGTGAGCATCACTTCCTAGCACATGCTTATGCACAGCTGGCGAGGCATTGCAATATACGAATGCTTGATTGCTTAAGCTCAGTCGCCCTAGTTCCCGTCCAATGCCATCATTCAGTCATTGACTTGTTCATACTTGTGTTGTTGCTGTATTAGCCCTCTAGAGACATATATCCGATTGACGTTATAACTTGAATTGGAAACAATAACAACAAATAATTTTAGCATCGATGGTGAGAGACACTAAACTTTAACTCAGACATAATTATTTATTCTTCTTTAAAAAAAAAGAGGCTTGTGTGCAAGGAGATCAGCATGCTTTTTGTGGTCTTTCATTTTTCAAACCCTTGACTTGACAGAGTCAGAAAACGCATTAAGCGACAAAAACGTATGTATAAGCTCGTTTAAGTGATATTTTTTGTGACAAAAAATTCACTCCGCAAATCCGCTACAAAATTTCTTCTACAAGGAAAATAAGCGGCTTAGAATTTTAACTTTACCATTTATTTAACCTGTAAGTTGAAGTATTTGCTTCTTTGTTGTTACTTGTACCTTAAGCCTCTCATGTTCATTTCCGCTTCATTTAAAGAAAATTTATCATGCTATTCTTTTGAAGTAAACAATATCCTTATGAGTGCATAGAAGGGAAGCTTGAAACGGATGTATTCTTATGCTGAAAGATTTAGCCTTTTCCCTCTCACGAATCGAATCTGGACGATAAAGTTGTAAATGCTTTCGAAATCTTTAATTTGCACAATAGTTAGCGGGTTACACTGAAAAAGCGCCGCAAAGCGCATTTGTCTTAGCAAATACTCACTCATTTTGTGAAGCATCCGATTTGATTGCGATCTAAGAATATAAAAATTAGTGAAAGCTCAATATTTAAGAAAGACGGAGAATAAGTAAGTCGGCAAAAAGACATAACCACTTTTGTCAAGCAGATTTACTTACGTAGAATTCAGCTAAAGTTTTGGTTCCTTGACTCGACATGATCCTCAAATGATATTTAAGTTTATTGGACTTGTTGCGGAAAATATTCTATTTGCTTCTTGATAGTGTGCGATATCGGATTTGATAGATTGATTTATATAAATCTCGGTGGTGGATATGGTGGATTGAGATGAATTTAAGAGGAAACTGAATACCACTTATATAGCTTATCATACTACTTATATCTAAACGTTAGATGTTTCATAATGACCATCCATAATGTGCAAATAGCGGATCGTCTCTGCGTATTTGACCTCATAATTCGCTTTGATTGGAAACTTGTATAATTATGTTCCAGACCTGCCCATCCAAGAGTAATGATTCTTAATATAACGGTATACCACTTGTGATTTGTATAACTCATGTATGATATCATCGAATTTAAAATATCCATTGTGACAACATTCATCAACAGTGCAGTAATGTATGTATCGGATTCAAGGATCTACAAGTAACATATACAGTTGATAGTAACATAAGAACGCCAGTATGTTTCAACGTAATTCCTCGGAATATCTAGAGCTTGAACAGTCAAACTGAAAAGATTCTCTCAGGAAATCTAAGGCATTAAGAAAAGCTAAAACCTAAGCCAAATTTGGATCATGATATTACCGCGACGCTTTGATGAGATTGGTTTCAGCCGTTCCTTTATAGATTTCATTAGGCAGTAATTAATGTAGCCATCAATGATTGTGGAATGCCGTAAGCTAAATTAGTGTTAGAGTGAAGTGGAGTATGAACAAAGCTAGAGTTTCAATGAGATCTAGAACTCTATACATTTAACAATCGACAGATGATCAAATCAAACCACGTTCTGCTCAGATTGGAGAATAGTGATAAGTTTAATGTAAAAATCTTATTACATCCATTTTATTACATATGTGACCTTGTCTAGGAATTTGCAGAAGTCCTTAATCTTTGGTTTGTTCAAAGAATGATTTCTTGAATGACGTTAAAGACTATCTCGATGGATTTACAGCAAAGGCACTAACTTGGAGCTAATTGAAGTTTACCGCACCAATAGAAGAAGCTGTATTGAAGCTTAGACCCATACAAGCGAGCAAAGACTTTCATTCGTGGTAAACTATCGTCAGAGTCAGACTTCGTCAAGAAGCTTGGTGTGGGGCTGCACTGGAGTTATAAAACATCCTCAGGAACCATACATGGTGCGCTTCACAATACATGCATCCATTAACATTGTTACGGGCTTGGTGCAGTTTTCGCACTTTAAAGTTATCACCAACTTGTTTGTCTTGTGCTTAGTGCCTCATCTCTTTGCCAAATAGGAGAAAGCTACTTGAGCAGCCACGGGGTGAGCATGTGTGAAGCGGGAACCGCCTTCTATGTTTTGCAGCTAAAATGAACCCTCGGTCCGCTAGTTACATGGGATACTGAAATGATCACCGAGCTACGTCAAAATAGTCAATCATTACCAGATGCTTCCGAGTGAGACACTTTCCACCTATAAAATGATCTTTACGAGGATTGAAATTTTACAAAGCCTACATGGATTTCAACTCTCTTTCGGTTTTTTCCCAATTTTATTTACATACATTATCTCATTATAATCATATTCAAGTTTATCACACCATTCCAAGGAGATTTACAAAAAGAGTTAGAAAGCTTGGGCCTTCATGTTCGAGATCTTCAACCATATCAGGCTCTTCCTCTTGTGCTTGGACTTCATTAACATCATCATTAGCTTCAGAATCGTTGGGTAAATGCTGATCAATGGATTCAACTTCAAATCCAGTATAATCCTTATCTAATATTTCAACATCTCTATATTGTTGAACTTTCTTCCATGCCACATATAAATTGATTAGATCTTTCAATAGAACAACAACCCCACACCCTATTAGATTGATCACAAACCTGGCTTCATCTGGAGTATTAACTAGCGGATTACACAGTTGTCTGATATGTGATGATTTTGATAGTAGATTCCCAATGATACCACCAGCAACTGGCCACAGTAAAGTTGTTAAAACTTTGATCATGTAAGATTTTTTCTGAAAAACGGATGAATAATCTTTCGATAATACTAATCTTAATTCTCTTGATCTTCTGTGTTTTAATATTTCCAGCTCTTCATCTGTATAAGTGGGGAAAATCACGTTATAAAATTTCTTATACCATGGTAAATTCAACGAATTTTGATCATATTTCTTACTCTCAATCTCAAGAAATTTTTGATTTTCATATTCAATCTCTTCCAACTCCTCTAAAGGTATTCTATCAGCCAAAAAAGTTGGTTTGGTTTGTTGAACCCAACGGTAATAAAGTCTGTTGAAAGTGATACTAAATAGAGCATCATATACCATTTTCAATGGTTCCATTGCAAAGGCATAGACTCTTGGATCCTTTATATCCATTGTCCAAAGGTTGTTCAAAAACAGCATCGGATATAGGTTTCTGAATAGGCATTGAAGTGAATTCTCTGATCTATTTGACAACAGATGAAGTGGGAAACCAGCGGCTATGGCCAAGTGTTTTATAGTTATCTTATTGTTCCGAAGAGCAGTATCCAATGATCTTTCATTCAACTCGAAAAAATTCAATATAACACTTTCAGGAGCTAAACATTGTAGTGACTTGAAACCAATCGATGTTAATATACTGAAAATTGATACAGCAATTGAAGCACTGATAGTAGTACCTAACACAACTAAAGTTGCATATCGAGTTCCAGTTTTGGCAAAGTTTCTTACCAAGCTATTGAGTGATAGAATGGAGCTGGGTTTCATCGTTATCATAATTGGAGATTTACATTGAGGACATCGAACCTGTTCACTTGTATAGACTTTTGATCCTGTATTTGATCTCAACGTTACAGCAATTGGACGACCTACTATAGTTTCCGTCATAATGACTCTGTTCTCACGATTGAAAAGCCCTCCATTGTTGAAAGCATTACCACCGGTATTGTTGTCATTTACTCTGGATTTGAAATCGATGTCAGATGCCCAATCTATCAAACAACGTTCATGGGCCCTTAACGAACAATGACAAGCACTGATTAAAGATCGAGAGTCCGTTGGTAAGGCAAGTGGTGGTAGATCACCGTCATCTCCTAAACAGATCCAGCAACGATCTTTTTCATCCAACGACATGATTTTATCTCTTTAAATTGTCAAGTCTGATCTTTTTTTAATCAATGATGAGTGTGTTTTAAAGTGTGCCGATTTTACTGACCCTTTTCTTTTCCGTAGGCATATATGCCCACTGATTCTGGTGATAATTTTGGGGTAGAAGAAAAAAAAAATACATTACAGGGCTCGAAACACAAACCCTCATTAATATGATCTTGTCTATTGAAAGATTGACTACAACAAGTTGTTAACAAAGACCAAAGAAGTGTGAATTCTAAAGATCAAAAGTTTGTCAAAAAAGAAAAAACAATATCAACCAACAGCAAACTATATAAACTAACTAACTATACACTGAACAACTATCTTTATAGGAAATTTTAATAGCTTCAGATCAGAGGTATCAACACTCATTGGATCGAGAGGGTTTGGTTTTTTAAACCTGCCCATCAAACAATCACAATTTAAAGTCAATCTCATCATATCCAGAAGATCTATATATCCTGAGGTTAGGGTTAGTGTATGTTTAACCCACGTTTGTTCCTACCCATTAAAATCACCTGAAGAACAACAATTAGCACCAAACCAAACTATCAATAAACAATCTGTCTAAATGGGTATCAAATTCCAAAATGCAATAGCATAATCAACAACGGGTATATTATAAACTCACCAAAAAAAGAAACCAACAAAACCAACCTCAGTTCACTCACTAGTCCCATGATATCTCACAATTGTTTCTTCAATTCCATCTTCAAAAATTCTCAAAATGAAACCATCATTGGTAAAATTAGAAATCACAGATACATTTTTATATAATTGTAACATCTTCAGTCAAACAGACGGACCTAGTGGGTATCAAAGTGGCTAACCAAACTCGTTAGAACCACGGAGTATCCCTTAAACTAGCGGATACAAGACTTCAGTATGAACAACAATGAAAATAATCTTTCAAACTAATTGAACCTCAAACCTCATGGACTATTATTGAAAAGTTTGTCAAAGTCAATCACTGGATTTCCAAGTATAGCTAAAGTTTCAAGGGATGTATATGCCTTCATTGTGTCAGGCAGAAATGAATAGGAGTAGCTAAACAAAACTTTCTGTTTTACACGGAACTGACATTCCATCCTAGTACTAAAAAGCTCCAAGTACACTCCATTAGTGTGAAAGACCGTCATTCAACAAACCATTCTAAGCCACTGAAAACATTTAACGGGGAAGATGTGTTGTAATTATGCTCAACGGGGGAAAAAGAAGCGGACGACAAAAGGGTATCAGACTTTAAATAGTGATATGAATGAGGATTCAGGTGATTGAGAGTATGAATCATCAGAAGGATAATAATAGTTTGAAATATAATGTTATTGGATTGGGTTCTTATAGATAATTGAAAAAATAAAAGCAAGATTGAGGCTCTTATTGACAAATTAAAAAGAATCACCAATGTTGGGGGTATAACTTCAACAATAACAAACGATATAAAACAAAAAAAATTATCCCTCCTCCTCAATATGATGGATTTGACAAATATGTGAACAAGTAAATGTGCTGAGAGTAAATAGTAGAACTCTAATGATATATTCCTATTGACTATTAATGAAAGGAAATACCACAACGACAAAAAAGAAGCTGAAGCTGGAGTCAAACCTGAAAACAAACTAGTCTTGAAACCTAAAATATGAAGACCAATATCACAAATAGACAAGTAAAAGATGAAAAAGTGGTAAGACATTAACCCAAGTCTAACATACTGTCAAATCAACATCAACTCATCAAGAGTAAGAACAAACTCCCCAGTGTAACCTTCAAGAAACCACAAACCCAACATACACTACCCCCCAATAAAACAACGTGAGTATCTAATCAAAATACAAAATCAGCTTAAAGAACAAATGTATAAATCCATCTCTTACATCGAATCCAATGAACAGCAGTCTCCAAAAGCATAAATGCAGCATGTTAAAGTAACAGCAACAATATTAAGAATTTTAAAGAGCTAATGGAGAAAGAAAAATGACAGAAAGTGAATGGTACAAGAGAAGAAGAGATTCAAAAGTTTGAGAAACTCATGTCTTATTTATAGATTTTTTGGGACAAGACTCACAAATATTTACAAGACTACTTTTTGTCCACAAAGATGTTGATTTGACACAAAATTGCAGACCCTATGTTTTAAATGAAAGAATTAAAGTTCATCTCATTCTTTCCATGTCAGCTTAAGTACCACAAAATCAACGTCTTAAAAATTCAAAACTGACACAAAAATCACATTTAATTAGAGCTTTCTCAAACTACCACAAAAGCAAACGAATATAACCGTGAAGAAGAAAAACAAGCACACATCAAAATGTGGTATAAAGATATTGCATCATGCAAGAGAGCTGTTGCCATAGCACCTAAATTGATTGGATATTCTTAAAGATTTTTCATTGTTTCGTTTGTGAATTGTTCCATAAAAGTTAACCATTATAAAAGTTTTTGTGTCAAATAAAAAAAACTCGGAAAATCAGTTTATCGGATAAATTCTTTTTATACTACAAGAATGTAATTATGACGATTGATTTATTATAGTTATTTAACGACCAAACAAGCCAAAGAAACCCTTCTTCTTAACACCAGTATCGTTTGAAGGTTCGTCTTCAGCTTTTGAATAGCTTTGTGCTTCTTGTTGTTGAGAAACTAGAGGTTGTTGGAATTGACCCTTAGTGTAGGAAACATAGTTGAATGCAACATCAAATAAAACAGGTTTTATTGGAGCAGATTCCAATTCTAAGTTAACGATTTTATTGTGGTTATTGTGGAACTTATAAATATCATCAGAGACAGATTTATCCTTTGGTAAGCTTTCTTCAATTTGAGTTAAAATATGAGAGTTCTGTTTCAAGTTATTCGTTGATTTTAATAGTTTTGAAACGTCATCATCATTTATGAATTGGAAATCAACTGTAAAGTTGATCTTGGAGAGTAGATCTGATGCCTTGGAAGATAACAGTAAAGCTTTTGAATAGTCTTTATTTGTGAAGAAAAAAGAACTCAAGATGTTTAATCTTAAACTTTGATAATAGTATGATAAAAATTGTAAATTTGAAGATAATTCATCATCAGAATAAACACCAGGTAATTCCTTAATCTCTAAAATTGTTGATTCGATACCATCCAATATTCTTAAAGATTCCTTCTTGTTTGAAGAGAGTAAAGATTGATCTCTTCTTAATCTTGTTAACAATGAGCTGTATTTGATATAAGCCAAGAGAATCTGATCATCTTGTTCTTCATCATCCTGTATCGATCTACTAATGTACGAGGTGTGGTTTTCCAATGCATCATTCCATAGACCTAAAGCAATATCATAAGATTCAAAGTTTTCCAGTTGAATATGTTGAGCACGAGATAATAATCTTGAAGTTGATTCATCTTTAACTGATGCTTGATATGATCTCCAAGAAATCTCCTTAACCAATTCTGATTCCTTTGTTGGTTTCAAAAAAGAATCATCCTTGGAGGTAATTAGTTTATAAATTTCATGAGATGTTAATTGTTCATCAACGATAAACTTTGAATATTCTGTTAGATCCAACGAAGATTTCTTTAAATGTCTATAGATTGCCAATTTGAACGATTCATCGATGTTCTCTTCCACGATATCTTTATATAGATTCTTATTGGAAATGCTTATCGATTCTAAAAATTGTAAAGCTAATCTTGAAATTGAATAAGAGTTAATTGCATCTACCCATTTAGTTGAAATTATAGAATAATAAGCCTTTAACAACTCTTTATAGATTAAAATCTCCAATCTTTTATCGAAATTTGATTCGTTAACAGATATGCTAATCAAATTCGATGCAAGTTTTAAACCTTTTCTCAATCTTGTCTTTATCAAAGTCTGTTTAGATTTGATGTTATTAGAATTTAAATCAATTAAACTCTTTAGTTCTAAAGCGTATAAGAAATTTTTCTCCACGCTCAACAGCGAAAGCAGATAGTATTTGTCATCTGAGTCGTATTGATCAGTGGTGATTGGGGTCGACTTGTAATTTTTGGTATCTTTGACTTGAATCTTTAAATAGGATCTTAACTTGTGAATTCGTCTTGTAATTCTTGTTCTAAGTTTCTTATAGTCCTGTGGAGATGAAAGGAAAGCGGTACTTCTGACACCGTAAGTCAGCGACAGTGGAGACTCTGAACTTGGCTCTAACCCAGACATTATACCCTAAATCTATATAACGTCCTCTTTGATTGTTATTAATCTTTTCTTCACTATCTTCTTTTCACCATAAAATGGCCCATTTTCTGCTTTTTTTTTCGCTTCTGTCGTTGGTCGACGAATTGGGTCCAAATAAATATTTTCCAGACACGTTGAAAAATGACAGACAATTGAAAAATCATCAACAAAAACTTATTGCAACTTTTCAACTTTACAATTCCTTTTTGGGACCCTTGTTGAACAAAAGATGGGTGAGAAAAAAGAGGTGTTGAAATATCAAGAGATATGACACTGCTGTTGGTTGTTTGTGTCACTGGTATTTACATCTCCTTTTTAACATGGGGTTATCTTCAAGAACAACTATCCATTCAAGATTTCAACTACCCATTTACGATCAACTTGGTTCAAACTTTGTTCAGTTTCATCATTGGCTTTGTATATCTGAAGCTCAGTACAGCATCATCAAAGACTGGGCCCAATTCGATTAGTGTGCTGTTTTCAAAAAACTTTATCAAATCTATCACTTTAGTAGCCATAACACAATCACTTTCATCACCAATCGGACTTTCATCAATTCATCATGTCAACTATTTATTTTATCAATTGGCCAAATCGTGTAAGTTGATTCCGGTAATGTTGATTCATATCACAATTTATAAGAAAAATTTCCCCTTGTACAAATATATTGTTGTTGGATTAGTGACAATTGGTGTTGTATTCTTCACATTGTTTGCTCCAAACAACAGTAAGAAGAATTCTGAGTTTAATAATTTACCATTGGGGTTGTTATACCTTGCGATTTCCTTGTTATTAGATGGAATTACAAATGCTACTCAGGATAATCTTTTCAAGCAAAGCTTACAAGAGGGACAAAGTCCTATAACTGGTGCCCATTTAATGTTTGGATTGAATTTGATCTCATTTATTCTAACGTTTGGTTATGCATTGGTATCAGGGCAATTACAAGACTCCATTGAATTCATTAGGTTATATCCATCAGTGTTGAGCAGTTTGTTACTATATGCTTTAACAGGTGCCATTGGTCAGATATTTATATTCATTACTTTGTCTAAATTTGGATCGTTACTGTTGATAACAGTAACAGTTACGAGAAAGATGATTTCAATGCTATTGAGTGTATTTATATTTGGACATGATTTAGCCCTAGGACAATGGGTTGCCCTGTTGTTTGTGTTTGGTGGTATTGGCTTTGAAGCTTACTACAAGACAGTTCAAAATAAGATTAAAAAAATATGAGTAAAACTATAGATCTGATAGATAACCATTGACGCTTTTAATTAAAGTTTCCAAAGCACCATCATCGGAGCCTGGTCCAACGTTATGAACAGCACCTTTAACCACCTGAGAATAAGGCGACCAATATTTAACATCAACAAAGCTTTCCCAACGTTTCAACAGGGCCTCTTTATCAACACTCTTTGGAACGTATTCATCATTCCCAGAGTACAAGATCAAAAGTGGCTTGTTCACTTTACCAAAAGTCCTTGCCAATTGATCATCAGTGAGATAACTTGAAAAATAATCATCATCACCGTTCTTTTCAGCTAATGATAACCATCTATAGGCATTTATAGGTGATCCAAAAAAAGCATCTGAAAACTTCTTTGGTAACAATTCCAATGGATTTTCCTCAAACACCTTTTTGGCTTCTTTATTAAGATCTTCAAGGTTTACATCATCGTTATTTTCCAATAAATATTCAATTGCTTCACTATCAGAAGCTGAAGCTTGTAAAATAATTCCATCAATCCCAATCCCATTATTCTCTAAAAGATAATGGATCGAGTCCTGAGTACCTGTAGAATGACCAAATAATACAATTTTGTCCTTCCCAATATTTTTCAAATATTTAACAAGTAATCCAATTTCTTTAATATCACGATCTAATGAACCTGTACCCCATCCAATTCCTGATGAAGATATTTGAATTTGGAATACACTCCATCCAGGGAAAATTTCCTTTGATAGTTGTGGAACATAGGGAACTGTTAGTAGACTATCACCTAATCCTCCAATAAACACTATAGCATTATTATCACTCGTAATACTCTTGGTATCGTTATCACTCTTGGTGGATGCTTGGAATTCAAAGGCTGTCAACCGAGGATGGTATTGATGAAGCGTTCCTTGATATGACATTATATAAATGATCTTTTTCAAGGTCAATTGAATTAAATTAAACTATAAATGAAAGAGGGTTAAAACAAAGAATTAATGCCTTTTTATATACAATATAATCTATGGCTTCAGTTGTGCATTTTATGGCTCATCCATTTCACATGTTTGCTATTTATAACTTTTTGACACTTTTCAAAAAAATCCCGAGTTTCGGGAATTTAAAAGCAAAAGACAAAGAAAAACAAAAAATGAAACACGTACAAAAAAAAAGAACACAGACACAAGATTCTCTTCTTTATAAACCTTTAATTCAAGCAACTCAAGCTATATTGATCTTAATTATGCTGCGGAACTATGAGAACTTCTGTTGCTCTCTGAGTAGTGTTTTCCCAAAGGCACTGACGCTGGGTCTTTATCTCTATGGTTTTTACTCGTATTCCATAGTTATATGCCTTGAACTTATATCCGGTATAACGGGTATCATACTTTCAATGGTTGGTACGATATTATGTGCACAGGGCATATATACATATTGTAAAGTGATTCAAACTGGTGCTGGGTCGCCATCAGATTTTGTCGAACTTCATATAACCAATTTTGATCAACATGAGTTCAATACGCCGCCTAAATTCTTGACGGATAGTTCAATGATGATTAAAAACAATGGGAAATTTAGATCTTGTTCGAAATGTCAAGTTTGGAAACCTGATAGAAGTCATCATTGTTCTTCTTGTAACTCATGCCATTTAAGAATGGATCATCATTGTCCATGGTTTGCAACTTGCATTGGGTTTAAAAATCATAAATTCTTTATACAATTCTTAACGATAACTTGTCTTTATACAGGGTTAACACTAGCAGTTAGTGGATATGAATTGGTCAAATTTTTCAAAGATGAGAGTTATAACGATGAAATTGTTAATGGGAATCTATTAGCCCTTGGAATTTTGAGCGTTTGTTTGTTCATAGCTGTTGGTATATTCACTGGAATGCAAATATATTTTTTAATTAATAACATGACTACAATTGAACACTATGATTTGAATCGATATAGAAACAACTTGGAAATAATTAATGACAGTTATTACAAATATTCCAATAGACCCGATTCTGATAAGATGGGTAATGTTTATGATTTAGGTTGGAAAGAAAATTGGAAATCAATCATGGGTGTAAATTGGAAAGAATGGTGTTTACCCATTCAAAATTCTAACTTGGGTTGGAGTATTAACCAACAAAGAGGATTATGCTTTGATACGGATCCTGTTATGTTTGAACAACTTAAAAGGAATTCATTACTTCAAAATCGACTTTTGCAAGAGTTGAGAGGGTTTAATCCAAGAGCTGATAAATTAGTGTAAGTACACCCAGCTCATATCTTTTATAGCATCACATCACATATCACATTCAATATTACTGTAGACCCTTTTATATTCTTTATTTTATAGAATCAGTTAAATTTCGAAATTCCCGAGATGCCTTGGTTTTTTTTGCCAATTTAATTAAATCTTTGAATCAGGATAGGAAAGTTAAACTAGATTGAATAAGCTAGAATAAAATAAGATAACAGATAATGGTACGTACACTGGGTTATAAACTGACAGATCTTTGAGGATCTATGCTGACAAATTCTAGGTTCTCCCGTTGATAATAGGTGTTGGTGTCACAGTGATTGCCCTAACGGTAAGTATAACGAGACAAAGATATACAAGACAACAAGTTCTAACACCATTTCTTATAATAGACAAAATCACTTCTAGGTGCGATATCTAAATACAACAGACTTTCAAATGTCAAAATTGCACAACTTAATGGTATAACGATAGACATGGACAACAAATCAACTACTAATGGGAATTCAAAAATATCTTCATCACTACGAACTCAATTTCTAAAATATCCTGGTGGGTTCGTACCCAAGATGAATGAAACGGAAGCCTTGGAAATACTAGGTATACACGGGAATGAAATCATGAAATTAGATAAAGATATACTAAAGAAGAAACATAGACTTTGTATGATTAATAACCATCCTGATCGTGGTGGTAGTGCTTATTTAGCCATTAAAATTAACGAAGCAAGAGACGTTCTAGAGAAGAGTTATATGTTCAAGCATTAACCCCATCAACCACCATTTAATACTATAATCCAGCCCTGGGTTATATCTATCAATACCACTTTTACATAGTTTAGTTTAAAGGTCGTGTTTACCGTAGTTATGAGCATTTGCACTTTTTTTTATTGCTTCGCTTTCTCTTCTCCAGATTTGGGATGTTCCGAGGCACAAATGTTTCAATGGAAGGAAGACAAAATGAATCCAACAAACAATAGTTAAATAACTCTACATTGGTATAAAAAGGGAAATTGTATCAATTCATAGGTTGTTAGTGTATCAAGTTGTCAAATAATTTTTCTAGAATGCCCGGTTTAGTGAACCCAGTGAGTGAAAAGCTTTCACCTCCAATCATCGCCAATTTTGAGATTATCAATGACTATGATTCTTCTCCAAATATATCCTTATCTCAAGATTTGAAATCCCATCTATTCTCCAACGATCAAGTAGGATCGAAATACGTATCTGTTAGACCAATTGGTTCTGAACTGTTTGATAAATTCATCATATATAAAGTATCCGATCGCTACGTGGAAGGTTCAAAACTAATAGTTGTCAATGATAATTCGAGGTTTAACGATGACTTGGATATCACCATTGATAGGGCTTTTATAACGAGTATAGCACCAGTTGAGATTACACAGGCTATAATATCATTCCCAGGGGAACTCTACCATTTGCTGAAAAAACATTCAGGAGTTGAGCTATTTAACGTATTGACCAAGAGCTTTAAATTGGATATATTACACGAAGGTGATGTCTTGAAATCAAATGGGAAGATTTTGTTATGTGAACCTGTTGAACAGGGCAGATTGACTGAAAATTCAACAATTACATTGATTAAGGATAAGGTTGAGTTGAAAACAGGTCAAGAAGATGGTATAGAGCCCATAAATAACCTAGATTTCTCCAACTATCTATCATTATCAAAAGTTCAAGAAAGTGAGTTCAAAGTGGAGAGTATATCTCAATTCATTCAAAATAGTATCCCATCGCCTCATGAGACTGATGATACTGAAATTTTGGCATATGCTAGAACTTCAGATTTATCCAACATTGGTGTATGCAGTGGTGATTATGTCGAAGTTATCATCAACGATGCAAATGTCAAACTAGTCAAACTATTATCATTTGTAGAGCCAAACAACTACAAGGCTGGTTACATTCATTTTTCACCAATATTCTTGATAAATAACTCATCTCCAAAGACAGTTAAATTAAGACGTACTACAAAGACCCAATCTTCAATTCCAATAGCAAATTCCATAACGTTAGCAAGAATAGCTTCACCAGTTTCATTTTCAAGGGTCTATCAACAATCTTTCCTCTCTAATCTTAAAACATATTTTGAAATCAAACAAAGAGTCGTATCATTGAATGCACTCATTCCAATAACTTTCGACTCCATATTGGCGAAAACTTTATCTCAAAATAGTCCAGAAATATCATTACCATTGGGTAATCCTGATACTGTGGTATGGTTCAAAATAACTGAAATTGATGGAATCACCAACACATCAACTGAAACGGAACAGACTGGGAACATTCAATACATAATGGATCCATCCCATACCAAAATGGCACAGTCTGGTGCATTGAGTGAAAGACCACCAACTTTGGAATACAACTGGGTTAGATATCTACAGCTCGATGAGAACTTTAACTATCTTGATAGTGATGATAAGATATTCCCATACGCTAAAAAATTGGCCAAACTGATAAAATCTTCACTCATGAGTGAAAATCTTCAAACAACTGTGTTGGTTCAATCATTGAATCGCAATGTTGGGAAATCGTTCATAGTGGAGAATGTCGTTCAAAAGCTAGGGTTACACATATCCGTAATAGATGGATACGATGTATTGAAACCAACTTCTGATGCTAAGACAATTGGGACAATTAGAGGTAAATTGGACAGATCCGTTGAAGATTCAGAAGGATTAGTAGTATTTCTTAAACATTTTGAAGCCTTGGCTTATAAACAAGACCAGCAACAATCTCAAAAGCCTGGATTACTAACTTCAAAGCTGTCAGAGTTGATTGATGAATATAGTAAGAAAAAAGTTGTTTTTATTGCATCAACAAATGATGCTGATAAAATTCCTGAAGAAGTACGCTCTAAATTTAGATTTGAAATTGAAATTCCTGTACCTTCAGAAGAAGAGAGAAAGCAAATCTTTAGACATCTATTAAACAAATCTAAAGAGTTTAAATTAAGAGATGATATATCTTTGACTTCATTGGCTTTACAAAGTGCAGGTTTAACACCTCGTGATTTATTATCCATTGTGGAAAATGCCAAAAGTTTAAGTTTGGAAAGATTAGAGGATTTATCAGATGAGTTGAAAATTGACTTGACAGTTTTAATAAATAACAATCCTATAAAGTTAATACCATTGGATTTTGAAAAATCTATAAATGATGCAAGAAATAAATTCAGTGATTCAATAGGTGCTCCAAAAATCCCAAATGTTACATGGGATGATATTGGTGGGTTAGACGTTGTTAAAGATGAGATCTTAGATACGATAGATATGCCTTTGAAACATCCAGAACTTTTCAACAATGGTGTCAAGAAGAGAAGTGGGATTTTATTCTATGGACCTCCCGGTACTGGTAAAACTTTATTAGCCAAGGCCATAGCTACAAATTTTTCATTGAATTTCTTTAGTGTTAAAGGTCCTGAGTTACTAAACATGTACATTGGTGAATCGGAAGCTAATGTTCGCAAAGTGTTCCAAAGGGCTCGTGATGCTAAACCTTGTGTTGTCTTTTTCGATGAGTTAGATTCAGTGGCTCCAAAGAGAGGTAATCAGGGAGATTCTGGTGGTGTTATGGATAGAATAGTCTCACAGTTATTGGCAGAGTTGGATGGGATGAGTGATGGTGATGGTGATGGTGTGTTTGTTGTCGGTGCAACCAACAGACCTGATTTGTTGGATGAGGCATTGTTAAGACCTGGAAGATTTGATAAGATGCTTTATCTAGGTATTTCAGATACTCATGAAAAGCAACAGAAGATCTTGGAAGCATTGACAAGAAAGTTTAAATTGGATCCTTCTGTATCATTGCAAAGAATAGCTGAACATTGTCCATTCAATTTCACAGGTGCTGATTTTTATGCTCTTTGCTCTGATTCTATGTTGAATGCAATGACCAGAGTTGCAGGTGAAGTTGATAAAAAGCTAATAGAGTACAATAAAAATCAAAAAGATGAACCAGTTTCAACCAGATGGTGGTTTGACAATGTTGCTAAACCGGAAGATTTAAAAGTACTTGTAACGGAAACAGATTTTGAAAAAGCTGCTAATGAATTAACACCAAGTGTTTCCTCAGAGGAGCTTGAACATTATTTAAGAGTTCGTGAGAACTTTGAAGGTGGTAAGAAGAAGAAATGAAAGGAATACTCTTTACCCACTTCACCACTCCCTCATAACTAAAATATAGTTATGGACTTCCATTTAGCAGTTTGGGCAGCGTCCCAAATTCTTTCATCAATTTCCACCTGTAAATGATCCCATCTTAACCAAATATCCATCTTTGAGTTCAGACCACCACCTTTCTCCAAAGGTTCACCAAATCTTTCTACAAAATCCTGAGCAATAAAGTCTTTGGAAATACCCAAAGGGATAAATTTCTGCTCAACAGCGGAGAAGTTCGAGTCGGTTTGATAAAAATCTATAGAATCTACTAAACCATCAATTATCGATAAAGATATACCTTTTGGATAGAAATTATATAATTTAGTAGAACTGAATTGCTTCTTTGTAGCATTTGAAAGCTCTAAATCCTTCAATTGTAAAAAATTAATCAAATCTTCGGAATCAGATGTTAAACCGATAATACTAAACCATAAATCTTCTTCAAAAATACTCTTTTCACTCATTTATAACCAACCAAAACACATACAAAAGCCATACAAAACACAAAGGAAAGAAGCTGAAAATCCTCAGAAATGAAATTTTATACTCATGTCAAATCCCGACCAACACTTCAAAGAACCGGAATCGACACTCGCTATGTGTGTG
>JAJMFM010000041.1:0-74883 GCA_030574875.1 Taiozyma peoriensis
ATTCTAAAAAAAAAAAAGATTATAGATTTGGAAAAGGTAAAAAAGGTACAATCGAGGAGGAAACTATCAATATTTTTTTGTTTCAATTTTTTTGGATTCTTTTTGTTGTTGTCCTTGATTGATTTGGTTGGGCACAGTTGAATATACATCACCAATACACTTCTCCTTAATCAAATTTCCATTCCAAAAAGACTCGTTCATTCTGTTTGTTCCTTTTCTTCTTTCTTTTCAAAATCTTGCATTATCTATATTACAGGGCTGTGGAAAAATTTTACAATTAATTAAAAGTTTATTTGGTTGTCTCAGAGTTGGATTATAACTTTTCATTCGTTTTATTGGTTAATTCTTGTTGTTGTTATTGTGCTTGTTTTGTTTATTTTTTAATTTGTTCATTGCTTCTCCATCATAATATATCATCATCATCATAATGTCTTTGGTCAACACATCATCTAGAAGAACCAACCAGACTTTGGCCACTTCAAGAAGCTCCTCTCAAGAGCATGATCATCACATCAAACACGACCAAGTTCAAGATCCTACCATATCATCTTCATCCTCATCAAATACTTCAGATCTGGATGAAAAAGATTACCTAACAGAAGATGAATTAGAACAGAATAATAAATTTGAAGCTCAAATTAATTTCAATTCAAATAAAGATTTTGAACAAAGGAATATAAGTAATATTGATAAATTTCAATTGGAAATTTCTTTAATTACAATTATTTCTTTATTACTATTAAACAGTTTTAATTCATTAAAACCATATACTTCAAAATTCCTTGTTTTACAAAATAGATATCCAAATACTGATAAATATGATATCGATTTAAATGACGTTTATTACGTCATTACTTGGATGTTTATCGTTACATTCATAAGAGCTTTAATAATGAACTATTTCTTAAGACCTTTGGCAATTCATTTAAACATAACATCATCAAAGGCTATACAAAGATTTAAAGAACAAGGTTGGTATTTAATCTACTATTCAACCTCTTTTGCCATTGGTGGATATTTGTACTACAATTCAAACTATTTTTTCAAAAATGATAATCTATGGATTAATTGGCCTCATGATAAGATGTCATATTTATTTAAAGCTTATTATTTAATTGAACTATCATGTTGGTGTCAACAAATTTTCATCTTAAACATTGAAGAAAAAAGGAAAGATCACTATCAAATGTTTAGCCATCATATAATAACTTGTCTTTTAGTTGGTGGATCATATTATTACTATTTTACCAAGATTGGTAATGTTATATTAGTTATGATGGATGTTGTTGATATATCCTTATCATTAGCTAAAATGTTAAAATATTGTGGATTTCAAAAAACATGTGATGCAATGTTTGGGTTTTTTGTAATATCTTGGATAACTTTAAGACATGGTGCTTATAACTATGTATTATATCATTGTATTACTAAATCAAGAGATTTAATGAGAGAATCAGAGTGTATCAATCAAAATGCTAATTTTACCAAAAGATGTTGGACTTCTTCAATTATATCTATTTTTTCCTATTTATTAGGTGGTTTACAAATCATTACAATAGTTTGGATGTATTTAATTGTCAAAGTTGTGATAAAAGTTTTAAGAGGTACAGGTGCTGATGACGTTAGAAGTGATGATGAGGATTGATCATTATATAATAAAATAGAATTCTAGAACATTGCTAATATATATATATATATGTAGTTATTGCCAGCAATAACAGAATGATATAGCTAAAGGTATAACGATGCAAATACACTAATAACCATAACCACTAACCCCCAAACGGTTAAAAGTAAACTCAACACCTTATCCCTCTTTTTTTCAAATAGTTTATATCCAAATAATCCAGGTAGAATAAAGCAAATCAATGTTGAACCAGTTGCACCTACTAATGACAGTATCAACTCAAACGATTTGATAGAAATGGCTAATCCATATGATGCTGTTACCAACAAAATCGTGATAATGACGAATCTATTATGTGAAAATGGAACTTCACTTGATGGTGGTGTGTTATCCGATGGAATGTTATCATCAGATAACAACGGTTGTGTTTCAGTATGTATGATGCTTTTAGATTCTAATTCAATCCAATGAACCATGTTGTTTATTGAGATTCTTGCCGGATGGAACATGATTGGATAGGACAGTGCAATCATTAAAACTAATGCAAATTTCCCAATTTTGGAACTGATTGCATCCGCAGGGTATTCCAATATAACGTTACCTTGAACGTTATCACCAAATTGTAAATATCCTGATACACCAACGGTTATGAATAACAAGGCAGCTAGACCGATTGATAGGGCAATCACCAAGTTCAACTGAGTTTTCGAATAAATCTCATTGGTAATGGTACAGATGTTTTGAGCTGCTGTGAATGCAAATATTATAATTGAAAAGGATGAAAATATTTCAAAAATTGATCCAACTTGGAAAATTTTAATATGACCTTGAGTTTGATTTAAATCGTCAATTAGGGCATGTGATATTACCAAGATTGCTAAATAGGCAATTGCAATCAATCCAACAAATGAACCAAATTTCAAAGAGTCTAATCTCTTCAATGAGATCAATGGAATGATGATCAACAACGACAGAATGATAACTTGGTTTCTACTCAAGATATCGTTTATCAAAGATGGTACCAGATCACCAAACAGTACAAGGTATGAAATCCCAACACCGAAACATTGGATTAATATACTGAAATCAAATAGTAGAGTCAATTTGGGATAAGTTATTGAACATAAGGCAAAGAATGAGGTTGGACCTTTCAAATTTTTGGAAACCTCTGTTATGATGTATAATCCATATGCTGAAGTAACACCACCTAGTAAGATTAATAAAAAACCAAAGAATAAACCATTGGCTTTGAAAGAATATGGAATTGCAAGTAATCCAGCTCCAATGATTGTTTTGGAAAGATTGATGATTGAAGAAGTGGTGGAAGCAATGCCAGTCATATTAATCTTGATTTAATCAAATAGCTCAAATTTGGCAACACTTTCATCTCCTTCCTTGTTGGTATTGAAATATAGTAAACATCAACAAAAAATGATGCCAAAAAAAAAAAAAAAAGACAAAACACACGGAAACAAACACCCGAGAAACAAAGTAAGGCTTTAAACCATTTAATCAACCCAAGACTTGAAAGACGAGGAAAAAGATTTGAAAGTTGAACTTGAAAAAGGGGGTTTTGTAAGGTTTGGAGGAGTACAAGTCTCGAGTACAAGTCTCTTTTTAGGGTTGGCTGTTGTTGGTGTGTTGAAAATGACAAAGCTTAGAAAAGTCCCAATAGACAAACGACAAAGAGCTGTGTTTAGTTGTGATCGTTGTAAAGTGAAAAAGATCAAATGTATCAGATTAGGTCCCAACGAACAAGCTCTTCAAGACAAATCATCACCATGTCAATCGTGCTTAAACTCTGAACTGGAATGTATAACATCATTACCAAGAAGAAGAAGAGTCTATGGATCCATTGAAAATTTAAGCGATCACTATCAAATCTTGTTGAAGTTGATCAGTGGGTTATATCCAGATCTAGACATCAACAATCTGGATGAGTTGTCCAAGATTGGTGAAAGCTTGGGGATAGATATGTCCAAAGATTCAAATAATGGTGGTTTGGACGGTGGTGGGAATGGTAAATCTGGAGATTTTGATCTTCATGAGGATAAAATTTTAAAACCATTCATACCAAAAGGTAGCGATTTTAAAAGTTATTCAACAAGTCTAAGATCCACTCCTGAGGTTACAACAACCAGTACATTGAATCAGTTTAAACAAACACAACATCCTCATAACAATGAATATCCTTCAGAAACAGTGATATATGATGCTAAAGGTGGTTCACACTATATTGGAAATGCAGGTACACCTGTTTTATTCAGTGTCTTGTGTAATCTACTGTTGAAGAGATCATTTAGAACGACATTATCATTTGATCGTGAGATTAAACTGTTTCAAAATAAACCAGAACAAGAGATTGAATTTAATAAAGTGTTGTTATATGAACAGTTGTTTAAAGATAAGAACAAGTTCCCGATACTACCACTCATTTCCAAAGAAGAAGCTGTATATTATACCGATCATTTCTTTAAATTCTTCCATCCATTTTATTTCATATTTGATGAGTTAAGATTCAAATGGAAACATGATGTATATTGGAAGATATTAGAATCTGATAACGTTAATGAAAAACTTGTTGATTCTGAAGTTGGATGCATTTATTTGGTATGGATCTTAGGTTCAAGATTAGTAGATCAAAACGTGAGAAACCCTATTTTAGAATCAATTAAAATTGATGAAATTCTTAAAATTATACTTAACGATAGTATATTAGGTTCAAGTTTAAGCTCTATACAATTTTTATTCCTCTATGCAATAAATCTACATGCTAATAAAAATAGAGATTCTTCATGGAATTTGATAGGACTTGCCATTAGACAATCGATTTCATTAGGATTACATAGAAAGATCATGATAAAATCTGATCAAAATGATTTGAAAACGCAGATATTTTGGTCCTTGTATCAATACGAACTAACTTTGTGTTCCACTTTTGGAAGACCAAGTAATATCAACGAAGATGAGATTGATATTGATTATCCAACGTTAAGTCATTATGAAGGTCAAATAACTCCAGAGTTTAAAGAGTACTTCATTGCAAGTTTAAAACTATCAAGATTTTTGAATAAAATTGTCAAAGATAGGAAACTAACGAATAATTCAACGTCATCGTTAAATTCTCAACCAATATCGTTAATTAACGTTGAGAGAACTTTATCAATGAAAACTCAATTAAGTCAAATTCATAAAGAACTGAAAATAAAATCATTGATATCAATTGAAAATATCTACGATTATAAGTTAAATTTACGTTATCACTATTACATGGTTGCATTGATCTTACCATTTTTGTTATATATAACAACAACGAACTTCAAAGTTATGGAAGATGAAACTTTATTAAACATAATGAAAACTGGTATTCAATCTGCAATAATGGTTTCAAAACTAATGAATCTATCTTTAAAGAAGAAATTCAACTATGGTGCAATTTCAACCGATTGTATGTATGGATACTCATCAACTTTAGTACTATCGTTGTTTTTCATCTATTTATCCAATGGGTCCAATGATTTGGTTGAACTATCAATTGAATTTGAATCAATAGTGGAGAAAGTTGATAAGAAGCAAACTTTTGAATATATTTCGAATATAATTGAATTCATGCATAATTCTCAATTAGATTCCACAACAAAGAGGATTTTGGAAGTCATTGAAGGAATTCAAAATGATTTAAAACTTGTTGAAATTCAAGACGATTTAAGATTTGATACTTTAAATTTTCAAGGTACTGATCATCAAATGGTTTACGATAGTTTATTCATGAGTAATGAAATTTATATGGATGGGAAATTAGATATGATATTTATATAAAATACAATTTATAGATAATACAATGATATTTATAGATATACTACTTGAACCTTTTAGAAGGAATTAAATTAAAATAGTGGGCACCATTGGGCTTAGATTAGGCACAAATACCAGTAAAAATTACCTTTCAGCTCCCGTTAAAAATCGTTTAAAGTTATTTCGGCCCAACGAAAAAAAAAAAAAAAAGAAAAAAAACAGAAAACCGAAAATGCACCAAAATATAAAGGCCAATAAAAGATTGATATAATAAATTTATAGTTGATTTTAACATGGTCTGAATATTTAAATAATTAACGCTATTTCACTTGAAGAAAATTCTCTTTAGCCATCAACCACAATCGCTCTCTTTTGGCGTTACCCACCAACGGAAAGAGAAGAAGCTTCTGACAAAGATATAGTCTATTGCTATTTGCCCGCACAATTTCTCAAGGACAACAGCATAGTTTCTCCTATTGGACATTATTAAGAGAGGTATCACGAGTCATTACGCTATAGATAGTTGTATATTGAAAACAGGTTACAACACATATAAAATAGTCAGTCATATCAATAGTCAGTCTATTTTTATTACATTGACTTCATCAGTCAACACTATAATTCAACTCAAATTACGTTTTAACTCATTTTATTATATTTCATTCATTTAGGTACTAGTTCAGTTATGTTTTGATAATCCCAAAGTGAAGAGTTTATAAAACAAAAAGAGAGAGATTATTCAAACCCTAGCAGTTCTCTTTTATTGGAGAATATAATCACTACTAATTTTTTTTTTTTTTTACCTTTCATCAGTACAAAAAGTTACCACTAAGAGTTTATTAGATATTTGAAGAATATGGCACAAGAGTTTGTGATGGATATAGATGATGGTGTAGTTGTTGATATGGATGTTACCGGTGTTGAATTTAAAAGTAAACTAGATGAAGAATTTTCCACATCTAGATTTAGTTCAGGTTATACAAGTCAATATCATAGTGATGATGAGAAATTTGATGAAGTTGAAAACGATAATTATAATGATGAAGGATACATAGATGATACAAGTAGGACTGATATAAATGGAGTCAAAGTTAAGATAAGGAATAAATCAATAGACAATCAACATACGGATAATCATTTCAAGACAAATTTCCTTACAACAGCTACAAATGATGATAACATTGATTTAAAGGATACAATACCAGAAGTATTAGATTTAACTCCACCAGAAAATTTTTCACCAGTTGTTGGTGAAATATATAGATCTTCATTCCCAAGAGTTGAAAATTTTAAATTTTTAAAAGATTTAAAGATTAAATCAATACTTGTTTTAATACCAGAAGATTATCCATCTGATAATTTAGAATTTATGAAACAAAATGGTATAAAAAAATTTCAAATTGGATTATCTGGTAATAAAGAACCATTTGTTAATATTCCACATGAGTTATTAACAAAAGCTTTAGAAATTGCTATAAATCCATTAAACCATCCTTTATTAATCCATTGTAATCGTGGGAAACATAGAACTGGTTGTTTAGTTGGATGCATTAGAAGATTACAAAATTGGAGTTTAACAATGATTTTCGATGAATATAGAAGATTTGCATCACCAAAAGTTCGACCATTGGATCAACAGTTTATTGAGATGTATAATCAAGATGAGATTGTCGAGATTGCTACAAAGAACAATTGGTTGCCATTGAAATGGTGAATATGTTATATATATATATATATATATCTAAGCAGTGGTGAAGAAGAATCTTTTCCCATGAGTATAAGCATTTGTACCAGCCAATGTAGTTAAAAAGATTGGCCATATTTTACCATATCTTAACCCATTTAGTGTAGATCTACCATTGACGATTAAATACAAAGTTGACCAAGCAGTTATAAAACCAGTACCACTTTCAACATCACCATCGTTTATAATCCAACCACCAAGAGCGAAAGCACCACCAAATAACAGTGAAGATATTGGTGAAGGTCCAACTCTTTTAATTGTATTTTTTTTCAATCCTAGAATACCACCACCACCATTAGCAGCAGCAGCAGCTTGAGCCAGTTTAATTGGTTGTTTGGTGATGAATGGAGTGGCTAATAAGAATGAAGATAATAACCATGAAGGATATGGAGTTTGTGAGTACTGGTAAAGTTGATCAGCATAGGAGCTGTTTGGATTGACTTTTGATTGAATGTCTTGTTTGACTTCATCTTTGATCTCTGTAATTTCAACCATTGTGTTTATATAACGTTTATAATGTTAATTGATACTGGTTTATGGTTGATGTAATGAAATATTCATTATTGCTAAAAAGTTCCTTATGTTAATCCCGGAATTTTAGCTGTCATTAAATCAGTAATATTTTTTCCAACGGAGAAACTTTACTGAACCTTCTGTGGAATAACTCCTTCTAAAAACTACAAATATAAATCCAGAATAAAATACAAATTTAAACTATTCCCATCTAATATACAAAATTTAATACTTGATAATTTAATTTAAAGTAATTATCATCATTACCTCTGAATTAATCATCATCAAAAAACATCATCGTTAACATAGCATCTAATAAATATATATATATAAATATATATAACTATGATCTTTCACCTCTTAATCTTCTTGCTAATTGGATATCTTTCTTTTGAATTGTAACACGTTTAGCATGAATAGCAGCTAAATTAGTATCTTCAAATAATGAAACTAAATAAGCTTCAACAGATTCTTGTAAAGCACCAATTGCAGAAGATTGAAATCTTAAATCAGTTTTAAAATCTTGAGCAATTTCACGTACTAATCTTTGAAATGGTAATTTTCTAATTAATAATTCAGTTGATTTTTGAAATCTTCTAATTTCTCTTAATGCAACAGTACCTGGCTTATATCTATGTGGTTTTTTAACACCACCAGTTGATGGAGCTGATTTTCTAGCAGCTTTTGAAGCTAATTGTTTTCTTGGAGCTTTACCACCAGTGGATTTTCTTGCTGTTTGTTTAGTTCTAGCCATTGTATATTAATGTTAGTTGAAGAATTAAATTATTACAAAAATGTCAAATAGCATCTACAAAAGGATCAATGAATCTATATATATATATATATATGATTATATACACAGATTTATTGTTTATTCATCTTGTTTGTTTATCTTTATGTTTATTAATGGAAAGCGTGTTTTGTTAATGTGTATTGTCTCACCGAGGTTAGGTGAATTGGGATAAGAATTACGTTAGTTAAGTTATTAACGTTGTGAGTAAATTTGAAATTTTATCCAACCAGTTAGAACTTATTCTGAATGTTACTCACTGATTCTTTCTTATAAGTGTAAAATTCAGAATTTTGTTTACATTTTTGTTATTTTGAAATTTACGGTAAATTTAGTACCGGTTTTAACTTTAGGCGGATTTTCAGTGCGTAATATTAAAACTATTCAGAGTTTAAATCTTATCTTCGCGACTGTCCACCCTAGAAGATAGACAGGAGCTTTCCTCGCGTAATTCTTGAAACATCAACAAAAATAACCTAGTTTAAATATACACGCGCTATATACCTAAAAACAATAACAAATAACAAAATGTGTCAATCATCGTCATACATTTACACAAACAATAACAAACAAAACACGCTCTTTTTTTTTCTTGTTGCTGATCGTGTCAGATTAGCTGGATATAAATACACTCAGAAATCCTTCATTCATTAGACAATAAAATTTATTAGTTATTAGATTTCCTTATCGAATTTGATCTTCAATTTCAACAAATATATATAATACATAATGTCCGGTAGAGGTAAAGGTGGTAAAGGTCTTGGTAAAGGTGGTGCTAAACGTCACAGAAAAATTCTTAGAGATAACATTCAAGGGATTACTAAACCTGCTATTCGTCGTTTAGCAAGAAGAGGTGGTGTTAAACGTATTTCTGCTTTAATTTATGAAGAAGTTAGAGGTGTTTTAAAATCTTTCTTAGAAAACGTTATTAGAGATGCTGTTACTTATACCGAACACGCTAAAAGAAAGACTGTTACTTCTTTAGATGTTGTTTATGCTTTAAAAAGACAAGGTCGTACCTTGTATGGTTTTGGTAATTAAAGAACTTTTCTTTTTGGGGTCTATTTTAATGTCGGTTCATGGTAATTAATGGTAAATATAAGCAATTGTATATTAGTGTAATATAAATTACAATACGGTTTATATAATTAGTAGAAAAATCTAGTAAGATTATATATTACCCCTTTTAAATTCCTTTTTCATATTTTTTTCTAATCTATTAATGTTAATAACTTCAGGTCCATTATAACCATCATCATTTAATTCAAACCAATCTTTTAAAAAATCTTCTTCTGAATCTTCAATTTCTTCATGCCATTTTGGACATCTACATCTACAACCAATTCCATATTTCTCATTTTCTTTAACAATTTTATCAAACTTGTTCCAAAATTTGTTAAACTTTGTATCAACAATCTTATAATTTGTTATGTTTGATTCATAGGGAATTTCTAATGAATTCTTATGATTTGATGGACAATGACCAATTGTAGAATGTTTATAACCAATATCTCTAAAATAATGAATTTCATTTAATTCTAATAAAAAAGTTATTGCAATTGAATGAACTGGTGCATCACCCCATCTTTCGTTGAAAAATCCCTTGTAATGTTCTAAATATTGGAAATAATCATTATATATTGGATTATCCCAAAGATCAACTCTTGCAATTTCAAAATTTGACCAAAAATGGTTTAAATTATAAATTTCATCATCAATCTGTTCACCTTGTAACGTGGGTAATTTACTCCTATCAATTGCATGGTTGATGAGCTCTTTCAAATGTTTAGAATTTAAACCTTCATCAGTCAACAGTTCTTTATCCTTATGTTTGATTTGTTTCCAAATAGCATCAATTTTAATCAACTCTGCTATTCTTGTCTTGAGGGATGATTTACCTTTGATATTTTTAAACTCTTGATCAAACCTATCCAATGATTTAATTTGAAATTTATCCTTATAGTTTTTAATAAATAATCCCTTTGATGATTTAAATTTTAAACCATTTTGTTTCAAATAACTTTTGGTAATTCTAAATAAATTAGGTATTGTCTCTTCCAACTCTTTAATCATAATATTAAACCCATACTTCTTCCCCTTTTTCCCCATCTCAACAAAGGGATCATAAGTTAAATCACAAAAAAATTCAACATCAGGTTCAACTCTCCAATACCATTCATATTTCGATACCAATTCATGTTTATAAAACGACCCTGAAAAGAACCTACACATCTTATGATAAGATTCCATTGATCCATACATGATTCCTCTATCACCTTGTTGTTCAATTGCCTCTTTAAATTCCCAATTTTTTTTCAACTTTGAATCAAATTCCCAAAGTTCTTCTTTAATCAATCCAAATTCAACTGGTGCATTTGTTAAATTTTGAATCGTTGATTTAAACTCATCAGTGAAAACTTCATCGTTTAAAAGTACCCATGGATATTGAAACCATTGGTTAAAATGACGTTCTAATGACATTATACTCTTTGTTACAAATTCAACTTCAGAATTTCTTGCAAGCATTACTAAAGTTGCATTAGCCCTTGGTTGTAAATAATCAATCTTTTGACAACCTTGATAAAATGGTGAATCATTCTTTGAAGAATAATCATAAAGTGTTCTATGTGGATTATTATCATGTTTGTTAAAGTTGATTATTAAAATTATAACTGTTGTTATTATGAGTATAATGGAAACTATTAAAATTAATAAAGCCCAAATGGGTATAAAAATTTTGGATATTTTCAATTTCTTGTGTATAATCATATTTCGTAGTCTTATAAAATTATAATTCAAGAAAAGATTCACCATTTTTATACCTGATAAACACCACTTATGCTGGTTTATATAGATTTAAATGATGGTTGATATAGATTTATCTTTTTTCATTTTCGGATATAAATTGAGAAATTTTACTACAAGTTAAATTATATATATATTTCATAAATCATCACCTATTAAGTAAACTCTTTATCAGTAAAACATCTTCATTAATTTCTTCATTTTTCAATCCAACTGGTGCAACATATGCCTTTGATGAATGTCTTGTAGAAATTTTTTCATTTTTATTAGCATTGGATAAATCTCCATTATTACCAAATAACATTGAACTTAAATCACCTGTATCTGTTAAAAAATTATCATCATTTGAACTATTATGACTATGATTATGATTTTTCCTTTTTTTAGTACTTGAATTATTACCTGAATCATTAGCACTGTCTTCTGCATTTGTACTATACTCATGCCTACCTCTTCTTAAACCTCTTCTATCACTTAAATAACCTCCAACTGATGATAAAGAACCATTACCATTAGCATTATTACTAGCACTAGTAGTACCGTTCAAATGATTATAACTATGATGATCCTTATTGGAAGATGATCTTGTATTCTTATGGAATTCATGAACGTTTGAATCCATGTTATAAGAATGAGAATTAGCTAAATCTAATAATACTTTATCCTCTTTTAACTGTTTAATTTGTTTCTCTAAATTTGAATATAATTTTTCTTTAACAAATTTAACCATTTCATCATGTTCTAATTTAATTTTTTCAATATCTTCAAAAAATTCTTCCTCTGATCTACTAATTTGAAAATTTTCCCAAAGTCTTAATTCAACTAATTCATAATCTCTATCTTCTTCAATATCTTTAATTCGTTCTTTTAAAATTTCATTAGATCCATTATGTATTGTTGATAGATTAATCTGTAAATTTTGTAATAGATTTCTATAATGATCATCCTTGGATTGAATGAATGACTCATTCAACTTGTTAAGTTTAGATTGTATAGTTAATTTCTTCTTATCTTTTCTATTTAAAACTTCATGGTCTTGTATATATCTGTTAGTAGTCAGGGGGAAGCGGCCAAGGCAGGGGGAAAAAGATACAAGAGAGGCTAAACTTACTCTCTGAATGATGAACAACGTTTCCATTGTGTACTTGAGGGTGGTCCATCTTGATCTATAATAGCTAGTATAGATTTAATGGTTTATTAAAATTAAAGATGTTTGAACTTGTAGAAAATCATAACAAAAAAGCATTAGTAAATTTATTTATACTTTTTTTTTGATATACTTTTTTTTTGGTACTTATTTTTTTCCAACTTATGCTTTGCCCGGAATCGTACTTGAAAAACTGATAAAGAAGACTTTAAACAAGGAAAGGTTAAACTGAAACTGAGCAAGTGGAAGAGGAAATGAAACTATCATTGCGAATTAGATTGTGGCTACTTTCTCTATTTTAATCATTAGTCTGTGGTATTTTGGTGTCATCACAGATAATGGAGAGAAGTCAGCTCGGGGCTACCAACTACTACCAAGAAAAAAAAAATATATATATATATATATATATATATATATATATAAATTTTTATCAAAGCTCATCGCATTTTAACCACGTTTTTATACACTGTTGAAATCGATAAAGGATAATGGGACAAGTGATTGGTGTTAAAGTCAATGATTCTAGAATTATCAAGCAAATCAAATCCAAACTAGAATCAGTGGGTCTTTTGAACAAGAGTATCAAGATTGGTAAAGATGACACTGATGGTAAAATTTTAATACCGACAACTACACAAGATTATGATAGTATTAAAAATCTTTTAGAAGAATCATTACATCTTGTAGAATTAATAACAATGGTGATACAAGATCTGGAACCAGTTGAAGGAAACTTTATGAAAAAATACATCAAAACTCATCTTAAAGATCTAATAGATGAAGAGTTATACAACACACTATTGATTAAAACCCCTCAAAAATGGACTTTATATCCTCCTTTATTACTTATAAATAATCAAGACACTTTTGATTCTTTAGAATGGAGACAATATTTGCAAACCATAGATTCTAATCAATTTTTTCAAGGTTTATTATCCAAATGTTTTAACAATGATATAACTCATATTGCTATAAATAAACCTATAATTGAACAAGATATAATGAGAAGACCATTCAATCTATTCCCCATATACAACGATTTTGGACCTGAATTAACAGAACAAAGACTTAACAATCCAACAGAATTGGATTTTAAAAATGCATTTTGGTGTACAGTTGTTCAAAATGGTTTATATCAAACTTGGGCTCCACTTTATACAATGTTTAGTAGAGGTAATATTAAAGAAAAATCAAGAATTTTAAATAGTTTCCAAAACGTTAAAGATCAATGTGTTGTGGATTTATACTCAGGTATTGGATATTTCACTTTAAGTTATTTAAAATTAGGTGCAAAGCATTTATTTTGTTTTGAAATTAATCCTTGGAGTATACAAGGTTTGATTAGAGGTGTTGAAAAAAATGGATACACTTATAAATTAATCAATCACAATGAAAAAATTTTTCAATATGATTCAAGTGTTCAAGTTTTCATATTTCAAGAGAGTAATGAATTTGCTACAATGAGATTATCACAAATACATAATAAGTTATCAATTACTCATATAAACTTAGGTTTATTACCATCTTCTAAATCAGCATGGCCTATAGCAATTGATATATTCCAATCATATTCAACTAGTTTAAAATGTCAAATTCATATTCATGAAAATCTTTCAATTGATGAATTAAACTCATTCATGAATAATACTAGTTTAATTTTACTACAAATGTCTAATGATAATTCAAATTCACAAGAAGTAATGATTGAACCTGTTCATCTTGAGAAAATAAAAACATTTGCACCTGATGTATGGCATATCTGTGCTGATTTTAACATCTTTAAATAAACAGTATGTCTGTACAAAAGTAAGGAAAACCAAAGCATCACTGAGTATTGAAAATCATTTCTAGAATTTAACAGTGACTCTATTGAGTCATACAGAAAGTCTGATAATAAAAGTCCTTGGCGGATCAACTATTTTTTTATTTCCATGTTAAATCTCTTATTTCCGTGATTAAATTCTTATTATTTTCGAACTTTGGTGTTTTTGATAACGGTTTTAACTAAATTTAAGGGTTCTTATAAACTGAAAATTTATTTTAAAAATTTATACAGATTTAGAATCTTTCCTTATTTGGGATAGCACTGCCAAATTTTTTTTCTTGGTATAAAAAAAAATATGTAGAAATTGTTCCTAATTTTTCCTTTAATGTTAAATTTTAGTCTCAAATGTTAAATAAATAAAAAAAAAATGGCCTAAGTTCTAAAGAAGTTAAAATGTTGCCAAAAAAAAAAAAAACACAAAACACATAAATCCGCACATAAAATTTAAATTCCCATATTTATTTCAGTTAAAAGGCTTGGGTTTTTTTTCCCTCAACTGTAACAACTTTTTAGAAATTGTTAACTTTTTAAGACAAAAATAAAAAATTATAGAAAATCCAGTAACTTATAAATTTGGAGTTGCAATCGTCGGGTTGTTATAGTTAATCATCATCAACATCATCACAACTCTTCCATTGTCATAATTTCTTCATCTCTGTTTAAGCTGGCTTAGAAAACCAGACTTTTCACAGATTATATTTTTGAAGTCATCTGGTTAAATTAAATTTTTTTTCATTTTGGGATTTTTTATGGGGAGATTTTATTGAAATTGGCTTTGCACTCAGGAACTAGCTATAAACTCAAGAATTAGAACACAAGATTTAGTTCAAATCAATAATCAAAAAGACTAACGTACGATAAGTGGTGCTTTAAAGTCAATTTATGCTACCAGATTCATCTTCTGTCACTATTAAATTCACATTTACATAGTGCCTTATCTTATCACGAAAATAATTTTAGCTAAGAATTCAAATTTGACATAAATACAGATAACAATTACACCAAGGCCCAAAATAAAAAACATAAAATGCCAAATTACAATGGAAACAGTCAGTCTTTGGCTGATGACTTTCCCTTTGAGGCTCCAACAACTATTAAAAAAGAGGACAATTTTAGTCAATTTTTAAATCTATCTCCCTCGGGTTCAAATTTAAATTCTCCAATTGGTAATAATGGCCAACATTTTTTCAATTCAACTTCAAACTCATATGTCAATTCATCTAATTTGAAACAGAGTCAGGGACCATATCAACACCAACAACAACATCAACAACAAATGGCATTACAACAAGACCATCTGACATCATTACATAATTCTACACAGCCTCCAATATCAAATAATAATAACAACAACAACAACAACAACAACAATTCATTTCAAAATGGTGATGCTAGCTATATTTCTCAAACTCCTGGAACTATACCTGTACCAGGATTCAAGGCGGACTATAATTTACAAAAGGCAAGTTCACAAACAGATTTGACTTTAAATACAAATGAACCAATTGTTCAAGATCATCAAACTAATGTCGATTTATTCTTGGACGAGTTGACTGATTTGAATTCGCCTTCAAATGCTTTACACTTCAACCATCAGTTACAATTCAGTGGTGATGGATCTAATCCTACTAGTACAACTAACTTATCGTCACCACCTGCTATTCGTTCATCTCCTACACCACCTGTGATAATAGAAACCCCACCTCAAGAGGATGATTCATTTCTTCTCCATCAACAACAACAACATAATCGTGTGCCACAATTCGAATATACTTCTGATACTAATTTTGATCATCAACGACAACCATCATTACAACAAAATACTGTCAAGCTCGAAAATGGTTTAAATGTTTATAATCGTCAAGATCAACAGCTGGATTTCTTAAACACGGACTTTAATTCCTCGTCTTTCCAACAATTACAACCATCTCATTCTCATGGTGCATTAAGTGAAGTATCTTCTGTTGAAAATTCACCTTATTTATCTGCTTATTCACCTTCGTACTTTGATGGTGACGATTTGAACTCTGTGCATAACAATGAAAATCTATTAGATTTTGAAAATATCGGACAAGATTTGAATGCTGTTGATCTAAGCGATGCTGGAAGTGAATTGAATTTCAATCATCAAGGTCAATTTCATTCTATTCACGATTATCAAAACTTTAATGATCACAATCAACAACAACAACAGTTTTTAAATAGAAGGCTTACAGAGGAGAATTTAAACAACCATCAAATTAAATCACCAGTGACCATTTCCATTGAAGTTGAAGGTGAGGAATCAAAACGAACACCATCATTGTTCAGTGATTCTAATAAATCATCACCAAGAAATTCTCCATCTCATTCAAGAGCAGGTTCGAATAATTCAACAAATATGAAAGCTGGACAATTTGCAAATCTACTATCACCAAATGAACACAATCCAAACAACTCATCATCTGCAATAGATGAAGATAGTCTCTTAAGACCAGAAGACTCAAACCATTCGACTATGAGAGAAGGTAGAAGAAGAAAGAACAGTAGATCAAGATCCAACTCCACAAATAGGAAAAATGTGGTTGGCGATGAAACTGAGGATAATACTACAACAGCAAGAGATCGTTCAGTATCTGCTAATCGTGAAAAAATGTTAGAATTGGCATCACCAAATTTATCCAATAAGAGAGTGCAAAAGCATCCATCTATATATGCATGTCATTTATGTGAAAAAAGATTTACAAGACCTTATAATTTGAAATCTCATTTAAGAACACATACGGATGAAAGACCATTTGTCTGTACGATATGTGGTAAAGCCTTTGCAAGACAACATGATCGGAAACGTCATGAAGACTTACACACAGGTAAGAAACGATATGAATGTCGAGGATCCTTGAGAGATGGTGTAACGCAATGGGGTTGTGGTAAAAAATTCGCTCGTACAGATGCCCTAGGTAGACATTTTAAAACAGAAGCTGGTAAAGAATGTATAAGGCCATTAGTTGAAGAACATGAACTTGAAGTTCAAAAAAATATTTCAAATGGTGGTGATGGGAATTTATCGGTACCTAAATTAGAGATTAACGATCGACAATTTCCTGATGAGTTATATAATCAATTTCCTTCTTTGTTATACGGTTCTCAAAATAATAGTGGTGTAAGTGATGCAGGAAGTGATGTTGAATGATGTTTTTTTTTTTTCAGTTCTTTACAATTTGTTATCCTATAGTTTGTTTTGTCTATGACGTTTATAATGCTTGATGCTATTTTTGTCTTTTAGATTAAATTTTCCTCGTATTGTTATCGCTTAGTATTGTCTCGTGTGCCATCTCCAGATTTGTTAAGTATATCACATAAGCATAATCATTGACAGATTTATTTAAGCTTTACTCGATTGATACATGGAATTCCGAAAGACGACTACTAATTACTATCAAACATGTCTCAACAATCAGGTCCAACGGAATACTTATCTAACGCTATTTCATACAATACTAGGCATGGACAAAAGTACTGACCATATTCCACAGTGCACATACTCCCCCAAACTGCTCAACCTTATCTCAATTATTGCCTTTTTTTACCAACAATACAGATAATCCAACCGAATATCACAATAAAATATATTTTTATATAAGAGAACAATTTTGTCAACGTTAATAGATTTATATCCCTATTATGCCAACTCATGTTAGTCAATTGACGTCAGAAGTCAATCCAAAAGTGAAAATTGTAAAGGAACAGATTAGACAGCTTTTTTTTTTTAAAAAAAAACCAAAAACTCAGGGCCTATTCAAAGATATGCTTTTTCGATCATAATTGTTGGGCTGGATTTTTTTTTATTGATCTTTTGCGAACAATATCAAGAAACGCCAAATCCGAAATCTGGTACAACAAAAAAAAAAAAAAAAAAGATCAAAACTCGAGTATAGCAAAAATGGAAACTAGCACATATGTAACTTGAACGGACAAGTGCAATTGATAAAGGAAATGTGTGTGCTAAAAGCAAGCAATCTCGTGTCTCTTAGAGAGTGAATTTAAAGGGCCAAAAAGGAAAATAGGATAAGCGAGGCATCAATTTACGGCCAATCGCTTGCTAGAATTAGACATGTAGTAATCATGTTCTGTGTTTAGGAACGGGCCACGCTCGGGCAGATTAAATAAGAACAATGAAAAATAAAAATGTATATGAATAGTAATATTTTCAAAGTCTCAACATAAATACATATATATTGAAATATTTCCAATTATTGATTTCTTCATATCTTGATACTATTTTTTATAAGAGAGTGCAACTTGATCAATTCTTAAGTATAATATAGTAACAAGCCCACTACCCACAGCTACTCTATATATCTATTGAAATTCAAATCAAATTCTACACATTTTAAACCTTATACATAATCATAATTAAACCATTTACATTTGATATAGCATATATCGAATTGATCATTAAGAAAGAATCAATCGTAAGTATCATCGTTACAAGCAAACCAAAATTGAAGAAGTCTAAATTGAAGAAGGAATGAACGAGTTATAATGAGAAGTTTTTATATATTGTTCATTATGTCATTGCAGATCCATGCTCATCTCACTATTTTAACCGGCCAAAAAAAAAAAAAAAATCAACTCAACAGTCTATGTTATCTATCAACTTGTCCAACCAGTTATTACTGTCTAGCAACAAACCATATCCTTTCATTTAATACTGTTCTAAGATCACTTATACAATTGTGCCCTCTCATAAAACCCCTATAAGCCAATGACAAATAATCCAATTGCTCGTTTTACTGTCATTATTATGTCTATTTATTGTCTCTTGTCTGTCCAGTTCTGTCTCACATAATTACAAGATTTTTTTTTTTTTGTCTGATAATCCAATCTCAAAATCAACATTTTTTTTAAAACCCGAGCGTTGATTAAACTGTTTATTTTATTGTTGGGAAAATACAATCGAAAAAAAGACACTGACATTTGGCCCGATGAGATTTTAACAGGGGCAAAAAAAAAACTCGATGGAAATGCATTGACAAAAATACTTTTATTTAGTATTGGGACACAGACAAGAAAGAGAGACAGACAAACAGACAAACAGACAAACAGACACATACTGTCATATAGTTTGTTTAAATATTTTGAATTTTTCCAACCAACTTTAAGTTCATACTTGAACTGACATATGTGGTGTTGAACACACAAGAGGGAAAAAAAATCTACTCAACCATTATACAAAGTGACATAAGTTCTAATACATTTGGAAGTTTACTCTTCTTCTTCAATTCTTCTTCATTCTTCTTCAATTCTTCGCCTTTTTAAAAAAGACGAAAGAACCTTTACTAACACCTTTCCAAAATATTCAGGATTTCTTCTTACGTCCTTCTTAAACCTACTTTATCACTAATTCGTCTCAGGGCGCCCATAATACCATCGTCGTCAATATCATTAATATTAAGAAGTAGATTATCAAACCAATTGAATTCCCTATCAAATTACAATAGACTAATACACACATCATACAATCAAAATAAACCTACAATGAGCGAAGAAGAAAATCTAAGTGAAGTGTCTTTGACTAGTTTAAAGATTGATTCGCCAAATTATTCAGCATTACACAACCAATTACCTCCACATTATATAGGGTTAAACACTCTAGAAAGAGCTGAGGATTCACAGTTGAAAAGTTTTGTTAAAGAACATGGAGGTCATACCGTGATTGGAAAAGTTTTAATTGCTAATAATGGTATTGCTGCCGTTAAAGAGATTAGATCCGTTAGAAAATGGGCTTATGAAACTTTTGGTGATGAAAGAACTATACAATTTGTTGCCATGGCTACTCCAGAAGATTTAGAAGCAAATGCCGAATACATCAGAATGGCTGATCAATACGTTGAAGTCCCAGGTGGTACGAATAACAATAACTATGCCAATGTTGAATTAATCGTTGATGTTGCTGAGAGAACTGAAGTTGATGCCGTTTGGGCTGGTTGGGGTCATGCTTCTGAAAATCCTGAGTTACCTGATCAATTGGCTGCTTCAAAGAGGAAGATCTTATTCATTGGTCCTCCAAGTTCTGCTATGAGATCTTTGGGTGATAAAATCTCTTCAACAATCGTTGCCCAACATGCCGATGTGCCATGTATTCCATGGTCAGGTACCGGTGTTAGAGACGTTATTGTTGATGAAAAGACAAATTTGGTCTCTGTTGATGCTGAAACTTATGCCAAAGGTTGTGTTAATTCACCAGAAGAAGGTTTAATTAAAGCTCGTGAAATTGGATTCCCTGTTATGATTAAAGCTTCTGAAGGTGGTGGTGGTAAAGGTATTAGAAAAGTCGATGATGAAAAGGACTTTACTACTTTATATCATCAAGCTGCCAATGAAATTCCAGGTTCTCCAATCTTTATCATGCAATTGGCTGGTAATGCCAGACATTTGGAAGTTCAACTATTAGCTGATCAATATGGTAAGAACATTTCGTTATTTGGTCGTGATTGTTCTGTTCAAAGACGTCATCAAAAGATTATTGAAGAAGCTCCAGTCACCGTTGCTAAAAGTGATACTTTCTCTCAAATGGAAAAAGCTGCTGTGAGATTAGGTAAATTAGTTGGTTATGTTTCAGCAGGTACTGTTGAATACTTATATTCTCATGCCGATGAAAAGTTCTATTTCTTAGAATTGAATCCAAGATTACAAGTTGAACATCCAACTACTGAAATGGTTACAGGTGTCAACTTACCAGCTGCTCAATTACAAATCGCTATGGGTATTCCATTATACAGAATCAAAGATATCAGATTATACTACGGTGTTGACCCACATACATCAACCGAAATTGATTTCGAATTTGAAAATCAAGATTCTTTAACATCCCAGAGAAAACCAGTACCAAAAGGTCATTGTACGGCTTGTCGTATCACTTCTGAAGATCCAGGTGAAGGTTTCAAACCAAGTGGTGGTTCTTTACACGAGTTAAATTTCAGATCATCTTCAAACGTTTGGGGTTATTTCTCAGTTAAGAATCAAGGTGGTATCCATTCATTCTCTGATTCTCAATTTGGTCATATTTTTGCATTTGGTGAAAATAGACAAGCTTCTAGAAAACATATGGTTGTTGCCTTGAAAGAATTATCAATTAGAGGTGATTTCAAAACAACTGTTGAATATTTGATCAAATTATTAGAAACTACCGATTTTGAAGATAATACAATCACCACTGGTTGGTTAGATGATTTAATTTCCAAAAAATTAACAGCTGAAAGACCAGATACCACTATCGCCACTATATGTGGTGCTGTTACAAAAGCTCACATTGCATCAACTGAAGCTCGTCAATCATTCATCTCCTCATTGGAAAAGGGTCAAGTTTCATCTAAAGAACTATTGAAAACCATCTATCCAGTAGAATTCATCTATGAAGGTTATAGATATAAATTCACAGCAGCTCAATCAGCTAATGAAAGTTATACTTTATTCATCAATGGATCAAAAGTTGAAGTTGGTGTTAGATCTCTATCAGATGGTGGATTATTAGTTGCCTTAGGTGGTAAATCTCATACAGTCTACTGGAAAGAGCAAGTTGGTGCCACTAGATTATCTGTTGACTCCAAAACTTGTTTGTTAGAAGTTGAAAACGATCCAACTCAATTACGTACTCCATCTCCCGGTAAACTAGTTAAATATTTGGTTGATAACGGTGAACACGTTAACTCTGGTCAACCATATGCAGAAGTTGAAGTTATGAAAATGTGTATGCCATTGATTGCCCAGGAAAACGGTACAGTTCAACTGGTAAAACAACCCGGTTCAACCGTTTCAGCTGGTGATATCTTAGCCATCCTAGCTTTAGATGATCCATCCAAGGTTAAACATGCAAAACCATTTGAAGGTATCTTACCACAATTTGGATCTCCAACTATTCAAGGTACTAAGCCAGTTTATCAATTCAGAACGTTATTATCAACTTTGCAAAATACTTTAGGTGGATTTGATAACCAAGTTGTTATGAATGGTACACTACAACGTTTGATTGAAGTTTTGAAAGATCCATCATTACCATTTTCAGAATGGAACCAACAAATATCTGCATTACATTCAAGATTACCTGTAAAACTAGACAATGATATAACCAGTTTGATTCAACGTGCTCAACAACGTAACGCTCCATTCCCAGCTAGACCACTAGCCAAGTTATTGGAAAAGGCTGCAACTACCGCTGGAGTTGATGGATTATTCGACCAAGTCGTTGCTCCATTGACTGATATTGCACAACGTTATTCTGAAGGTTTAGCCGCTCATGAACACCAAGTCTTTGCAAATCTATTGAATGAGTATTATGACGTTGAAAAATTGTTCACTGGCCATAATGTCAGAGAAGAAGACGTTGTTTTGAAATTGCGAGATGAATACAAGACTGACTTGACTAAAGTTGTTTCAATTGTCTTGTCACATTCCAGAGTTTCATCTAAAAATAACCTGGTGTTGGCTATTTTGAAACACTATCAACCATTGTGCCAACAAAATTCTGACATTGCTGATTTGATTCGTCCATCTTTGAAAAAGATTGTTGAATTAGAATCAAGAGCTACAGCTAAGGTTTCATTGAAGGTTAGAGAAATCCTGATCCAATGTGCCTTACCATCTATCAAAGAGAGATCCGATCAACTAGAACATATTTTGAAATCATCAGTTGTTCAAACGCGTTACGGTGAAATAGGTACTTCTCATCGTGAACCACAATTAGATGTTTTGAAAGATGTCATTGACTCGAAATACGTTGTTTTTGATGTTTTGACTCAGTTCTTAGTTCATCCAGATCCTTACGTTGCAGCTGCAGCTGCCGAAGTTTACGTTCGTCGTGCTTATCGTGCTTATAACGTGGTTGGTTCTTTAACTCATCATGCTGGTAACAATGAAACTGCCGTTGTTGAATGGAAATTCCAATTGCCAACTTTCTCTGCAGCTGCGTTTAATGCTGTCCCTCAAGCTAAAGGTGGTCAATTTGGCAAATCACCAATGGGTAGAGCTGTTTCAGTTTCTGATTTAACCTTTATTTCAACAGACGATTCACAACCATTGAGAACTGGTATCTTGATCCCAGCTACTCATCTAGATGACGTTGAAGACAACCTAGTTAGAGGTCTGGAAAAGATTCCACATAAAAAAGGCAGTGTTTCTGAAATTTCATCTCGTGGGCCTGTTCCAGACAGATCATCATCAGGTACTTCTGGTGTTCTATCAAATGTCGCTAACGTTGTTGTTGCTAACTCTGATGGGTTTGACACCGAAGAAGAGATTCTGGTTAAATTGAAAGATATTTTAAGTGATGCCAGAGAAGAATTAATCGCTACTTCTATCCGTCGTATTACCTTTGTCTTTGGTGCAAGTGATGGTACCTATCCAAAATACTACACATTTAGAGGTCCAAATTACGAAGAGGATAATACCATTCGTCATATTGAACCTTCCTTGGCTTATCAATTGGAACTAGGTAGATTATCTAACTTCAACATCAAACCTGTCTTTACTGACAACAGAAACCTTCACGTTTATGAAGCTGTTGGTAAAAACTCACCAGTTGATAAAAGATTTTTCACCAGAGGTATTATTAGAACTGGCCGTATTCGTGATGATATTACCATTCAGGAATACTTGACTTCAGAAGCTAACAGATTGATGTCTGATATCTTAGATGCTTTAGAGGTCATTGATACCTCAAATTCTGATTTGAACCATATTTTCATCAATTTCTCCGCCGTCTTTAACGTTTTACCAGAAGATGTCGAAGCTGCCTTTGGTGGTTTCTTGGAAAGATTTGGTAGAAGATTGTGGAGATTACGTGTTGCTGCTGCTGAAATCAGAATCATGTGTAACGATCCAAAGACTGGTGTTCCGTTCCCATTAAGAGCTATGATCAACAATGTTTCCGGTTACGTTATCAAATCTGAATTGTTTGTCGAAGTAAAGAACAGTCATGGTGATTGGGTCTTCAAATCAATTGGTACTCCAGGATCTATGCATTTGAGACCAATCTCAACTCCATATCCAGCTAAGGAATCATTACAGCCAAAACGTTACAAGGCTCATTTGATGGGTACTACCTACGTTTATGATTTCCCAGAATTATTCCGTCAAGCTACATTAACTCAATGGAAGAAATATGCACCAGATGCAACTATTCCAGATGATTTTTTCCAAGCCAACGAGTTAATTCTAGATGATTCTGACGATATCACCGAAGTTGGTAGAGAACCAGGTGCTAATTTTATTGGTATGGTTGGTTTCAAGATTCATGTCAAAACCCCAGAATATCCAAGAGGTCGTCAACTCATCATTGTTGCTAATGATATCACTTATAAAATTGGTTCATTTGGTCCACAAGAAGATCATTTTTTCAACAAGGTAACTGAACTAGCCAGAGAATTAGGTATTCCAAGAATTTATTTGTCAGCTAACTCTGGTGCTAGAATTGGTATTGCTGAAGAGCTGGTCCCATTATACCAAGTTGCTTGGAATGAACCAGGTAACCCAGATAAGGGTTTCGATTATTTATATTTATCTGAACAAGGTTTAGAAAAATTGAGTAAGAACGAAGAAAGCAAGAGCGTTATCACTGAAAGAATTGTTGAAGAAGGTGAAGTTAGACATGTTATCAAGGCTATCATCGGTGCTGAAGATGGTTTAGGTGTTGAATGTTTGAGAGGTTCTGGTTTAATTGCTGGTGCAACTTCTAAGGCTTACAAGGACATTTTCACCATTACTTTAGTCACCTGTAGATCTGTTGGTATTGGTGCTTACTTGGTCAGATTAGGTCAAAGAGCTATTCAAATTGAAGGCCAACCAATTATATTAACAGGTGCTCCAGCTATCAACAAATTGTTAGGTAGTGAGGTTTACTCATCTAATTTACAATTGGGTGGTACACAAATTATGTACAGAAATGGTGTTTCACATTTAACTGCTTCAGACGATTTAGCTGGTGTTGAACAAATTATGAACTGGTTATCGTATGTTCCAGCTAAACGTAACATGCCTGTACCAATTTTAGAGTCATTGGAAGATTCATGGGATAGAGATATTGATTATGCTCCAACTCGTGGTGAAGCTTATGATGTTAGATGGATGATTCGTGGTCGTGAATCTGAAGATGGAACTTTTGAATCTGGTTTATTCGATAAAAATTCCTTCCAAGAGACTTTAAGTGGATGGGCTAAAGGTGTTGTCGTTGGTAGAGCAAGACTAGGTGGTATTCCATTTGGTGTTATCGGTGTCGAAACAGCTACTGTTGAAAATCTGATCCCAGCTGATCCTGCCAATCCAGACTCCACTGAACAGTTGATTCAAGAAGCTGGTCAAGTTTGGTATCCTAACTCAGCTTTCAAAACTGCTCAAGCTATTAACGATTTCAACAATGGTGAACAATTGCCATTGATGATATTGGCCAACTGGAGAGGTTTCTCAGGTGGTCAACGTGATATGTACAATGAAGTTTTGAAATATGGTTCATTTATCGTTGATGCTCTTGTTGATTTCAAACAACCAATTATTACCTATATTCCACCAACTGGTGAATTGAGAGGTGGTTCTTGGGTTGTTGTTGATCCAACAATCAATGCTGATATGATGGAGATGTATGCTGATGTCGAATCAAGAGCTGGTGTTTTAGAACCAGAAGGTATGGTTGGTATCAAATACAGACGTGAGAAGTTGATTGCTACAATGGCTAGATTAGATAAACCATATGGTGAGTTGAAGGCTAAATTATCTGATTCATCATTGTCACCAGAGGAACATCAAACAGTTTCAAATAAATTAGCTGCACGTGAACGTGCTCTATTACCAATTTACCAACAGATATCTGTTCAATTTGCTGATTTGCACGATAGATCAGGCCGTATGATTGCCAAAGGTACAATTAGAAAAGAATTAGAATGGGTAAATGCTCGTCGTTTCTTCTTCTGGAGAATCCGTCGTCGTTTGAATGAAGAATATTTGATCAAACGTATTGGGGAAGTTTCTCAACATGCAACTAGAATTGAAAAAGTTGCAAGATTAAAATCGTGGTATCCAACCTCAATAGATTTTGATGATGATAGAGTTGTCGCCAGTTGGATTGAGGATAACCATGAATCATTGGATGCTTTAGTCAAAGAGCTAAAGAGTGAGGCTTTTGCACAAAACATTGCTCATCTTATTAGAAACAACCATGACTCTGCTATTAGTGGGTTAGCAGAAGTTATTGGTCAGTTGTCTGATGAAGATAAGGAAAAGATTTTCAAAGGTCTGAAATAGATTTTTTAGAAGGTATAAATATCGTTTTGAAGTCTCTTGTAATTAGCGTTTTTTAAATTTGTATGACTATATATATATTATGATTGTTTTTTAGAGCTGTAATTGCCATTTGAAAGATCACAAGATTTAGCAACGTGGTGATATTTGTAGTTCATTGCGAGTATATCAGAAGAAATTATATGATATGTTGAAATTTGTCCGAAGCGATGAGCACCGAGAAAAAAGATACTATATAAATTCATTGTATAAAGCTCAAATATTTTAGAGAAGTGCACAATCAATGAATCTCTGAGTTCATTGTCCATAGCGCCCAACAATGTCACTAGAATTGAAAGACGACGACAGTGTAAGTAACCTTAACACATCATTATTGTTCTGAATCCCCAATCTAACAACTCAAACAGGTGATCAATAGAATAACAAACGATTTCAAATCGAAAGACGAGAAACCCACCAAACTTGAAGAACTTGAATTGTCAAGGTTACAAATCTTACAATCTCAGGGACAATCGTATCTTGAGGAACTATTTAAACAGAATTCAACACGTCCTGTTAAAGTTTCCAACGTTATAATCGAAGGAACTGAACAATTTAGAGACTCGTTCTTAATCAAACAAATCTATCCATTCATCAATGAGTCCAATACAGTAAAGAAGTTGTTGAATAACGTTGATGTTGTCAGTTCAAATTTTTATAAGACTGGGACTGTACAGGACGTTCGTATCGCTTTAGATACGGGCCTTAGTGATCGTCAATATCCATATGGGTATAGTAATACGATTCAAGTCCAACCAAAATTGAAGCTATTACCCATAAAGAAATTCATGGCAAAGACAGGGACTAATATTGGGAATGGTGAAGGTGATGGATATATGACGTTCCAATGGCGGAATATATTTGGTGGTGGTGAAGATCTGATGTTGGATGCTACGTCTGGTACAAGAACCAGGTCATCTTATTTGTTGAACTTTTCAAGTCCATTGTTGAACAATGCTAATTGGAAAGTTGATAACAGTCTCTTTGTTAACAGTAGAAAGATTGATTGGAGTTCTCATGAACAAGTGATAAAAGGGATGAACAGCAAGATTAGTACGTTACATTTCGGAGGATTGAATCATGAGTTTTCAATTGAAAACCTTTTGAGAAGTGTAACAAACGTTAATGAGTTAAAGGCTTCAAACAACGTGTTATTCCAAGCTGGTGATGATTTCAAAACCAGTCTTATATACAAATTTATTCATGACTCTAGAGATGATAGAAGTCTACCTACTAAAGGTTCGAGTTTGATACTGAACAATGAGGTTTCTGGTTTATTCCCGACTTACAACACATATCGATTTGTTAAACAATCTTTGGAGACATCATATGCCACTAGTTTTGGTTGTGAACATATATTAAATCTATCGTTTCGTGGTGGATGGTTATATTCTCCTAAAGTGACACATCTTATGGATAGATTTTATTTAGGTGGACCCAATGATGTCAGATCTTTCTATTTCAATGGGTTAGGACCAAGAAATTTCAACGATACATTAGGTGGTGATTTATTTATCAGTGGTGGGCTAAGTCATTTCCACAAAATACCATTTGTTGGGGAAGGATCAGCTTTTAAACTACACGAGTTTGTAAACTTTGGAAACCTGACAACTTTTGAGCATAATAATGGGGTTTTAAACAATTTAAAGACATTAGTGGCACAGCCGTCTGTTGGAGCTGGGTTTGGATTGGTGTTTAAACATCCAATGGCTAGATTTGAGTTAAATTTTGTACTTCCAGTGACTGCGCATGCTAATGATTCTATGAGAAGGGGTATTCAATATGGTATTGGATTAACTTTTATGTAAATATGAACTTATGTATAGATAAAATTGTATATATATATATAAAAAATTAAATTCTATTGTGAAGAGTGTTCTTCTATGTATGCCTCGTGGTATTTGATCACGGCAGGTATTATTAAACTTTCAATATCAACATCTTTAGTTAATTCATGATCGGATAATCGATACCATTCTGGTTTAATATTTTCATCCTTAACAACAAATACAACTTCCTTTTTTCTTGTTTGTAGTAAATTCCCAATGACTAATTGATGATTATAACGGTTTAATGCTTGTCTTGATTTTTTGATTAGTATAGATTCATCAGTTTCAAGTTTAAAACTTGTAATCATAGCACCAGGAGCCCAAGAATCCACCAACCTTCTCAAAAATTTAGGAACTGGATCCAAATTAACAACTAATTTCCCACCATTGACATGATCTTGAGCTTGAATTTTATGTTCGGGCATTTGATGAGTTGGTACAAAGAAATCACTCACAGCAGCGGCTAGATAGAAGAGAGCATTTGTACCAACTTTATTTAACGTTTTAGAAATGGCTTTCAAAGAGAACAAGTATTGGTTAACCGTTGTGAAAGGTAATAACAAGAGTAAATTTTGATCTCTTGCTTGATTGTATAGTTTCCAAAGTTTTAACATTTTGGTGGAATACTTTGGATTTATTTCTAATTTACCATTAATTTCAGTCATATAATCCAAAAAGCAGTTGGTGGTATGAGAATAGTGTCTTGAATAAGGTAGAAGAGAGAATTCTCTATGTAAAAAAATTACAGCATAACCATTCTCCAAGAAATATTCAGCAGAAGTTGCACCTCTTGTACCAGCGCTAAAGTTATCAATGAACCTAACCGTATTATTCTCCAAAGGAACTGTGGTACCACCGGAAGTGACCAATACTATCTTTCTATTTGACTTTTCATGGAACGTGATGAATTCATTGGTGCTATCGGTGAGTTCGTCTAGATAAGGAGGTGGTACATTTGATTTGAAATAGTTATCCTCATCAATGGATTGAGCCACTGGGAATTCCGGAACATTTCTATCAATGGCAGTCTCAGTTGATGGGGTAGATGTATGAATGATGTTGGGCATTTCGATTGTAGTTTATTTCTCTTTACAAATGAAACTATTATTACACAAAACCAATAATTCAATTCGTTTGTTGCTTGACATTGAATAGATGATGTAACGCTTAAGGGCCCCAAAATTAAATTGTTGGTGATCATTGATGCTTTTATGATCATCATTGTGCCTAGTTGGGCAATGGTTAGTTACCCTTATTAGTATCGTAAGAGAGAGAGAGACAGAGAGAGACAGAGAGAGTCATTGCTAGCACAAACACAGAGAGATTTTTCAATTAGCAAAGAGAAGTGAGTCAACAGCTCAGAAATAACATATGTGATCACTGGCTATATTATCGATGGGGGTTGGGGGTTGTAATTTAAAGAGAAGTTGAAGCAGCCCACAGAAGATCCACTCAAATGGGGGAGGGATAAGCCCAAAACTACTGACAACTGTGACAAGACTTTATTTCATTCAACGAGTCAGACACAAATTAACAATTGAATGCTCAATAAAATGAGAAGAGCTCAGTATGCAAAAATCAATTATAAAAAAGGAATCATGTTATCATTTACTCATTTTATAGTCCTAAAAGGGAAATCAAGAGAAACATTCTTTTCATTTTTTTTTATCGTAAAATTCTCTCTGAGAAAAATTATGTGGTTATTTTTTTTTTTTTTTTTTTTTTAATTTACACGTCGAAAAATAGACTAAAATTAAAAGAAAAATTGATATCTTTTTATTTAACATACTTCAATAAAAAAAATTATAGAAATATTCCACTATTTCACAATTCATTGAAGTTCTGTTTCATTTTTATAAGTCATTCATTTTATACTACAGTCATCAGAGATTGGTCGTTTGCCCTTTGTTTAGCCAATTGTCCTTTCCTACTTGTTGATTTTGCTACTCGCTTTTTTGTCCTTCATTTTTGTGCCTTACCCTTCCCCCTCAAAATTGCCCGTTCTCAATCTTTCCATCATTCCTACACCTGAAGTAATTAATATTCAAGAAATATCTATATCCACTCTGCTGAAATATAATAGACACTCAATATCAACTCAATTGCATCTTCCTTTTCTTGATAATCCCAGCTTGTGCCCTTTTTTATATACTTTTTACACGTGAATTCTTTTTTTACTTCATTTTTCTATAAGTAATATCAATATCATACCTTGCAATCTCAATCCAATCATAAATTGATCCATACAATTCCAATCCCTGATATCAACAACATGAGCGATTCGGAAGAACATACTAAAGAGACTGTTGCTGACTCCAATACAAAAGTTGTTGTTATCGAAAATGATGATACATCTTCAGATTTAAAGTCCGATGTTGAATCCAAAGAGCAAAGTTCCGTTGATGATGAGAATCAACCTAAAAAAGATGAATCAGAGGAATCTGAATCCAATTCAAGTTCTCAGGCTAAAGATCAAGCTGAACTTGAAGGTCAAAATGAAGAAGAATCGGAACAAACATCAGAACAACAAGAACCAAAACAACCAGATGTTGCTCCAGCTCTTGCCTCTGAAGGTGGTCGTGAAGTTTCTCATAAAATTTTATACGTTGGCGGGTTGGAAAAATCAATTACTGAAGATGGTTTACGTGAGATTTTTTCAGTTGATGGATTAGTTCATTCTGTTAAAATTTTAGCTGATAAAAATCGTCCAGGTTTCAACTATGCCTTTGTTGAATATGAAAATGAACTAGCTACAAAAGCTGCTTTCAATCAATTAAATGGATCTATTTTAAATAATTCTGAAATTAAGATAAACTATGCCTATCAATCTCAACAGGCTAAAAATGATCCAAATAGTTTTAACATATTTGTTGGTGATTTATCAACTGAAGTTAACGATGATTTATTAAGAGCAACTTTTGGTAAATTTGCCTCTTTATTACAAGCCCATGTCATGTGGGATATGCAAAGTGGGAGATCTAGAGGTTATGGTTTTGTTTCATTTGCTGATCAAAATGATGCTGAATTGGCTTTAAATACTATGAATGGTAAAATAATCGCCAACAGATCAATTAGATTGAACTGGGCTTCTCATAAACAGCAGTTGAACCATCAGAACAATCATAGTCATCATCACCATCATCATCATCATAGTCATAATAACCATAACAATCACAACAACTATAACAACAATGGTTATCGCAACAACTACAACAACAACCATCATCACCATCATCAACAGCAGCAGCACCATCACAATGGTATAAATAACCCTTATAACCAACCATATGGTCATGTAAATAGTTTGATCAATAACAATCCTTTACAACCTCTTAACTCTTCAAACCCATCAATTGCTACTTTTGCACCTGGAGTTAATAACGGAGTTATTCCAGGTACTGTGAATGGAAATGTCAACAACAATGGAAATGGTTTATCACAATCATCCAGTGGGTCACAACCTCATCAACAGCAGCAACAACAACAACAACAACAACAACAACAGCAGCAGCAGCAACAGCAGCAGCAGCACCAACAACAATTGCAAGAACCACCACATCCACAACCAAATGTCGTTATTTCTAATGGTTCAATTCCACTAAATGCTGGCATCAATATCCTTTCTCCACAAAACTATGATTTAGTACTAAGAAAAACTCCATCATGGCAAACAACTGTTTATTTAGGTAATTTAGCTCGTTTCACCACACAAAACGATTTGATTCCATTGTTACAAAACTTTGGATTCATCGTTGATTTAAGATTTATACCTGAAAAGAACTGCGCTTTCGTCAAATATGATTCTCATGAAAGAGCTGCTTTAGCAATCGTACAACTAAATGGATTTGTCATTAATGGACGTCCACTCAGGTTAGGTTGGGGTAAAGATCGCAATAACAACAATGGTGGTAATGCTGATGGTGTGGTTGGTGCTGGTGGTGGTGGTGGTGGCTCTGGTAACCACAATGGAGGCATTGTTGGTTCTCCAAATAACATACAGTATCAAAACTACGGTCCAATTGTCTATGGACAAGGACGTTAGTATTCTCATAAACAAATTACTACATTAGATTATTTCAAAGGTATCATCAACATCATCATCGTTTCATATGGTTCTATTGAGTTTTGAACATAAGCTGTTAAAAAAGTAGAATGCACTTTTAGATTTGGTTTATTTTTATGCTTTTTTTTTGTTTCTGGTTGTTGTTTTGTCGTCCTTCTACGTCTTTGCTTTCCCGTTCTTGTCGCTGCCTGTCTGTCGTCTTCTTTTGCCTTCAGTTCTCATATACTTGACCTTGATCATCCTTATTGTATATCAAATGGGAAAGGGTGTCGTCTATAGTATACACAATCTTTTATCTTTTAGTCTTTTTATATCTTTTCAATTCAATATCGTATCGTGTCTGTCATGTCATGTCTTGTCTTGTCTTGTCTTGTCTTGTAGTTGATGAATCAATTACAATCGACTCTGACCAACGCAAGAACCCACCTTTTTGAAGAACATTCGAACACAACACCTAGATCGGCTTACATAATATCTTGAGAATAAGTTTGTCATAAAGAGTAAAAAAAAAAATTTTGGTACAAAAAAAAATGACTTTTATTACTAAAGACTATGTATCTAACGTTGCAAGAAGGATAACATTATAGATACCATCTCATAAGGACTAAATCTTTTAGATTCATTGGTGAGAGTCTCCATTGTTGTAATTATTGTTGCTTGATCATCATTGAGGATTTGTTCTAATTTTGTTGGTCATTACGGTATAAGTTAGGGTCAACCATACGGCGGTATATATTGGACTTCTTTAAATACGACTTAAAGAGACCTTATTGGCGGTTGTTCAAAACAGTTTCATTTTTCTATCTATTTTTCAAGAGATAGTTGAACTGGGAACGTATTCAAGTGAGGTCATCTCAACATATAGAGAGCAATTTAAAATCTCTATACTTGATTATATATTCTTATGTCCATCTTAGCATCATCAGCATCATCATCATCATCATCGTCGTCGTTTTCGCTCAGTTCCTTGTCTCTAATATCAAACATAAGGACATCTGCATCAGTCATTAGTCGTTCATTTATCGCATTATTACTATTCATATCATTCACTTGTGCAAGTAATTCTGACTATTACCACAAGTCTCACTTAGATACCGAAAGGAAAAATCGTTTCAAAGTGTCGTCTTCGTCTTCGTCATCATCAACAACCTTTGCATTATCTCAACCTCCATCAATATTCATAAATTCAAAAGTATTAAAACCCATACTTATCACACTACTTGCCATTGGGTTACCAAGTTTAATCTTTTATAAATCGGAATTCTTAAAGAGTATAGGAGGGTTCTTATTTGGAAGAGCTAGTGGTATCATGACAAACTTTATGAAAAGTGCTACAGGTCGTAATAGACTTGATTCAAAGGGGTATTTCAATCATAGAAAATTCGGTAATGTTGATAAGGAAACATACGAACTAATAATGAGAAGAGGAGGTAATATTGGTGGGTTAGTTAATGACGGGAATACTTGCTTTATGAACTCTGTCTTACAAAGTTTAGCCTCTTCAAATACCTTGATTGAATTTTTAGATGCAAATGACACTGATGAAAATGAAAATGAATTCACTAAAAGTTTTAAAACTTTAATTTCAAAATTAAATGGGAAACATTACAATAAAGAACGTGATTATAGAACCACTTCGTTATTGAAGACAATGACAAAAGCTCCAAACAAGCAATTCCTATTAGGTTATAATCAAGAAGATGCTCAAGAGTTTTTCCAATCTTTATTGAGTGAATTGGAATCAAATTTTAAAGTTAAACATCCAATTGGAAATTCTAATGAAGCTATCCATATTAATGATTTATCACCAAATGCTGTATTTGGGATTGATCAACTAGGTCATCAAGGTGATGTATACATTCCAGCAGCTTTAATAGATCCAAATTTGACTGATTCTCATGAGAAAGTTTTTAAATTCAATTTGATAACTCCTGTAGATGGGTTATCAGCTGAAAGAATTGGTTGCTTACAATGTGGTGAAATGGGTGGTATTAGGTATAGTGTATTCGGTGGGTTGAGTTTAAACCTTCCTCCAGACAACTATAATGCTTTGAAATTATCTGAATTGTTAAACACTTGGATTGAACCTGAAATAATTGAAGGAGTTGATTGTAATAGATGTGCCTTGAATCACGTTTTGGAATATCAAAAAAATCAAATCAATCAATTACAATCTGAAGATTCTGATACATCAGATAAACTGATTAATCTTTTAAACAAAAGAATTGAAGAAATTGAATTAGAATTGTTAAAACCAATAATTGATGATGAAATTTTTAAAAAATTGCATACCAAGAATATGATTAAGAAATCATCGAAATCTAAACAAATCTTGATAAGTCGTCCACCTCCATTATTAGCCATTCATATCAATAGATCAGTATTTGACCCATCAACTTATAGAGTCCGTAAAAATGGCGCTAAAGTATTGTTCCCATTAAAATTCGATCTGGATCCATACGTTGCCAAACCAGAAGATATCAACACTGATGCAAGATTACCAATGTCGAAAAACCATAAACCTGTTGAAGCTTCGTCTAATGAAAAGAACTCACCACCTGCTTATGACTCAGAGATTGGATCTGAATCTGAAGTTGAAACACCAGAATCTGAAGATGATTCAGATGCTGAACCTCAACATGATGACGATATCAATTCAATCAAATCAATTGATGGCCAAAATCCAACTTCAAATGCAAATGTTAACTTAACTAAGAATTCAATACTTCCTCATATTGTTAAGCAAACCGAGTTATCAGGTCCATTGGTGTATCAATTGCGTTCCGTAATTGTTCACTATGGTACCCATAATTATGGTCATTATATAAATTATAGAAAATTTAGAGGGGTTTGGTGGAGAACATCAGATGAAGATATTGAAGTTGTTGATGAGGAGGAAGTTTTAAGTACACCTGGAGTATTTATGCTTTTTTATGAATTAGATACCTTGAGTGAAAGTTTGAAAAAAGATGAAGAAGAGGATGGAATTAAAGAGGTTGAGATTAACACTGGTGTTAGTGATAACGAGCAGAATGGAAATCAAGATGAAGAGGAAGAAGAAGAAGAAGATCTTTATGGAGAGAGTACTGAAAATCAAGCTATGACAATGGCAAATTTGTGAGATGTATAATAGTACTAATTACCTGTAATCACAACTATAGATTACATTTTTAGCTGTAGTTTGTATGCTTTTGGTTAAAGATAATTAAACCAATTCTTTAATATAACTACAATTTAAAAACTAGCGTAACTTAATTTTTATCACTTGTTCATACCAAGTTTTATACAATTTGAAATTTTAAAACAAAATCAGCAAACTTCTTATAAAGCTTTTTTAGCGGCATCAGCTGGGGAAACTTTGTTAGCATTGTTAAATCTTTGTCTTGATGGTGGAGTTCTAACTCTTCTGTCAGTTCTTGATCTAACTCTAACAATTCTAGCATGAATGGCACATGAAACACAGTAGTGTAATTTGTTGTATAATTTTGGTAAAGCGTATTCAGCGTAAACAGAAGCTTCACTTAAATCTCTAACAGCAGCAGCTTCGACAATGTTTCTGATGGTGACTCTTTTGATGGCTTTATCTTTTGGAACACATTTAGCACAGTTAACACATCTAACTGGTTTGACGTGACCTCTACCTTTCTTGTTTCTACCGTTGGAAGCTCTCTTTTTTGGCATCTATATAATAAAATTTGTTAGTAAAATTGTTCAAGTTTTTATATGGAAACAGGATATGAGAGTATGAGATTGAAAAGTATCAGTTAATGACTATGGAACGTGTTATTGTTGTTGAATGCGTGAAAATTATGTATAAGTGTGTGGCTGTGTGTGGGTGTATTCATATTTTCAGATTCCCTTATGGATGTTTGTACATAGGTCTTGATTCAAAGTGAAACGGTGATAAATGGATCTAGCAACACTATTCAAATCAATCTTTTCAGTGGAATCAATTTCATTACTTCTAGTGTTTGACTCGAAGTTCCAAGCGGTCCTGTGATGTTTTAGCTATCTAGGTATTACTCATTCTTCAGTCTTGTTTGCTTGATACTTTTTTTAATAGTTTGACATGACTTCAGTGTAACTACTTTAATCGATAACTCATTCACTTGCTTTTTGTCTTTTCTTAATGAATCTCTTTGTATCTCTCACTCTACTACCATATCTGTCTCATGTATATGGGTACGTACTTTGTATTATAATTGAGTTGAACTGTTATTAAACAATGTCTCCTTTTTGTATAGTCAAGGTAAGAAGAAAGAGAGATTACAATTTTTTTTTCATAGTATTGAAACTGAAAAGAGAAGTTAGATTTGAGAAATACAGGTAAGAGGCACGAAAGAGTTGAGAGTTGGTGGAATACAGACAGAACGTTGGGCAGAGAGTGGTGACAGAAAGTGAGAGAAAGTCCTAGACAGAGTCCCCCGAGAGACTCACCTGCTGCTTCGGAGAGCAGAAAAGTGAAAATTATGTGTTTCGTGGATATACCGTATGCGCGAATTTGGCTTGCCCAGTAGTTAAAAAGAAGGACAAGTTTTTCTTTATTGAGTCCATTGGTAAAGACCACACCAGAAGAATTTTAACAGAAGCAGTCACAGAAATTTAAAATAAAAAAAAAAAAAATAAAAACATCTACACACCAAAGATATCGCGGAAAAAAAAATAAAAAAAAAGATAATAAAAAAAATAAACAAGTACCTCCCAGGAGATTCGAATGGAGCACCAATTAGTCTCAAGTAATTTCCTATTTTGGAAATCAAAGTCTTTATCCAATAAAAATTCAGTCAAAGGTTAGACTAAAAAAAACATTAATTACATACTAAAATTTAACTGTAGTATTAGAAAAAAAAAATAGAGGAAGGAAAAAAAAAAAAAAATCAGTCGAGAAAATGAAAATAAATAGATAACAATGAATATAGGTGGTAATTATTAGATTTGATATTAGAAAGGAGTATACAGAACAGTGTCACCAAACCTTTTTTCTCCCAATCCATATTCACAAACACCATAAAAAACAAACAATATGTTCGCTCTACGTTCTTCAAGATTGATCACTCGTCAATCAGCCATCCGTTCTTTCACCACTTCAAGATTTGCTTTACAAGCTTCAACAAAACCAGTTAAAACTGCTTCAAACTTGGCTGAAGTTCATGGTTCAGAATCTTTGATTGGTGAAGGTGCCAAACCAGACACATTCCCAACAGATTTGGAACAAGCCACCGGTTTAGAAAGATTAGAATTATTAGGTAAATTAGAAGGTATTGAAATTTTCGATACTAAACCTTTAGAATCTACAAGAATTGGTACTTTAGCCGATCCAATCTTAGTTGAAAGTTATGATGATTACCGTTATGTTGGTTGTACTGGTTATCCAGCTGACTCTCACCAAATTCAATGGTTAAAACCAACCGTTGAAAACGTGGGTAGATGTTGGGAATGTGGTTCAGTTTATAAATTAAACCCAGTTGGTGTTCCTCAAGAAGAGCATCATTAAAAGATGCTCAACGGCCCGCCCATGCTCATCAATCATAGACCAATAGCACACACATAAACACAGAACCGCATCCATATAGCACACATACTAACAACCCATTTCACATCAGAAAGAAATATATAACTACACCATTCACAATACATCGTCAATATAAGATAATGACAAACACCTTTGGTTTCTCAACAATTCCAACTTCATAGCAAACAGTAAAAATCACCAGATGACTATCAAGATATACTGTCTGTCTAGATATAAATCATCATGAAAATATTTATAATTTTAACTATACCCAACCTGTAGAGTTGTAGGCAAGATATTTGAGATTTACAAGTATATCACATCTAGTGGTACTTTACTGGGTGGGATAAAATTGATAGGCTCGGAAACCAAAAAAATCATCCAAGAAAATTTGACACCAAAAATTACCTGATTCCATCTATTTGATAGGCCCTATTGATGAGATTCTAAACACTCAATCAAATTATAGTCATAAACATCACTATTTTTAAAGAGCTCAACTTGAAATAATGTCAACCTCTAAAGCAGACGTTCTATTTATTGGAGATCTTGACCAAACCTTACCATTCTTCATTGAATTTCAAAAATCTTTCAATATACTAAACTATCACCTTTCTACTAAACAAGACTTTCTTCATGAAATTTCAACGACATTCTCCAATATATCAGCCATTTATGCTGGTTGGTTAGGATTCATGCCCATTGGTGGACTTGGTGAAGATGTTATAGGAAAATTACCTAAATCATTAAAAGTAATAACTATAACATCTGTTGGATATGATCAATATGATATTGAATCTTTGGCAAAACATGGAATTCAATTGTACAATACACCATCATTAGGAGCTGAATCTGTTGCTGATACTATCCTATGGCATGTATTAGAGAGTTTTAGATTTTATTCTCAATTTCAAACTGTTGGTAGGAAATTCGGTGATACTGTCAAGGCAAGAAATTATCTACATTCGAATAACTGGGACTTAAAAACTGGTGGTGTTAAAGGTGATGAGGAGAACTACAATAGAGAATATCCATTTGGTGAAGTGGCAGGACGCGGTGATAATGGTGGTAGATTTGTATCATCACCATTCGGTAAAAAAGTTGGTATAGTTGGATTCGGTAAGATTGGTAAAGCAATCGGTAAGAGATTAAACGTTTTGGGAATGGAGATTAAATACTATCAAAGAAATGAAATTTTCAGAGAAGTTGAATTGAAACTAGGTTATGAAGTTGAATATTATGATGATTTAAAGAAATTGGTTTCTGATGTTGATGTTGTCATTTTAAGTTTACCAGGTAATTCAGATACAAAAGGTTTAATAAATAAAAAAGTCATTGATTCTTTTAAAAAAGGTGGGAAACTAATCAATGTTGGGAGAGGTTCATTAATTGATAATGAAGACTATATAGTTGATAAATTAGAATCAGGTGATTTATCATTTTTTGGTTTAGATGTATTTGATGGTGAACCTAATATCAATTCAAGATTATTATCAAGAGATGATGTTTCATTGACTCCACATATTGGTAGTTCAACAAAGGAAAATTTTGACATAACAGCAATCTTTGCACTTAAAAATATACAAGTGGTGTTATTGAAAGGTGATGAAGGTGAGAGTAGGGTTGTATGAATCAACTCTTATTTTTTTTTTAAATATCAAGTGTCCCCACACTTTTTGTATAAGTCACCAAGACCATTAAAAAATATATATATATACGTTTAAAAACTTCTTCTCAGACCCGACTATTCTTACTCCTTTCGGCCATAGGCTTTTAATGTAGGCTTTATTTGACTTTTGGTTGATAAATCAACTTGCTTTCATCCGTATTTAATAGTAGCTTACTACACAGAACTTTAAAAATCAAAGACTCCGAAATTCTCCATAGTTTAATTGTTTATTTTTAGTATGTTGTTTGATCCCGATTTTTAAAAATTGTCTGGGGAAAAATAAAAACACCAAGTAAAACCCATCCCAAAAACCACCGGGGCAGATAATAATATAGTAATAAATTACACCAATTTTTTTAAGCAAGAAATAATGCCTAGGAATTCACTCAAATGAGATGTTTTAAAAATCAGTGTGACTAAATTGTACGGGTTTAGTTTTATCCAATAATATTGTACCTAAGATACAACTAAAATGGAGATTTTAGGAATGATTTAGCCCTACGTGTTAGGTAAAAATGTGTCAAAGGGTGATTGTATATAAAGCAAGAAAGATCCATAAAATTGCATAAATATCTCTGCTGTAAGTAATGATTTAATCCCATCTCATTAATCTAACTAATTAAAAGAACACCAATCAGTGCATTATTATACACTAGCTTCACAAACACATATCTACATTAAACTATAAGACACAAATGACAATTAACGTTGGTATTAATGGTTTCGGTCGTATTGGTCGTTTAGTACTTAGAAATATACTTACAAATCCTGATAATTCACATATCAATGTCATTGGTATAAATAATCCATCAACAGATGCTGAATATGCTGCTTATCTGTTTAAATATGATTCAACTCATGGTAAATTCAAAGGTACTGTTGAATTTGATGATGATGATTTAATCATTGATGGTAAAGTTATTAAACTTTATAGAGAATCTGATCCAGTTAACATTCCATGGGATGAAATTAACGTTGATTATGTTATTGAATCAACTGGTGTTTTCAAAGAATTAGATACAGCTTCTAAACATCTTGTTGCTGGTGCTAAAAAGGTTTTAATAACTGCACCATCTAAAACTGCACCAATGTTTGTCGTTGGAGTTAATGAAAAAGATTATACTTCGGATTTAAGCATAATATCAAATGCATCATGTACAACAAATTGTTTAGCCCCATTGGTTAAAGTTATAAATGATAATTTTGAAATTAAAGATGCTTTAATGACAACAGTTCACTCTGCAACTGCATCTCAGAAAATCGTTGATGGTACTTCAAGAAAAGATTGGAGAGGTGGTAGATCAGCTCCTGGTAATATCATCCCATCATCAACAGGTGCTGCTAAGGCTGTTGCTGCAGTGATACCTGAATTGAAAGGTAAAATCACAGGTACTTCTTTAAGAGTACCAACGATAAACATCTCAATTGTTGATCTAACGGTTAGATTGGGTAAAGATACATCATACGAAGAGATTAAACAAACTGTTTTAGCAGCATCAAAGGGTGAATTGAAAGGAATCTTAGGTTATACCAATGATTTTGTTGTTAGTTCAGATTTTATTTCAGATTCAAGATCTTGTATATTTGATGCAAAAGCTGGATTAGAGTTGAATTCTCAATTCTTTAAAATCTTATGTTGGTATGATAACGAATACGGTTACAGTGCCAGAGTTGTTGATTTGCTAAAACATGTTGCTCATGTGAATGGTGATAATTAAATATTCATATATATATTTGTATAGTGACTTTAATATTCTAGGCGTTTTGAATATTACTGTAGTGAACCCTATAACATATACAACACGAACGTATTGTGGCTATAACTATTTGAAACAAGCCTTAAAAAATTTATTGAGACTTCAATAACCTTCCAAAAGATATTTCAAACAGATCATAGTAAGGTAAAGAGATTGAACAAAAAGAGATGACAATAGATTGGACAATACGCAATTCATCCATAGAGTAGACATAACTCTATCGATGAGATATAAAAACAAGAAGTTAGATTTAGATGGTAATCATTATGGGCTCTGTATTAAATTGAGCACTGCAATGATTCCGATTGAAAGGTATAAATCATATCCAATTGTAAAAACAAAGGGATAAGATTTTGGGCATATACACAAAACTATTAACAGAAATATGATAAACAAAAAAACAAACAGGCAAACAATTAAAGCAACAAGATTAAAACGGTGGTCTATTGGTCTTCCAAAACACCCTTGGATGAAACATAAATACCATCCAAGAATTTTCTGATATCCTTGTTTCTGACTCTACAAATTTGTTGAATATCAGCAGCATTTTGTGAAACATCTTCAATAGAATTACCAGTTAGTACAACCTCATCCTTTTGATTGGTAGAGAAAGTAACATCAACACCTGATCTGACTTTAACTAATCTAACGTTTTTATCACCCAAGAAATTTCTAATTTCAATGAATTGATCATCACCTTTGGTGATAGTATTAACGTTAATTGGGAAATGCGCATAAACATATCTTAGTTTATATTGGAAACCTTTGGTAACACCCAAGATTAAATTATGAATCAATGATCTAACGGTTCTTAAAGCTGCAACATGTTTTCTATCACCGTTATGAACAGTAATGTTGATCAAGTTATTGTTGATCTTGGTGAAAGTAACATCAATATGTTTTAAATCTTTAGATAGAGTACCACGAGGACCAGTAACGGTGATGATTCTAGCTTTGATTTGTACAGAAACTCCTGATGGAATTGGTAGTTGTTGTTCAGATCTGATGTATTTCATTGTAGTTGTAATGTGTTCTTTGTATAAGTGAATGATACTCTAATGAAAAGATTTAAAGTGTTAATAAAAGTGTAAAGGATGAAAAAATTTTCACTTTTTTGTAAAGCCCTGAGAAAAAATGAGGCTAAAATGATACTGAAAAAAATGTAGTCACGTGAGAAAAACCCTTTAAAGAGGGTAATTTTAGTTTTCAAATTAGATCATGTTAGATGCCCGGGTCGTTTTTTAGTGGAAAAATGACTATTTTAAATGGCTATTTTTGGCCATCAATCACTAACTAATTTGCTTAAAAACGCCAATTTGCAGTAGTTAAGATTGTACTTTCACAACCACTTGAATGTAGCAATGTTATAAGTTTTACCTCTACTCATCAACCGCTTGCACAAGTGGGAACAGGGCAGTATCGTAACAGTACTGTACCTTGTGCAAAATATCGAAATATTACGTCAGATTACTAGTAGTGCTAGAGTAACATGTCATTCAGCCATCTATTGGGTGGAACTTGAACATCTTTCCAAATTGTGTTCCAACTAATATTTTGAGGCAAAGTAATTTGAGCCAGTAGTAAATTTTACTGCCTGAAGAGTCAGATGAAATTCTTTTTTGATCTGAATGACGAATGACCCATGTGCGTAGACGTAATATTAACCGACTAGATCAACTTTTAGTGAGACAGCAAGGAAAAAAACAACACAGGCACACACACAAAAAATACCGAGGAGAGAAAACTTTAGTCCAAATCCACCTATGAACTGATGATATTTGTAACTCACAAACTAAAAGCTAAATAGCAATTTTATAGGCTACTGTTTGAATATGCAGGTAAATTTTGCTGTCATTTAACTAGCCCTTGTGAATTATGCTCTTTGTGTTGACATTTTCGTTTTTTCGTTTTTGGGGTGACTTTTCCTTTCTTTCTTTTTTCGTTTTTGTTATTATTATTATGTGGAAATTTAGCTTCCTTATGCAATTCATGAGTTTCCCTTTCCAGTGATTCCATATAATTAATATGAGTTACCCTTTGTAACTGAGCTACGACATTAATTCTGTGCAGCATTCCGCATTACTAGATGTAAATAGACCAGATCAAGTAAGTTTCGCGATGATGATGCCTACCAAAAACCTTGCTAAATTTAAAAACATCATGCTGTGTGAGGCACAAACATCCATACACCCCTATCCAGGTCCATACTTTGGGAAAATTTCACCAAAGGGCATGCCACTGTACCAAAAAGGGAATTTCTAAACACTGGACATATCCCAAAGTAGTAATATTGCTGTTTGTAGGTCTAATTTATTATTGCAAGTTCTGCAAAATTCAGTGTAATTAATTAAAATTGAGAACCAAAAATAAGTGAAATTAAGCAGAAGGCGCAAAGAAAATCATAACAAATAAATCTCACCATAATTAAAAATAATAGTATTTATGTTTTACAATAAAAATATATAAGGGTTGTTTTTAAAGAGGAAGAATTTTTTAATCAACAACCACTAAAAGTTACATAAACTTTCTACTTCCTTTCTTCTTTTCCTTCTTCCAATTCAAAGAGTTCATAGTTGAGAAAAAAATTATTTGTCTTTTGTTAACATAAGAATCATTTGTTGTTAAATACATTCGATTTCACATTCTTTTATTTGATTAAATCCCCTTGTTTTCTTATTGCTTTCAAATTTATTTGCTATAGTTAAACAGTTGAGCTTCTTCAAACAAAACATTTTTTAAAAAAAACAGAGAAGGGAATAACAACAACACATATACAATCATTATGAAGGTTCCATTCTTAGCATATCTTGCTCAATTAATACTTTTAGCTGGTGCCACTTTACTATTAGTCTTTGTCGTTCTATCAGGTTCAATTAACCATTTCCCAATCAACAAATTCTATTGGTTAGAAGCCGATACTTCTAATATCTCAGGTGCTCCAGATATATCAAGATGGACTTTTTGGGGGTTAGCTGAAAAAGTTGATAATAAATCTAAAACTTCAGAAACTTCTCCAGCTTATCCACTTTCTTTAATTGATAATTTTGATACCACTCAAAATGTTCCAACTGATTTTGTTGACAACAGAGACGTTTACTACTATTTATCAAGATTTAGTTTTGCCTTCTTTTGGATTGCTTTAGCATTTGTTGGTGTTTCTTTAGTCATTTCAATCTTTGCTGCTTTCTCATATTCAATCATCAAGATTAACGGTGTTTTAATTACTTTAGGTTTATTCTTTGCTGCAGGTGCTGTTGCTTTTGAAACTGCTGTTGTTGTCTTGGCAAGATCAGCTTTCAAAGATAGTGATTTATACGTTAAAATAGGTCCAGCTTTATTAGGGATTGCTTGGGCTGCTGTTGCCGTTTTAATCATTCTATTCTTCTTAGCCTGGGGTGAACTAATTAGTGCTTCTTATAAAAAGCATAGAGCTTCAAGTCAAGCAAAAGAAGAATCAGACGTTCAACAATATCCTGCCGTTGATCAATCCCAACAACAGCAACAACAACAATCTGATTTACCTCAAAATTCAGAAGATCCTTACGCTCAACAAAATCAAGGAGCCTTAGGTAATGAAAGTGGTATCAAATTCTTCAAAATCAGAAGACACAACAAAGAAGATGGAGAGTCAGTTTAAATCTGATAGTCTCTCTCAATACAGCAATTAACTAAAACTAAAAAAAAAAAAGAAAATGATTTTCGTGTCTTTTGAACCCCCCTCCCTTTCATTATCTATAACCTTCAAACTTCACTAGACTTTTTATCATTTTATCACCATAATTATCATCACCACACCCCCTACAATCGACCAAAAGCTGTTACCACTGGCTTGCAAATCGTTTGATTACAAATTTTTCTCTCCTTTTCCGTTTGTTGTGATACACATCAACAGTTTTATTTAATCAAAACTGGTTTGTACTTTTTGTTACATTCTCCTTTTTATTTCATTCTTTCTTCATCTATTAATTTGTGATATAATTTTTAATATTAACTATAAATACCTTTTTAATCTTAATCCAAATAGCCATTCATTGTAATGTCCTGTACTACGGCGTCTATCTTAAAGTTGTCTATTGAACTCAGAGTAACTTTACTGTATTGATATTTTTTTTTCCCTGATCTTAATGTGTATTAGTTGGAGTAAAACTCTATAAAAATTATATAAAACCTATATAGGGTAGAACCAACTTTATAATTTACTAGTCCAATTTACTGTTGGAATCTCATTCTGTAATTGATGAGTTTTAGTCATAATAGTTGTATGTGGATCTCTCACTGATATCTTGAACATCTTCATAGCCAAATGTCTTTAAACAGTAACCAGAGTAACAACAATGAATTGAATTTAAATCTCCGGGTAATACTGTAATTTCCTTCAGTTGCAAAAAACCTACCCTCGAAATTTTGTTGATGTTTTCATCAAAAATCATTTTAAATTCGACTTTCCTCTAATTTTTTTTCCTCAAGAACTTTTTTCCCAACTTTCAAAACCGTCCAGTACTACTCTGTTTACAAATTCCGACCTGTATCTTCTTGTTAGTGTGCTTTCTACTAATCAATAACAATAACAACAAACAATAGACATTGATTCAAGACAAATTGTTCAGACTTTTTTTTCATTAAGTTATCACCTCAGGTTAGATTCAAATCAGCAAATCACGTATAATTGTCAAAGTTAATTGCCACTGATTTTGAAAGGAGTTGGTTCATAGATCCCCACTACAACCAAGTTACTTACACATATACTTACATTATGTCCAATCTAATAAACTTTGATGGGAATCAGCAGTCTCAAAACATAGATTCCACCATAGCGCAAGCTTTGAATGGTTTTGAAAACGCGCAATTGCAACAACAGCAACAACAGCAACAGGCTCAAGCCCAAGCACAAGCCGAAGCTCAACAGGCACAACTATCAAATCATCAACATCAAGATAAACACTATAATTCTAGATCAACCCAAGATTCAAGATATGCTCAAGTTCCAATAGATCCTTCTATCGATGATTCGGCACATGATGTTGATAATGACAACAAGGAAGATTCTGCCACTCAATTGGCTCAAGCTGCTGTTCAACAATCATCTACAGCAACTACTATTCCAGTTCATAAGGCACCAAAGGTTAAGCAACAAGCGTCATCCTCATCTTCATCCTCTTCAAACCCAAACAAAGTTTCAAAACCAAGAGTAAATAAACCTGGTCAAAAATTTGGTGCTAAGAAGAAATCTTGGGTTTGGAGTTGGTTTATACAAGATCCAAACGATTGTAACGTTGCAACCTGTGAAATTTGTGGTAAAGTTATTAAAAGGTTGAGTTCTGATAAAGGATCTCCAAAGAAATTAGGCGAGCATTTGAAGACTCATAAAATTGATAAATCTTCAATAAATGACAAGCGCGATTCTCTACTAATTTCAAATACTGGAGAACAAGGTGGTACAGGTACAAACAGTGCAGAAGGAGCTGATTCAACTCGTCATTATTTCAGTGGAATTAACTCTACTCCTACAAACTTCAAACAACATTCTGGTAGTCAAATTCAACAGTCGGACTCACAACTAACGACTTCATCAGATGCAAACAATCAGCTTTCGTCATCAATTGATAAGTTTGATAAATCTCAATTTGATCAATCACCATACTCTCAAACCAAATTTCAGAAAGATCTAATGAAATTTTTGGTTGATAATAAGTTGCCATTATCAATAGTGAAATCACATAGTTTTAGACAAGTTATCTTTGATTTAAAACCAGATGCCATTCCTGACTTAAACGAGCTGAACAATCTATATGCCTCCCTATTGGATGTCATACATCTGAATAAACCTTTGGCTAATGAAGTCCAAGATGCAATTGACGAAAATCAAGCCAATGGAGAAGAGGACTCAGCTCAAACTGTTGATAGTGTTCAAGGTTCTGAAAATCATCATGACCATCACGATGGCCAAGACCATGAGCAGCATGAGGCCGACCATGATCATGAACAACATGAAGATGGATTAACCGCGTCTGGATCATGGGTTTGAAACTGGAGATGGTGATTTGTTTGTCCTTTACGTAATTTGTGTCTTACTGTTCTATACTATCTTGAATTTTTTTTTTCTGTGTTTTTCTTTAAATTGGTTCCTCTGTCTTCAGATAATTTCAGATTACAATATGAGTATCATAACATTGTGTGAGTGATAAAATCATTGATTCACAGTTGTGTACTACATTATTTGTTTATTGCTGTTTTGTATTTGTTGCTTGTTTAGAGTTTATTGTGTATATGTATGTATGTCTGTGTATTTTATTTATGTTGAAACTGTCTTTAGTTATCTGTATACTGCCTAAAGTCATGATCTCATGTGTATGGGTAGCAAGTGAGTGAACAGGACTTGAAGCTTTTAAAAAATTTATGAGCCTTGTAATAGATAATCACTACATTGAATGCTTCTACAATTTAAATGGGAAAGCTAAACTTTGTGTATCTTTATCATTAAGTTGATCACAGTTTATGAACAGTATTAGTTGAATTACCATCAACAATAACGTTTTCATGTGTATTCTTCAAAGACCACAAGTTTGAAATATCCTCTTGTAAGTCGATTGGATTTAGATCATTTTGAACCATAAAATATGCTCTTTCTATAATGTTAACAGGAATGGCCAATGTAAAATTTGGTAAGATTTCTCCACCTGCTAATTTCCCATTTGATGTCATTATACCAATCAGTTCATTGTTATCGTTAAACAGTCCTCCACCACTTGATCCATTCCAACAACTTGCAGATACAATCAATAATGACTTTTCTTTAAATTTAGCTGTTGCTTGATTGTTATCAAGTCTTAAGCTAATCACCGAGTTTATATGACCTTCTGAATGGAATGGTTTTAGTTCAGAGACATCTTCTGTATAAAATAATCCATGACCAACAGATTTAACAGGTTGTCCAGTTTCTAAAGAGTTAAATTGAGAAACAAAATTATTTGGTATTCTAACAGGTTCTAATGCATTGTTTGAAGTTTTCAATTTTAAGAAACATAGATCAAATCCAAGTAATGGAGATGGATATATATCAAAATCCTCTTTCAAGAATCTGATATTTGGATTATATGTAAGTGATACAATCAATCCTTTCAAGTCGTTCAATTTTAAAACATGTAGATTTGTAATTATACAATCGTTTGATAGTATAACTCCACTTCCCCAGAACTGACCTGAGTTTGTATATACTGAAATTCTTACGACTGATCTGATAGGGTCATAAGGTGTATGCGATGGGAATTGTTGAGAAGTTTGCTGTGTTTGTATTACAGATGGTAATGAAGATAAAGATGGTGGTGATGGTGATGGGGATGCTGGCATTTTGAATCCATTTAATCTTCCACTATTCTCAATTCTTTTAGTTGTTGGATTAGACCTATGTAAAGATAAATCTGGATAATCCAACATTTCAAAGATCTTATTCCATGAGATTATTGTTAACAAATCGCCATCTCCATTAATTTTAGATAATGCACCACAAATCAAACCAATTGAAACTTCATATGAACTGTTATACTGAGATGATGGGTGGGTTTTGTCCTTTGATGACTCTAAATTAACAATCCCACCAATTGTATCATCTAAATATTTCACATCACTTAAGAATCCACTATCTTTGATGTTATAACTAATTGAGCCAAATAGTTTATAATTTGAGAAAATAGCAGCATTTGTTAAACTAAATGGACAACCTTGTATGACAACTTTTGATGGAATTTTAACCTCTTTTGAATCTTTGAATATAAGTGATGTTAGATTAGATTTGTCAAATAGTGTTCTCTCAAATGAACCAGCAAGTTTTAAAGATAATACCGTTATATAATAAGAACCATTAGGTTTGAATTGAAATCGATCATGTTTGATTAATCCATTTATAAACTTTAAAAGGTCTATATTAGTCTTTTTTGTTGATGAGGTACTATCAATCTCATCTTCATTTGCTATTGCAGCCTCATCTGCAAGGTATTTAACATCACAAAGTATTAAAGGATACCAACTTATCGTGGAATTTGATATTAGACTTGAAGATGTAAATTTGTAACGATATTTTTCAGGAGATGAAACATTGTTGACCGTAAGTATGTAATAGTTTGAAGTGTATGAGTTTATTATGTATATCCCACTTAAGGCAGCAGTCTGTTGGTAGTTTGGAGAAGATTGATTGTGATTATTGTCATGGTAATTATTGAGAGTTTCAAGATGTATCGTCACAGGGACGTATGACCATACGTTGGCCATCTAAAATTAATTATCAGAATGTATATATATATATATATAGATAAGCAAATGGTGATGATCAGTAGCTTATCTATAGTTTTCTTTCACCTTTCAACCTTAGGACGCTCAGATATCTTTATAGCAATTTGATTATATCTGAAGGAAGATTTCTTCCCTTTTGATTTCAAAAACAGAATTATCTACAAAAATCTCAAATCAATGATGCAATAAGTACCTAAACAATAAGCATATGAATCATTAAAATTGTAATGATCCGCACTAAAAAAATTCACAAAAAGCTAAGTTAAAAAACACACGATTACCTCGGAACAACCAAAAAAAAAAAAAATTGAAAAGAGGAAGAATTTCCATCTCCACAAAAATTAAAAAGACAAAAACCAAATTAAAAACATGACATAAAAAAAAAAAGACACAGACAGACACAATAATAATCTTTGTACTCTTTTTTTCGGATATTTGCTCAGGCCTCATAAATTTATATTTATTAAAATCGTGATCATTATATGAACTTACTCAATAGAAATTTCATCGTTTACACAACTGTTGTGGCCTTATTTGCCACTCCTTAAAGGATAGTATTCTACGTTGTTTGATAGTTGATGGAGGGTTCAGTCAGTGTTATCAGTGATTATACGGATTTATCTCTTATAAAGTTGAGCTTTCTACGTAATATCAACCAAGTTAATGCCTTATAAGTAAAAAGGTAATGATACCTACTTTCGGTAATAGCTTTTTTCAATCAGAAAGAGTTGCTTAGTCCTTCTTTAATTTCTCCGTCAGGCTCTGCATCCAACCTGTCAATCTATACATCCATCAATGGTATTTAGATACATATCAATTCAAAAAGTTGCCAAAAGGAAACCTTAGGCGATACCGAGTATGAATAAGAAAGCTTGATTTTCAACAAAAACAGTAGTTCTCTGATGGCTTGTATACAGAAAGTCAGTGAGTTTGGATACCAATGAACTCAAACCAGATGTTTCCATTCCTATCTGTTAAGTATAGATTTTATTCGTATTAACTGTCTCTGGTTTATAGGCAAAGCCATACTTAACATTTCATAAAACCCTTTATTACCTTTAACTTTATCACATATCACATCCCATCTCTTGTTGTACGATTGGACTAGTTCTATTTCCAATCTGAATAATAATCAGGAAGTTATCCTTAGATCAGACTTAAAGTCAGAAGACAAAAAGCTAATTACACATTTAAACAAGTCCTAGTTAGTTTAAATAATACAATCATTTACATTGAGATTATATACTAGATGAGTGGGGGTATAAAAAAGTGAATGACAGATAAAAAAAAATTTTGACAGGTAAAATAAAACCGAACTAAAAGGAAAAAAGAAAAACCAGCTTTTTTGATTCAGAAGACACTAGCTGAGTCCTCAAGGGTTTATAAACCTTTTCATAAGTGATTAGATTTTCAATGACTGACTATTATGGATTAAGTGACATTACGGTAAAGCGGTCTATTACGGAGACTTTGATAGAAAAATACAAGACCAAAACTGATAAAATTGAAGAAGGTTATATGGTTCATCAATCATCAAGGACAAATGACAATGGTGATGATAACAATGATGAAAGATTCAAAGATAATAACGATCATCTGGGTTCCGTTAAGGATTCCCAGCTCAACATAGAGCATCAAAGTACAAGTACTCAACCAAGTACACTGGATGCTGAATCAAATTTAGGAATTTGGGGATTGACTAAATCATATATCCAGTTTAAAATTACTCAACTTGTTTATGGTATATATGGAGCTGAAGAACCAGATGATTTCACTGAACGAGAAAAAATAGAAAACTTGTTGATTCAAAAGAAAACAGCAAAATCTTACAAGTCTTGGCTTGATGCTTGTATCCAACTTGACAAACTACAAAATTTTGAAAAATGGAAGGATTTTAAAGAGTCAAAACTTTACGATTATAGGTTGATTGAAAGAAATTTGATTGAGTTACGTACTGCCAGACAAGATGGTGATGTGAGAAAACTATTATATCTCATAAGGACTACATGGACTAGAAATATTGGGAACATTGGAAATGTGAACTTGTACAGACATTCGCATGCTGGTACTAAAAATCTCATCGATGAATACTTACAAGAGTGTCAATTGGCTTTACAAGAAGTGACAAAGGTCGATAAGAATCATGGTCTAGACGATAGGTATATCTTGAGTATGTTAGTACAGACTAGAAAAAACATTGGGAGAACTGCACTCGTGTTATCAGGAGGAGGATGTTTTGGACTTTTCCATATCGGTGTTCTTGCTGGGCTATTAGAAGAAGACGTATTGCCACGTATTGTTTCTGGCAGTTCAGCTGGTGCAATTGTGGCAAGTATACTATGCGTTCACGTAAACTCTGAAATCACCGAATTGATTGAATCTATAGCTGAGAAGAAATTTGATATATTTGATAGCTCAACTAAAAAGGAAGGTTTTCTACTGTGTCTTTCAAGATTTTTAAAATTTGGTACTTGGTATGATAACACTTATTTACAGAGTACCATGATTGAATTCTTAGGAGATTTGACTTTTAGAGAAGCTTATAATAGAACAGGTAGAATATTAAACATCACAGTCTCACCTGCAAGCGTTCACGAACATCCAAGACTTTTGAATTACTTGACAGCGCCAACAGTACTTATATGGTCAGCTGTTTGTGCTTCTTGTGCTTTACCAGGAATATTTCCTTCGTCTACAATATATGAAAAAAACATTAAAACAGGAGCAACTCAAGAATGGCATCATACTTCAGTTAAATTTGTTGATGGTTCAGTGGATAACGACTTACCAATTACAAGACTCTCTGAAATGTTTAATGTTGATCATATAATTGCCTGTCAAGTGAATCCTCATGTTGTGCCATTTTTAAAGCTATCTGTTACCTGTGTTGGTGGTGAGATTGAGACTGAATATAGTGCCAAACTGAAGACAAAATTAGGTCAATTTTATGACATTTGGTCTGCTGAAGTTGCACATTATTTACAGATGTCAGCTGAAGTTGGAATTGCAAGGAATATTTGCACAAAGATGAGATCAGTTTTATCTCAGCAGTATTCAGGAGATATAACAATATTACCAGATTTGAAAGAAATTGGTCGTTTGAATAAACTTTTAGCAAATCCAACACCTCAATACTTATTACATAGTACAATGAAAGGTGCAAGAGCAACGTGGCCGAAAATATCAATCATTAAGAACCATTGTGGATTGGAATTTGCATTAGACGATTCGATTAAACTACTGAGAAGTCGAAACTTTAAAAATCTAAACTTAAACATAGCTCTTGTAAACTCACCAAGTTTTGCTACTGGTAATTTGGAATCTATTGATAACAATTCGAATTCCATTGATGCTTCATTATCACAAAATCCTGTTTCATTGGATAATTATGCTGCTACTAACTCTCAAGCGAATGTCAGTTTAAGCAACAGTAATCAAGGGAGAAGAAGACAACACCCAAATGCAAGACATCATAATAGACATCGTTCGGAAACTTTTTCACTTGGAAAGCCAAATATTTTACGTTCTACTAAATCTAATTTGTCAGTTAACACGGGAAATGTTCTTACCAATCAAGAATTACAAAGAACCAAGTCTTATAGAGCTTCAAGTGGAAATGGTGGAAGGTATCACAGGTCTTATTCTGCATCTAACAAGGATGAAACTGGTAATTCGAGTTTCTACTCACAGCAAGATTTTTCACTACCTGTCAGTGAAGCACAATCACCTTTAAGTTTTCATGCTAATCCAGGTGTCACAGGTGGAAATGATGAATACTTCAAAGCTGAGCCACAAACAACTCCTATTAAATCTATAGGGAATAATGTTTTGAACTCATTGATATCCAGTCCTATAGGAAAATCTAGGTTTAAAAGATCGAGTTCAAACTCTAAGAGTTCTGATAAATTATTCAAAAACAATCATCGAAAGTCATTCATTAACATTGATGATTTGGATGGGTTGTTCAATGTTGCTGGGAAAGATGAATCCAAGAGTCGTACTTCTTCAGTAGGAAAAGAAGAAAGTACGGGAGAAGCTGGAGTGAGTTCAGTTGACGAGGATGTGGATCCTGTTAAGGTTGACCGTGGGATATCTCCATCGAGCAGTGACTCATAGTCCTTTATTTATTACTTATTTATTGCTATATATATATACCTATCCATATTGATATAATCATACATTTGAAAATGTTTCAGATGGATAGTGGGTTATACTAAAACGTTCATTTATTTATTCAATCAGAGTGTAGCTATATACTCAGTCTATTGTTACCGTCATCTCTAGATAATGTATCATCCACCTCAAAATCATTCTCTAGATCTCTTTCAAAATCATCAATGTCATTATCATTACTTACACCAGTTCCGCTACTAGCACTGTATCTTCTTAAATCTTGTAACTCTTTTAATTTCTGATTAGTCTTGGTGAATAAGATCCAACCTGTTAAGGATAAGAAGACAACGGTTAGGATAATAGATATCAAATCAATAACTCTTGTAGCAGTGTCCTTAGTTTCCCCAATGTCTTTGATCTTTTGTCCAACAAACAAATATAGAACCAATTTAGGTGAGCTGATGATACTACCTAGGGCAAAGTTCAGTATTGTGATACCAGGAATAGCAGCCAATGCTCCATTTGTTAAAGAGTAAGGAAATGGACAAAGTCTTATAAGAACTAATAACCAGTAGCTGTTGTTTTCTCTAAGAATGGTGGAAAAGGCATACAGTTTTTCATTTGATGATATTAAAGCCTGTGCTTTAGATTTGAAAACGTATCTAAAAAGAATAAAAGCAGCAACTGAACCTGAAATGGATCCAAATGCAATGATAAACCATCCTTTGAAAGTGACACCATATAAAGCACCAACTGCAGTATTGGTCAAGCTGAACCCGATTAAAGGAGGGAACGAAATGATGAATAAAAGTGAACCTAATATTAGTGGACTCCAAGGGTTTTGTGCCCATTTATCTGAGTATTCGACAATATAATCTAGCAATGCCTCATGGAAAATGATAAATACAAGACCAAGAATGAAAAGGAGTATACCAAACGTTATAATGAAAAATTTCCGCCATAGTGGTTGTTGTTGAAATGCATCTATGGTCTGATGACTTATATCAGAGATTGATTGTTTGATAGTATCAAATCTTGATCTCCATGAGCCCTCATAGTCATAAATAGGTGGTTCGAGATCTGTGGAAGGAGTTCTTTCATATGACATGTTTATTGTAGCTATCGTAAAGTAAGGATACAAATAATTTTGGAACTAATTATGCTCGTGTATCATCAACATATGAAAAAGTTGTGTTTTTTAAAGATATCAAAGAGATTATACACGTCAAACTTGTCATTTTGCCAAATTTTTTTTTTTAGAAAAAAAAGACTGAAAAAAGGGCGCAATGATTAATTTTGGCTGGTTAAAAACTACCAATAATCAGACTTTAAACAACCTTAGCATATTGATTTTCAAATGACTTACTTTAGGTTAAAACGGCTTCTCAGTTCATTGAATTTATCGGTGAATGAGATGTCAAGACTACTCCTGATGTGGGAGGTGGTTTAAGCGTTATGACAGTTAAGGCATAGTTATCATCAAGGAATCAACTCATAAATATGATGCGAGACTACTATTTACATATTCTCGCTACAGTTAAATAAACTTCACTGTAGCAATCAACAAGAGTTGGAACAAAATGAGTTTAACTTGATGGAAACCATAGCAGTGCTTTAATGAAAACATGAACATGAGTGAAAGTTTTATTCAACGCAACACTCTTCGTTAGCTCACCACGAACCTAGCGACAAGAAGTCATATTACAACCTTGGACATGTACAATAAACATCTAGTTTGTCTCTTGAAAAGCGGGCTTATACTAACCTTGTGAATTGAAAAATTAGACAAATAGAATACACGGTTAAATAAAATTGAAGAAAATACAAACCCAAATAAACAAATAGACAAAAATTAATTTACAGTTGAAAATTCAAATATTGTTGTACATTGTTAAAAAAAAATTTAGGCCAAAAAGTTAAAAAAAAAAACATGCGCGCGCCACGCGTTAAAGACATTTAATATTTTTTTCAAGATCGTGTCTTCTGTTTTCGCTAATTTTTATTTTAGTTTACTAGTCTTTGAAAAACTATTTTTGATTCAAATTTTTACTTCAAAGTGTAAACAAACAAGAAACAAGCGAGAAAACGAACAATTTTAATCAATCAAAGGATTATTTGATAGCCGGTGATCTTTAATTCCAGCTTCAAGAACAGTCTAATTAGATCCTTTGAGAGAATAACCCATATAGTTGATAAAGCGGTTTCATTGATTGACTACAACTTGTTCCCTACTCTCTTGTACAACAATTCATAGCCCACTTCATTTGTTTTAATATCACTCATACCAATTTTCAATTGTGCTAGTGCTTACTACTACTTTTCTTTTGAGTTTTGGTCTGTATCTATTAACGATACTATAACTATACACACTTTGCTTGCATTAAGTGTCCCCACCCCCTTCAATTTCTTTCTAATTCTGATCAAAATCTTCATTATTGTCATATGAGAAGCTAGTTTGCTTTACAACATATGAGTGAATTATAACCGAATAAGAATAATAAAACCTCATAATATTTCTTGTCTTTTAACAAAGTCAAACAAATACCTTAACCCTTTTGTTCATCTTGTTCTAATAAATGAGTTTACAATCCAATTCAACTCAACAGCCTAATAAGCAAAAGGCTTCTTATTTTAAGACTCTACCGGAAAATATAGTGAAATCACCAACTGGTATTCAAAGAATATCAAACAGTCCATTTCCTTCATTTGATCCAACCAAGAATTTCAAATCTGTTTATGAAAGAGCAGGATTCGATGTTTATAAAGGTCCTCCAATAACTAATGGTCAAAGAAAATTAACAGATTCAAAAGGTTCACCTCATCATGGATTAAGATCAAATTCAACAAGTCAACTTGTAAACAGTTCTGCTCCAAGAGCATTGGATCAAAAAAGAAACGTTAGTGAATATTTTAATAACCAAACTTCCAAAGACTTAAACATACCAAAATCTCCTCTTGTAAATGTTGAAGGAAATGGATTTAGAAATAATCCATTAACAATCGATTCAAATTTAGCAAATCAATCATATGCCAAAACCACAAATAACCATTCCAACTCCAGTGTTAACTATACAAAAAACACACCAACGAGTACTAATAATGCTGGTCCTTACACTAAGACCCCTCCACAAAGTGCAAGATCATTGGCATTTTCTCAACAACAACAACAACAACAACAACAACAACAACAACAACAACAGCAACAGATACCTCCATCTAGTGCAACTTCAAGTCACTTTGATATGAAGACAGTTCAATCAGTGGAATCTTCAAATGGCAGTTATAACAGTAACGTTCCAGGAAGCGTATATGCAAGTGCCCAGTCTTTGCCACAGTCAGTTAGAACCACTGATGGTTCAAGATCGTTAAGATCCCGTAACTCATATGGGCCAACGTCTATCAATGCCGAATCCCCTGTTACTATAACATCAACGGGCTTGAATCCAGATAAACAAGAACAACAGCTTCTTCATCAACTTCCTTACGAACAGCAGTATCCACAACAACAGGAATTTCAACAGCACCAGAAATATCCCCCACAACCACCACAGCATCAAGCATATAATCCATCGGTTCAATCACCTTTGAAACGTGCCCAACCTCCATCATCGCCTGCTTCTCCATATTCGCAAAAGTCGATTGATCAACCTTCGATACCGTCCGTACCTTCAACCACATCATACCATGGTGAAGGTGACACCACTGTTGACTCTGTCAAATACATCCCAAATTCTTTCCAATATAATGGTACTTCAGATTATTCCAAACCAAATAAAATTGACGATATTGATACAAGTATTGATAAAGATATTCAATCAATTTCTGATGCTGAATCTTTTGAGAGCAGAGTATTATCGTTGTCTCCAAAAAATCAACATTTCAATTTTGAAAGCTCAGAAAAGGAATCTACATCATCACCTCAAATTGTTCATACGAGGGAGAGTATACCTGATTCAGACAACTATAACAAGATGGTTGAACCAGAGCAAACTTATCAGCCTTATCAGGAACAACAAAAGCATCATCAGATTCCAACTTTTACTGTTAGTGATGCTGATGTTGATAAAGATCTGTATAACCAGTTCAAATCACCAGATTTGCCAAATAGATTTGATAGACAAAGTGGAATCTCTATTGCTGCCAGTTCTATGTACAGCAATGAAGATTTCTCTCCAAAACAAAACAATTATACCCCGTTCACCTCTACCTCAACCGAGTATGAACGCTTTGGAACACAAACAAATGGAGTCACTACAACTGAGGATAAACCAAGTTCTCAATCAAAACACATCTCGCATAATTTTGGATCTCCAACTCCAGTTTATGAGGAAATTGAACATCAATTGGATAACTTGACTATGAATGCCTCAATAGCATCTCAAAGCAGAAAAAATTCAAACGTTGAAGCAAACCCACCAAATCAATCTGCATTCTCTCAGCCTTTACAAATTGAAGTCCATTCTGTTAAACAAGTTTCCACAAAAGAGTCAATTTTGAATCAATCTCACCATGAGAATGAAATATCAAGATCTAAGGAGTCCCTAGAGAATGAAGAGAATGAACAAGTAAGATCCTTACACAACCAATCAAATTCTGCTCATCATCAGCAATATCATCAGCCGTATCGTCAAGAATTTCAATATGCAAATCAACAACCACAGGCAATTCCTGCTTTCCACGAATCTCCAATCATCGCTGTTGAACCAATATATAAGTATCCACCAGGTGAAGGGCCCTGTCGTAAATGTGGGTTAGAGATTGAAAGAAAACCAATATATTCTAAATCTGGTGAACTATCAGGTCAATGGCATAGAAGCTGTTTTACTTGTACATCATGTGATTTGAAATTCAGTAAAAACATAAATTGTTTTGTACTTGATGATCAACCATATTGTGAATATCATTACCATGAGTTGAATAACTCATTATGTAAGATTTGTGGTAATGGGATTGTTGGTGAATGTTTGGAGAATGATGCACATGATAGGTATCATACTTTTTGTTTGAAATGTACAAAGTGTTCAAGAGGCATTGATAACGATTATCTATCGGTTAATGGTAAAGTTTACTGTGAACCTTGCGCTTTGGAGTTTGCCAGTTTAGGTTTGGACCCAAACTCGACCAAGATTGAGAAAAGAAGAACTAGATTAAGTTTTATTTGAATTAGATAAAGGACTTTTGTGTGTTTTTAAAACCATTTGTATTCTACAATAGTATATATTTTCTTTGAAATCGAGTAACATATATGCATTTGAAAATCTTACCTAGGGAAACCAATATAAAGCAAATAAAACATCAAGGACTAAACTTTGAAATTAAACAATAAATAATGACTAATAACCAAAAAAATAAAAGATGACTTTAAAGCATATAGTTCAAAAGTATATTGGAAAGAAAACAATTTTTTTGACAATTGTCTAAATCTATAATGATAGTGTCTATACAGACTGGAGTTTACTATTTGAAATAGTTCTTCTATTGCTTTGCCGTACCTTTGAAAAATGGATGAGCCATAGCTTGTTTGGCAGTCAATCTTTCCTTATGATCATATCTTAACAGATGATCAATCAAGTCAACCACTTCATCATCGACTAGATATCTATTACTATCGGTGACAAACGAACTCCATGGTTTTCTTGGAGTTGGCTCGAGTACATCGTTATATTCTTTTGATAACTTTAATCCATATCTTTTCAAATATAGGTATAGTTCATCAGTACCTAACACTTTAGCAATTTTTATCAACTGATCAAAATTAGAATCACCCCTAAAGAAAGGTTCCTTTTTAAACACTATAGCAGCAAGCATTGCACCAACTGACCATAAATCCAATGAATAATCGTATTGGTTTAAATTGACGAGTAATTCTGGACCTTTATGGTATCTTGAAGCAACTCTTACGTTATAATCAACACCTTGATGATAAAATTCAGCCAACCCCCAATCAATCAATCTTAGTTTCCTTTGGAAAGGATCAATCATGATGTTTTGTGGTTTAACATCTCTATGAATTATACCCATTGAATGTGAATAGTCTAAAGCACTTAGCAGTTGAGTAAAATAGTACTGTAAGTCAGTTCTTTGGAATTTAGCATAAAGAGTTCTAAAATCAACGTTTTTAACCTCTTCAAAGATCAATGCAGGTATTTTGGAATTTGAATCTCTTACAAGATCTAACAAGGCAATAATATTTGGACCACCTGTCAAATTTTGTAAAATTTTAACTTCTCTATAAATTTTTTTAATCTTTACAGGTTTTAAAACTTTTATCACACAAGGTTGATTGTTGACTATATTTAAACCTTGAAATACTTCAGAGTATTTACCACGTCCAATTTTAGATATTATTTCATAGTTTGATATCTGACCCCATTGAATTTCAAAATTTTCATAATCCCAATATTTCTTTGGTCTTAGTTCATTAGCATCGGCATAGACGTCGGATACTGAGTAGACTCTCTCAGCTTTTGGATATGACATGTTGAACAACGTTGATGAATAATGTTGATGTTAGATCTGCTTATGACAAAACCACTTGATATACAGAACGGGGAAAAAAAAACACACACACACACACACTAATAATAGCTAGGCGGACAAATTATATACACACGCACAGAGTCCACAAAAGTCCACAGAATCCACAAAAGTCCACAGAGTCAACTTATAAGCACAGACCTCTGTTTAGCATACAAAGGAACAACCCCACTAAAAGCTATTTATTACACTTGAATCACGGAAGAATACAAATCAAAATACGTTTACCGCCTCGTATCTTTTTTTTCATTTGAGAAAGAACCCTTTTTTGTATTTAAAAAATGAAAAACCCAATTGAAAAAGCAAAAAAAAGAGAAAAAGCTGTAGTTAAAATTTTTTGCCTTGGAAAAGATAGTGAAACCAAAAGATATCGAATGGATTCGCGAATAGATCTTAAACATTTAACGCTATTGTTTTAGATGATATCTTTGGTCATTTGTTAGTTGAATTGTTGTTGTTGTTGTTGTGTTTGGTGGAGAGGTGCTGGTTGATGGGCGAGAGACTGCTGAAGACCATAGCTCTATACAGCAAAGAGGAGGACTCTTTGCTTTTCAAGGGCTCAAATAGCATTAAAGGTAAGTTTTTGATTTTATTCCCATTCGTCTATTTATGTCAATGCTAACAGTATATTACAAAGACATTGAGCTATGGACAAGTCGAAGTAAAGTGGTGAACGAACATATTCAATCCATAGACATGGATCTTGAGTTTGTTAAAGTTGTGGATGTTACATTTACTCCAATCTGGTCAATAATCGATAAGCCTTATAACGTGTAAGTATACTTACTCTATATAGAATCTTTTTACGGATACTAACCTCATGATAGTTACACGTCTAATGAAACAACTCTGAACTTCTTTGAAACACTTACAAACCATTCGTCTTCTGAATTGGGCGTGATAAAGAATGGTTTATTGGCCAGTATATCAAAATATATATACTTACTTTTCTATGTGGAGCAAACTGATGCTAATCTTTTCAAAGTTAAATGTCTACTGCTTGACATAAACCTTGAAAAAATTGATGAGATCTTGACCAAATCAAACTTATTAAACACAGATACACAATTTATAGATGAAATACTTGATACCAAAGAGGATCTTATAGATACACTGATTAAACAGAGAACTAAAACTTTCACCAGTTTAAATGGGAAAAGACAAGCAGAAATAACGATAAAGGATCAACAACTAAGGAAAATAAATATACGGCAAGAGTTTAAAAGATTTATTTCACAAGAGATTAAAAAAAGAATGGTAAATAAACCAAAACCTGCTCAAAATGAAGTTGCAGATATCTGTTTAAAAGCTATCAATTTCAAATTCAAAAATCTATTGGATCTTGGTGATGATGAGATTGAAAAGGTTAAAAATTGGTTGAATCTCTTTTTTGATATTCTGGGTGTTTAACTTTATAACGATTTAATGATATTTTAAAATGTAGTATGATCTAATTTAGTACGCGAAAGGAAAATATATTAAAAATATAAATTAAATCCGATGGTTTTAAAATTCAATCAAAACTTACAACAAAGGACAATTGAAACGTAGACAGCGACAATGTCCAAGGATAAAGAAGACCCATATCTCATAATATCTGATCAAATTAATCAGTTGAAAGATCCATTGAAAAAATTGATAGAAAACTATCACACTTTTAAAGATGTATCAAATGATAATAAACTAAAGAATGTTAACAACTCATTAGATCATTTAAACTCCATCATTGTCAAAAACCAAACAAATTGAAACAAGGTGAATTTGATTTGTTCTCACTGAACACTTGACATTGTATTGTAACATCTAGAGAGATTCCCTCATTAGGGGAAGAAATACAAATTTACCCTGTGAGTAAATAACCTATGAGCTATTATATCATACTGATTTATAGTTCTGTTGAAGATTACTATCGATTGAGTTATATAGAATCACTTTTTTCTAACAAGGGCAATTTTTACATACAAGAAATAGTTACAATAGTATATAGCTTCTATTCCAATACTATGAGCTTGGCTGTTGAAATAATTGCTACAATTAAACGAGCTTTTGAGATCAATTAGCCCTAATGAACCATCTCACCAAGTCCAATAATTCAAAGCGTATGTATTACTTAGGTATTGAAGACGTTTTCCCTCTATAATTTGCACTTGGATACATCTCATCAGTCCAGAGTCAATTAAAAGATGCAGGCTTGTATAATTTTTTTCTTAAGATTACACCCATATGATATTGTATGCACTGTCCTCTCTAACTTTGCCTTTAATTCTGCATATCTTTCTTTTAAGCTCAGTATCTTTGTCCGTAAATATTGAAAAAAGAGCCGTTTGTAAGGCTAAAGTTCTGGCAGAGTATGCATAGTTAAAGTCTCAAAAATCAAACGTGGGAATTTTTTTTCGATCCTAATGAAATTTTAGCGAGACTTTAATTTGAAATTGCCGAGCTTTCAATTAATAAAACTCTTTTTGTCGTCTCCAAGACAGTTGTTTATTATTTGGAAGTTAATCCGGGCTGGGCTGTCAATTAATATCAAAAGGTTATGGATCTAATTTAGAAATACAACTAACAAAAGATAAATTATCTCCATAAGAATCTCTATCGTGTATCAAGTTATATCTGCAGTTGTTTCTGATTAATTACGTTCTAGCAAAGTTTTGGTCGATAACATAAAAAAAAAAGAAATACTTTATGCTTCAACTTGCGGCCTCTACCTATCAAGATTTTTTCCTTATCAATATTTCATAAAATTCAAAAAGTATCTTAACTTCTCAAACTTTTTTGTAATCTGGTAATCTAATAACTAGATTGGGTATATTCAACGCATAAACATGCGAGCTTAGTCCGGGCTACGTACGCTACTCAGATGTATTGAGCCGAATTCAGCTATATCTTGAAATGAATTGTTGTACACCGTACAGTAAAATAAGAAATGATAACTTTCTACTGACTTATATATAATGGAGATGCTTTCACCTCGAGAAACCTGCAATGGTTAAAATCTCAGATTTTTGATTGCTTACAAATAGTATACCTATATACAAAAAATGAAGTTCACTTTATCAGTTCTAGCAGCTGTTCTGTTTCAAGTCAGTCAAGCCAAAAAAATCTTCATAGATAACGATGGTTTGGAAATTTTTCAACTTTTAATTCCAATTGCTGCTGGTCATGAGATTGTTGGTTTATCTGGTTCATTTGGTTCAGCTTCTTTAGTGGATTCTGTTGGACAGGGTTATGATATCTTTCAAACGTATAACTTATCTTCTTGTATTCCTCATTACGCTGGTGCTGCTGCTCCACTGTTAAGAACAAATGAAACTTTCCAACTATGGGCAGGTTTATTCGGTCATTTACAATGGGAAGGTGGTTGGGCTACCTCTTATGAGGATAGTTATTCTTGGGATAACATCACCTATGATAAAGATACACCAGGTGCTATTGCTTTGATCAATGCCGTTAAAGAAAACAAAGATACAGATCCAGTCACTATCTATGCTGCAGGTATGATGACAACAGTTGCTCAAGCTTTGAGTATCTACCCAAACTTGGCTAAAGAAGCTGCTGGGTTATATATAATGGGTGGGTATTTCGATAACCAATATGCTCAAACACTTGGTGATTATATCCAAATTGATATTAACACCGATATCAACTTGATTCAAGATCCAGAAGCTGCTCAAATTGTTTTCACTGCCGAATGGAATGAATTTTACATTGGTGGTAACGTTACCAATTTTTTATTACCATCTCAAAAGTTATACGATGAAATTATTGAAAGAGCTGGAGGATTTGAAGTCATTCAAGATACACCATATTTCGCTGAAGTTTCAAAATTCCTAGACACTGGTAATTATAGTTTGAATGGATTTGAAAGTAGATTACCATTCTGGGATGACGTTGTTGCTGCTTACATGTCTTATCCTGATATTATTTTAGAAACATTTGAAGCTTCAGTTAGCATTGATACGTCTTTCTACTCCCCATTTTATGGTAATGTTAGACTTTATAACCCAGAATTTGCCCCAAAAAATGGCTATAAAGTTAACAATGCTACGTATGTTACCAAAGTTGATGATGAAAAATTCTATGATTTAGTTGTCGATGTCATTTTCAAAAATTGGACTCAATATTGTGAAGTTAATGGCCCAGTTCAACTGGTTATTTAGAGATGTACTAAACATGAGAATTTGACACTCTACCATCTTTTAACTTCAATTGCACTTTTCGTTAAACCTTCATTTGCTACAATTAAAAAAAAACTCCACTATGATTGTCTTTGACACTCAGAATATAGACTTGTACATTTTTAAATACTAGGCACTTGTAGTTGAATCACTTTCATCTAATATGATAAAGACTAACCTATTACTCTGTTGTTTAATCACCGGACACAATTGGCAAAACACGAATTTTTAAGAAATCAGAACTCGTCCTTGTTAGCTCAGTTGGTAGAGCGTTCGGCTTTTACAGTCAAACTCGGAAAGAAATTTCTGGTTAAAGTTAACCGAAATGTCGGGGGTTCGAGCCCCCCATGAGGAGTTCTATTTCTCTTTTTTTTTATTTTTTTTTACTTTGATTTTAATAGAACATTTAAGGTAGATATAAAATATAACAAAGAGGATAATTTTCAAACAACGTGATATTATATAGCTCGAACAATGTGGAGAAAGTCAGAGTGTATCAACTATTGGAACTATAAACGATGAGCGACGGTGAACCATTAACCTCAACTGTGAGACCTTTATCCCAATCAATTCTAACAGTTAGAATTATAAAGTCATTCACGTATAGAAATGTTAAGAACATCATCCTGAAAAATTATGACATCAGTTCCAAAAAGCCACTTGATCTTCTCAACGATATCAAAGAGAGAATTAAGACAGAAGGTGGTCTAAGACCTTATAGAACTGTTGATCTTGATGCTTTAAAGATATATACACATGCACATGGTTCTAAGACTGTCAATCTTGTGATAAATTTTGATCATGATGAAGATTGGTTCTTGAATCTCGATAGTGAAAAGCCATTACATGAACTTGGTGTTGGTAAGTCAGACCATACTTTGATTATGATCTTGGTGAAAAATATACTAACAAATCTTAATAGATAATGAAACCGAGATTTCAATCTTCAACTTGAAGGAGTATGAAGATTTTAAAGTTAATCCTGAGGAAAAATGGTGATTTTGATATGATGCTGATATCCCTCTCAGTATAGCTGAAAAGATCTTACAGGGTGGGATATAGCACTCATTGAGAAGAGATGCACTCATTGAGATACGTTAGGTGTTTAGATTGCGTTGGGTGTTTAGATACCAAATGCCATTCAATAATAGAGATAGATAAGATTAGACTTAAATTGTACTTGTAGTAGTTCCTAACAAAGCTAATAACTTCAGATTAAAAACTCCATAGTCGATACCAGTAAATTCAAGTCGAAAGCTCACTTTATAGTTAGCAGCAGCTCAACTCAATAAACATCAACTCGTTGAATAATCATTTTTGTTTATTTTGAATGAAAATAATCTAAAGATTTTGGTTCCTAAAAAAAAAAAAAAAACATACTCCACTATATTTGCAATATAATTCATTACATAAGAGACAACAACTGGTCTTTGATCAAGTGACTGCACACAACAAATTTGGCCCAAGGGTACAGTGATATTTTACTGGTGACTCGCAATGGTCACTCTGAACTACTTCCAGCAAATTGCTAGGGAAAGGATACACCAACTGGCCACAGTTATACCCACTATTACAGTTCACTTACATTTTGAACAAGTTGTGCTTACGGTAGTGACAAACTTTTCAATCACCCTGAAGCAGTTTAAGGAGTCAAATTTGATACCTGAACATGCAAAGCTGAGAATACCAGAATTGAAGGTTGTTCTGACTGAAGATAATGACGATGATCTACTTTTTGATGCTAAATTCTATAACAATGTTATTGTTTTGGTTGAACCTATTAAGATAAGGAATGATTCTGAAAACACTAGTATGACATCTTCCCACCAAATTAACCCAGCTAATGATTACAAGCATACACTCGGGACATCTCAGGTTCCACCTGGTCGACTAGTATCGAATGCAGAATCAACAAAGGCACAAGTACACTCCAAGCCAACTCAAATAAAGCTAACTAATGCCAAAGGTAAATCCGGTAGTATTGATGTTAATAGCAATGCCTATATCCATGGTAGCAATGAGAAACAACAAGCCAACCCTGCTCTACCCACGAGGAAGACAAACCTTACAGATGTTAGACTTGCAACCACTCAGTCAGGGCAAGATGTTCACCACGCTATACCTGTTGATCTTTTAGAAATTTCCGAAGAAGAAAATACGTCAACGGTAGTCTCTTTAATCGATGCTTCAGATGAGCTTCCACCAGAGAATCAGACGCTGAAAAGTCCAAGAATCAATGCAGAGAAAAAACTTCCACTTTTGATCTCTCCTAAGAAAAAGGAGTCTTCGAATTCATCTAATGTTGTTCAAGAGCCACAGGATACTTCGTCTGTATCTTACTCTTTCTTTATCGTCCTGCCTGGTACTGTTTTTGATGTTTTCAGCCTTAGAGGTAATGAAACCTTTAACGATATACTTAAAAAATACAAAGGGCTAGAGAAGGAGAGGAAGAAAATTTTGAAATTACGGTTCAATAATACTTTACTTGAATTAAATGATACTCCTCTTAGCATCAATGCCATTACCGACTCCACAAACAGGATTGATTTAATAGAAATGGAACCAGAAAGAATATCTTTTTGCCTTGACGTTGGTTCTGAAATTAGTGGGCTGCCTTCAAAGATGTTTTTCAAAATACGAACAGGTGCTAAAATTAAAAAGGTGTTAAAGTCTTTCGCCTCTCGTTATAACATCCCCTTGTCACGAGTTGAATTTTACCATGACAATAAATTAGTGACGCCTTCGATGACAACCACTGATATTGGATTGTTGGACAATTCCTACATACATGTAAAGATTAAACGTTAAAAATGAACCAGATCTCAAATACGAATAATGGACATCAGAAGAAAGTTCGCAATATTAACTACTTTATCAGTAGTCAGGTCAATTTGTATTCTCGCTCCTCTAATGCATAACTTCTCCTTTCACTGTCCGATTGAAACTGTATAAATACAACTGCAGAATCTTATTTTCACGATTGATCCAAGATTCGCTTTCAGAAGAAACGCCCCGAAATCGGTTTTCCAGGCCTTTTTTAAAAAAAGATTATAGGGAAGAGAAAAACTCAACTACTTAAGTAAACAAACCCACTGAATCCAATTTTCGACAGCGTTCAAGTTCTTTCAACTACTTCCCTGTTACTCAAAGCTCATCCACTTATAACTCTATTACCAAATACTACAGCCTGTTGGTCTATTTAGTCGTCGATTGACCCTATCTCTTTCCTACAAAATTTTCATTCAAAATTAACCCCCTTATTTAAAAAGTAATTCAAGTTAAACACCATGGCACCGACAACATCCACCAACACTTCTAATCCACCAGAAAAGATAAAACTTGCTTTCAGTGGTTTAAATCATAAGTTATATTTCTCCGTAAAAAGAACCACCAAAATGAGAAAGATTATGGAAATGTTTGCCCAAAGTGCTGAAGTCCCTGTTGGTAATTTGCATTTCAAGTTTGAAGGTCTAACTGTTAAACAGGCCGCCACTCCAATCACCCTTGGTCTTGGTGATTCAGATGTCATTGAAGTTTACCAACAAACTGATGGTGGTGGTTTTTTGCAACATTGAGTAAGGTCTACTATTGGTAATATTCAACTGTAACTGCTAGCAGGCGGGTGTTTCAAAATGATATATTGCATTACGCTACCGTTAGAATTATGCCCTTTCCTGCTCTTGTCATTGCTCCTGATGTTGTGAACATATTGTACTAATATTTTGTTTGTTGTTTTTGTTTACTTTTTTCTTTTTCTTCATGTTATCATTTATCATTTGCTTATTGTTTTATTTGCCGTTGCTCATTTACTCATTACAGTTACTCTCAAGGTTTTTGAAGATCACTGATTGAACTGTGTTGAGTAACCAGTTGCTCTAGCAGAGCATTTCTATTTGTATGGGCTATAGTCATCTTGATGTCATTCGAAGTGCTGTAAATTGCATAAGGTGCTGCTGCTGTTCCATCTGGTCTGAATAATCACTAGTGTATATTATTCGACTGGGTATAACAGGAATTGAAAGTTATGTCATGTTGAACTAAAAATAAATGGCGTCCTCGAAGACTTTAAAATGACTGAAGGCCATACTGAATAGACTTATTCTGCTAAATCAGAAATCTGCATATTCTTTAATATCATATATGAAAATTCTCTCTTTCGTTGAATTCTTCGCCGTGTTCTGTTTTGAAAGATTGAGTTCAGGTTCAGTCAATCTAATATAAAGTGGTCAGATGCTATGAGAGATATCTCTACGGCGCTGCAATTTGTTTTTTTATTTTGTTAGCTACTAAGATTGTGCTAAATTCACAGTACTTCATTGGCATTTCAGGTTCACTTATTGTTTGTTTCCCTTGTTAGTGATCCAATAGGAATTGCTACAAATGGGCACAAGTCACAGACCCAAGCTCTATCTAATAGGTACTTCTCTTTTCTTTCACCACCCTTTTTGCTCAAAAGTTTTGATTTTAGAGGCTTGATTTTTCTTTTTCAATTCAAGTAAAAAATCTATCAACCACGCTATCAGTAAGAGCAATCAAAGCAGTCGTCCATATTCATAGCACTGAAGTGTTCTGATGTGACATTCATCGACTCTATGGTGTTGTTTCACTGATTTTTTACCAGTTGGTTGGTATATTTCAAAACAAAAATACTCCATTATTCATAGCTGAAAAAGAATTAAGAGATTAACTTTCTAATAAATTGCAATTTGTATCTTGCATAATTAAGTTCAGAGTCTATAATGGCTTGGTCTGTAGTTGGAATCGTTTCTGCAGTTCTGTTGTAAAGTTGTAACTTGAAAACCTGATGTTGAAAACAGTTTCCTCAATTGGTATAATTGAACATTTGACTACTGTTGAATTTTACATCGGAAGAAAGATTAAAGATGAATTAGCCCATTGTGATGGAATCTAAAGCTTTGAAGTGCTACGATTGTAATGATATCTCAATCCTGTCACAAGTGGATCATTTTGTGTCTTACACGCAACAAATTAACTAGACTTCAATAACAATCACTCAAACTAATCTATTTCCTTCCGTGTAAACTCGATGGTTTGCTAGTTATGAAAGTGAACCTTTATATTGCCGGAACTGTACTACGTAATAGAAAAGCTGAGAAACTAGTTCAAAAAGAGGATGCATATCTTGAGGACACTTAGCAAAGTAGTACCTTTATAACCAGTTCAAGATTTGACTCTCGATCTGAGTTGATTCACAGATTATGATACGGACACATCGTATGATACTAAAGAGATCGCCGTATGTGAAAGTGTGAAATTTCATGTCAACACTTCTTATATTTCTGAGAAAAGTTCAAGCATGATTTTCAATGTAGATTCTCCAATAAGCTATGGTTTTTCGTGTTTCGTGTCGCGTCGGCACAATAAATTTCGCAAAAAAATTTCCTAACAAGGAAATATAAAAATTCTAATTTTTCAAGAAGGGTAAAATAAATGGAAAATCAACCCAAGAAAAAGTAGAATTGGGGAATCAATTTTTCAAGCATTAAGAATGGCATTTAATGCAAATTATTTAACCCTTTTTAGGAGAATTTGATTGAATCTAAAGTTTGTGCATAAGTTGAGAAATTGTATGTCAGAAAGAATTTTTTTTATTAAACCTTGTTAGATAACCTCATATCAAAAAAAAAAAAAATAAAAAAGATATAATTTCAGAAACTTTGCTACTCTAACGATTTTGCTTCGTACTCTCAACTCTGGTTCAATCTATATATACTCTTTGACCAAAGAACGTCTGGGTCCATCACATTGACTTATTTCACTTCTCCAGTTTATCGAGCAGCCTTTCACTTTCTCCTTCTTCTTTCTAGGTCTTTAAATTTCTGATTCCTTCTCCCTTTTAACGATCATGTCTATATTATTCACAGAAAACCAAAGTTTCACGGGTGGATTGAAGTGAGTATCTAATAGCTTAGAAGTATAAACTCCGCAATAGAACTGTTGCGAGCGAGGTGTCTTTCGGTAGCCTTTTTTAACTAACAGTCTTCCATAGTGATTTTTACAATCCAAACGAATCTTCAACCAATATGGTGGTCAACACTGAGAATGACCATGTTCATGAAGCGCCAGCTCTAACTACTCCTCCTACAAAACGCCGTCGTGGTAGACCACCAAAAATTCCTGCCGAAGTGAACGGTCAACCTAGTCCTGCTGCAAATCTATCTGCTGCTGTAATGAAACAGGGTACTCCAAAGGCCAGTTCACCATTGATGAGAATCTCTCCCATTGGTAAAAAAAATCATAGGAACTCCATCTCATCATCTTCTCCTTCACAAATTAGAATGGTGAACCCATCGCCAAAAGGTGGTTTACTTATGAGACTAAACGAAAGTGAAAGAAATAAAAAAGTGAAGAAACCAAGTCCAAAATCTTCCTCTTCTTCTTCTTCTTCTTCTTCTTCTTCTTCATCTTCCAAGACCACGATAGCATCATCATCATCATCATCATCATCATCATCATCATCATCATCATCATCAGGTGCCAAATCTAAGGCCATCAGTATTGGTTCACATTCTTCTAAGATTTCTTTAAACACACAACACAACATTCAATCATTAACCTCCTCAAATAATCTTTTAGAGAACTCTTCTGTCAATCCAAGCCTATTACTTTCATCTCCAATCTCATCTACAAATAAGATTCGTGAGATTTCAAAGGCAAGGATTCCTGAATCTAAAAGATCTGAAGATAAAACTAAAATGGATCCCCCACCTATTCCTAATAATGTTCTATCTTCCTCACCAATGACACCAAATTCATTCATGTCGTCTTCATCTTGCTTCTCGTCCATCATTCAATCATCACCTTTGTACCAAGGTTACTATGCACATCAGTCTTCACCAAACACTAGTATTTTTGGATCCAGTCCTGTTAAATATCAGATGAAGCCAATGGAGTTACAAATTTTGAAAAAAAACTTGGAAGAATTACCAAAAAATCCTGTTAATTCACCAAACTTGAAACCTCAACCATCACAGACAAAATCATCCATACCTGAAATCGAATTTGATGGAGATTATAAGATTAGTTTAAGTATTGATGAATCGGGTCAAGCTAAAATTACAAAGATTAAGGCTCCTAAACCAGTTCAAGAATTACAATCAACTCCAGTGGCACAACCAAAAAGACCAAATTTTACAAGACATGAATCTTTGATACATGTAAATCAACCTTCATTTAATCTGCCTAGATCACAATCTACCACACAAGTGGAAACAATGTCTCAAGATTATGAAATGTTTATTGAACCTATCAAAATGACTAATGATCCATTTTTCAGCGATATTACTGATCAACTAGAATTAAATATACAGCAACAGCACCAACAGATACAACATCAGAAACTTGGCACAGAAATATTAGAGGAAGGTGATGACCTTTTAGAAGATGAAGAGATGAATTATGATGCCAGAAAAGCATTAATCAAAATGATTCGTCGGAGTGTATGAGGGAATAGGATTCTTCCCGCTTACAACGCTCAGTTTAGGAACATTTTATAGTTTTAAAGCAATCTTCGCTTCAATCTTTATTTCAATCTCAAATTCCCTGTTGAGCATATTTGTCACTTGAACAATGTTTTCTTTATGCTGTGTTCGCCTGTCTTGAAAGTTTCCTAGAAAGCCATTAAGCAGTTTTGAACTTTTGTTCAATATTCTTGTCATTGAGACGAGTTTTGGTTACTTTTACTTTAGCTGGTCTAATTTTTGCTCTTTGAAGCCATCACAATCTCATTTATAATAATATAACTATAGTTTTTTCATGAACGTTAATACTCCTGTATGTATACATCGTTTAGTTGTTAAGCTACAATGTCAGCTATAAAGCTACAAATTAACACTTTAAAGAAAGATATATATCTATTATAGTACTCAAAGTAATTTAAATTTACAATAAAAGCTTCAATTCAACTTCTTCCTTCTTTAGCTTTAAGAAACTTAGTTAAGATTAACTTAGTTTTCTAAGTCTTTTTTCAAAGTACCTAAGAAAGCATGTTTCTCAGCTGGTGTTTGGAATCTACCTTTACCGAATTTAGAAGCGGTATCGATCCATTTTAAGGTAACTTGTTCCAAGGCTTTTCTTGAGGTTTGAGTGTATAAGGATTTTCTTAAAGTGACAATTCTCTTTCTGGTACCTGGGATAGCACCTTTCAAGATGACGAAATCGTTTTTAATTTCACCGTATCTAACGAAACCACCTAATGGAGTGATAGTTTTCTTGGTACGATCGAATTCAGTAGCAGCATTGGCTTCATCGGTACCTTTACCAACTCTGTAAACTTTGTGGTTGATAGAAGTACGTTTGTGGTAACCGTTTTGACCAGCACGGGCAACAGTCCATTGGACATGGGCCGGATGCCAAGCACCAATACAAGCAACTTTACGTAAACCTCTATGAGTTTTACGTGGTAATTTCTTGGTACCCCATCTATGGGTAACACCTTCGAAACCGTGACCTTTGGTAACGGCAACGACATCAATTTGTTCGTTTTGTTCAATAACGGAATCAACTGAAACAGTTTTTTCGAAATGTTCTCTAGCCCATTGGACTTTATCAGCGGTGGAACCACCGTTGATTTGAATTTCAGCTAAATGAGCTTTCTTTTGAGCTAATGGAGTTTTCTTGATTTGGGTGTGAACTAAAACTCTAACAACGGTAGCGTATTTGTTAATTCTAGCCAATTCTCTGTCAACTTGTTCACCATTTTGAGAAGCGTATTTAGCAGCGTATTTGGTGAAAGCCTTCTTTTTAGATTTGTACCAGTTTTTGTAGAAACGACGTTTAACTTCATCAGATAAATGTTCAGCCCAAACGGTGGTTAATGATCTTAAACCTCTTGGAGTTTCAACATAACCAACAACACCGACAATGACAACTGGTGGAGTATCAACAACGGAAACAGCTTCGACAACTTCACGTTTGTGGTATTTAGAACCTGGACGGTCTAAGTCACGAACAATGGTGGACATACCAGCTTTGTAACCTAAGAAGGCAGTTAAATGAACTGGTTTTGATTTATCATCTTTTGGGAATGATCTAACCTTACCTCTGATGGAGGCAGATCTCTTTCTTGGTAAGAAACCTAAATGACCGTGACGTGGAGCTTCGAATTTTCTGTGAGACATTGCTTGACTATAAAAGTAGTTAGTATTTTAGTTGAATCTTTAAAAGGGCTACCTGAAACAAATGTATAAAAGTTTAAAAGGTTTAGAAAAAAAAGTGAAAAATTTTTATCAGGTTGTTGAAAGCTTTTTTTTTTTTTTTCCTTGAAGGTAAAGCTTTCCGTGCGAATATCTGAGAACGCAGATTTCTAGTATTAAAGCTCTATTGTTAGAGTAAATTTCAGAACATAACGCTCGGGTAACTCTTTAGGAGCCCAATATGGTATCTTTCCTAATTTAGAATTTTGATATAATCTTTTTCTTAACATTTACATTTTTAGTATGAAAGATCTTATCAAAGTTCATAAGGATCCTTGTCAAAGTTTTATGAACTTTCATTAAAGATGGTTTTGTATCGAGAGTTTGTATTCATATATCACGTTTGGCATAATTACTGTTTTGTAAAGTTTCCAGTTAAAATTTCTATACAAGATATATATATATATATATATACAGTGATAACAAACAATGAGCATTTTTCTATTACAATTTGAAGACTCTTTTATTAACAACATCCCAGTTTATGCTATCGAAACTCTTACCAACGTACTCTAATCTGCCTTGAACACCAAAGTCTGATAGATAACTAAAGTCCCAAAGACTTATTCCAATTAAAGGTATAATTTCTTTAGATTTCTCATTGGTCAATTTTTTGTAAGTCTCTCTTGATATAGCACCATTTAAATCAACCAATGTGTTTTGTAGTATTGGGTTCCCACTATTGTTGAATGTTTGAATAGACAAACTTTTGAACTCATCTTCAACAACGTATATCCATCCTTGTCCTACCAATTTCTGAGATTCCTTGATCAATTTTTCTTTCAAGTTCTTTAAAGATCCAAATTGCTCGTTGATACGGATTTCTAAGGATCTTGAAGGTTTAGTTATGTTCTCCAATGGGGAGATTAGTTGCTCATGATAGAAATGATTGTTGAAAGCTTGTGAGGCAACATTGGCAACATGCTGTCTTTTACGGTCTTTGTTAGCTATCAAAGCGATTGATAACGGTGTTCTTGATTCATCAGCTGTACCATTCGTTAATTGTGTAAGCTTGGTGGTGAGGAGCTGTTGTTGTTCAAACCATGAGTGTTGAATACCCTTTGAGGAGTATAAGCCAGGAATCCCCTGACTAACATCTTTGGTCAAACGTGGAACAGTATGAATAAGTCTTTTGAAGATCATAATCGTGGGTGGTAAATCTATGTGGG